>WEIT01009523.1:401733-543507 GCA_013389985.1 Dryoscopus gambensis | reverse complement strand
CGCTGCTCTGGGAAGGGGCCGGGAGCGGGGCCGGGGGCTTTTCCCGGGGCACAGGGGATGGGAGGGCTCCCGTCGCTCCTCCGCCTCTGCCCCCGGCTATGCTGCCCCGCAGTCGGGCCGAGAAGCAGCGCTGGCCCCTCGCCGCTGCCCAGGTGGGCTGTGCACGGTAATGGCACCGAGCGCATCAGCAAAGCCCCCGGGGGGCTCGGCACCAGGCGGGGCAGGGGCTGGGTTGTGTTCTCTGAGCCCGGGCAGGCACCGAGCCCGTGGGGAACATCTCCGGGACAGTCCCCGGGACCGTCCCGGCTGCGGATGACAGGATGCAAACACCTATGGGAAGGCTGGGGAGGAGTCCCGTGTTCGCGGGTGCAGCCCTGCAGGAGCAGGACCGGGAGCCAGGCAGGCTCCCCGCTGGGGCAAGGCTGCCTGGAGATGCTTCCTGTGGGCTCAGCTCAGGGCCTGTGTGCCCCAGCACCTTCTGCCTGGGCTGCTGCCTCAGCCACATCATCTCACCGAGGGGGAACTTGGAAATAATTATTTGTTGCTAATGTCATGTTGTGATCTTTCCTCTGGTGCCTGGCTAGAGCTGGGGTTTCTTGTCCTTATCAGGGGTTTACAGTGTCACAGCTCTTTAGGCTTCTCTGAACGCTCTGCTGCCACTGGGCATTGCTACCATCTGGGCACTGGTGATTTTCTTATCTGACTTCCAACAGCCACCTCAGTTCTGCTTCTGTGTTGCTGGGGGCCTCATTTCCAGCCTGAGATGGCAAATGGCTTTGGCAATCCGTGTGCCCTGCCTGTGCAGAGGCCACCCTCCAGCCGGTCCTGAGCAAGCTGCAGTGGCAGCAGCCAAGCCAGACGTGGTGGTGAAGGGGTTTGTGGACACAGGAGTTTTCTGCTCAGGTCTTTCTGTCTCAGCAGCAGCAGCAGCAATAGCAGGAGACTGAATGGTCGGAGGAACTGGTTTAGAGCCACTGGTGCTGGCCACAATAGCAACTTTCAGCTTCCAAACAGCAACATCCCTTTCTTCCCCACACTTTGCTCGGCCTCTGATGCTGTCTAGGTGGTGACATCTGTGCAGACAGATCACCACAAGTGGCTGATCCATAAAGGTGAAAAAACTTGAGGAAACATCTCTATGTCTTGCCATTCTCTGAGCACACAGATTCACATGATACCACATCCATCTGGCTCACTGCAAAAAGTCTTTCTCAGAGCACCTCTCTGGACTTTGCTTTCCCTGGCTAGAAAGAAAGAGGGATGCTTTGCTTTCAAATCATTGCATTAGATTTTGAGTTCTCATGGTCCTGAGACTAGGATTTTTGTTGTGAGGGTTTTTTGGGGTTTATTAATCCCAACAGTTATATGCTCTAGCCTGTGTGAAGAAGGTCGCTTTTGAATTTCCAGTCAGAATCAGTCTTGCTCTATTCTGGTTGGGCAAAGAAATCAAAAGTTCTTTTATCTTTTATTCTCATGTCGATAGGACTTCCCTGAAAGTTGGAAAGAAGAATCAGAAGGCAGAAAGGCCATTTTTAGTAGCCATGGCTCTGATATACTTTTGGAAATGATACCTTGGACCTTTCAGGACAGCTGAGGAGCAAGTGGTGGTAAAGGGGTAGATTTGGGTTTGCCTGGAGATGATACAGGAGACCTCTGCAGTCTCTGCTCTCAAGTCAGCTCTGAGGGGATGAAAATGGGGTTACTTCCCATAGCTGCAGTGTGGATTCTGGACTAAGTGAGGAGACGAAGCTGATCTGTGAATTTACCCTTGTCAGGCTGCCAGATGTTTGGAGTGGTCAGAGAAAAGGGTAGCTGAGGATAGAAAAAGGCTGCCTGGGGATTCCTGGGCTCCTCCATGACAAACAAGGGAGTATTCAGTAACTTCGGATGCAAGAAGGAAGTTTCTGGAGCATGAATGCAGTTGGTTGTGGGTGGCTGGCCACCGCTGGCTGAAAGACACAAAAGGGAACAGGCCACTGGGAATAGGCTGGGACTGAAAGACCACAGAAAGGAGAGGATTCTCCTGCAAAACCCCGCTGCAGGGGAGCAGCTGCCAGTCTCTTCAGAGTCCCAGGAGAGACACAATGGAGAAAAATATAATAAATAAATGGAATTTGAAAAGCTGTAGATGCAGCCAGCTCTAGAGATGGCAACAGGTGAAACCAGACATTCTTCCTGGCTTCTGTTGTGGATATCAAGACATAGCCTGGACTAGAATATTTTCCAGAAGGGAAAATCCTTCCTTTCTCCAAGGAATAATGAGTCTTGTACTATTTCCTGCAGCCCCAGAAGCTTTCTGCAATAGTAAACCCATGCGAGAGACTGAAATATGCATCCTATTTGGGAATCTGACATGGAAAAGAAAATGGAGATAACAGCGGTATGTTTTGAGTCATCTCTACACTTTTGTTTAATTCAGTTTCAAAGGCTTTATTTAATATGAATAGAGGGCAGAACAAAAGCAACTCCATCAGGCTGATGACAAGCCCTCCTGGAACAGCAGTGCAAGGGACCCCATCGAACATAATTTAAATGTAGTTCTACTGTAGAGCCTGCAGATAATTCACAGAGTTTCAAATGTGGAGATGGCCTGGGCCACCCAACCATGCATGAAGTTGATGCCAAACAGCAGAGCTTTGTGTTCCAGATGACACTAGACATTCAGGATTTAGTCTACAGAGTTCATGGGCAGAGCATGACTAGAACAGAACTTTCAAAGAGAGTCTTGAGTAGCAGCAGTGAAGTTTCATCAAGAACTTGATATAAAGAGCTCTCTGATACTTTCATGTCACTCATTTGATCCCCACTGGGAATTCAAACTCTCCAGTATCTGAGGCTTTTTTCCATGACTTTGTTTTGCTTCCTTTACAAAAAGAAACAACTGTTGTGAGGATTGCTAAAAAAAGCCAGAAGTCCCCAAAGCACTGCTTTATCTTCATGTGACCTGTCAGTTCATATCCAGATCATACCATGTAATAAATAATTCCAAGTCCTAAGATGTTAGTCCTAAAATTATAGGAGTAAGGGAAACAAAAAAAATGCTGCTCAAGAAAGGAGACAAGGGGAATGCTAAAACCATTTCCATTGACCCAGGTGATCAAGCAATTTAAGGAATCACCTAGATAAAGCTCAGCCCTGACACTGAAGTAAACGTATTATTTTAAGCAATTTTTAGAGAGTAGAAAAGCAATGCTACGGTCAATTACTAAATGAGAGAAGAGAGATGAAAGAGCAGTTATCCTTGGGCACTGATACACTGATAAACTTTAAGGTGTCATAATGTTGATTTCCATGGGAAATCAAGCAGAAAGGAGGGATGGCAGCAGGCAGGAGCAGCTGTATGATGACAGAGTTCCTGATGGTGAGTGAGGAACAGGAAAAAATTGCTTTTAAGGAAAACAGAACCCATTATCTTTTAGTTGGTTGGGGAGGCACTTTGAAAAGGGAACGGAGATCGGAAACATGGAACAGCTGAGGCTGGAAGGCATGTCTGGACAAAGTCTAGTCTAATCCCTCTGCTGAAAGCAGAATCTTCTAGAGCAGGTTGTTCCACGCCTTGTCCTGTTGGGCTTTGGGTATCTCCAAGTGTGGAGACTACATAGCCTCTCTAGGTAACCTGTTCCAGTATTTGGCTACCCTCACCATGGAAAAATGTTTCCCAGTGTTCAGAGGGAATTGAACGGCTCCTGTGTCTCAGTTTGTTTCCCTCGCTTCCCGTCCTGTTACAGGATACCAAACCTAGAGTTTGGCTCTGTCTTCTTTATACCCTCCCATTAGAGATCCCTTGTGTAGAGTAAAATGGGAGCTGCAGGGATGAAAGGCATGAGGGAAGACAAGCCTGTGGGAAATGCAGACAAGCAGGGCACTGACAGAGTGACAGAGGAGCACAGCAATGTGGGCCCAGCCAACACTGCTGACTTGAATGCACTTCAAGTCACATCTTTGGATGCATGACTGCACTTGTCAGAGAAAACACGCATGTACATCAATGAATTACAAGGCACAACAACAACAAACACGGAGCATTTCCTAGAAAGACCGGATTTTTTTCACAGAAAAAACACACCAGGAGCAGCTATGTTATATGGGAACTATGGGTTGGGGAGATTCCCAGAAAGCCAGCTGCCCCTGTTCCTAATTATTTGTTATTCATCTCCGTTTCAGTCCAAAATGAGGTCTGATTTATGGGAAATTACTTACAAAATGAAACATGGAAATATGGGATAGATGATGATTAATGGGAGCTATGATATGTGCCTGCAAAAATGCAAAAGGGCACAAACATCCAGGAGGGGAAGGTTGACGTGGGGTGACACTAGAGGGTTTGCATATGAGTAAATGAATAAAGACAACGTATTTATTGGTGGTGATGCTATTAGCTCGTGGAGTAAGCTCTATAAAGTTGGGCAACATGGTGGGAAACATTTCCTCACTCCTGCCCTGAAGAGTACACTATGGGAAAGCCTTTTGTGTTGGATCATGGGGAAGGCTCAAGCTCAAGGCTTTATGTACTGCAACTTTTTGCTTCATTTTGTAGATATGACGGGTACTTTGTTACTCTTTTGTTTCCTTGTTAAGATGCTGATACAAAGCAACAAAGTTCTGGCTCTCAATATGAAAAGCAAAAAAGAATTCGAGAAAATACGTTTGAATAATGGATTTTTTTTTAAAAAAAAATCACTTGATAAAATAAATTAATTTTGGATGGGAAACCACAAATGCCATCACACTCGGTATCAGGACTAAGACTCTTCCTGCCTTAAGATATTAATTCTCAGGGGAAAGGTTATTTTTGGATCCATTAATAGTTTGCACAAAGCACCTCAATAAACATGCCATGTGATTGGGCAGGGAAGCAGTAGTGATCAAGTTTTCAGGAATAATATAATTTATATATAGTCCATGCTTCCCTGAGGCAAGAGAATGAACTAGATGGTCTCCTGAGGTCCCGACTCCCTGGAACCATAGTCTCCATGTCTGGAAGATGAAAATGACCACTACAGTGTGATGACTGTCTGCTCCCCTGGGAATGTGGTAGGTCATCTACAGCACTATCCCATCAATGCTACATTTAATTCTTCTCAGCTTTAGGTTCTCATGGTTATTTTCAAAGTATATGTTCATTCTGTTATGCAAGGGACATAAAGAGTAACAAGAATGGCTTCTATAGGTATGTCAGCCAGAAAAGGGAGGTTGGGCTAGGTAAGCTTTAAAGGTCCCTTTCAACCCAAACTATTCTGGTTCTGTGCCTCAAGCAGCAGGATAAAATTTTTGCCTCACATCTCCATTTCAGATTAACAGCAGGACACACACAAGTTCTCTGCCACTCCAGCAGATGCTGCTCCTCACCTGGTGGGAGCTGAGATGCTACCTGAGAAGAGAAGGCAGCCTGTTGGGGCACACAGGATGGTTCATGAAAGCCCATGGCTGCCCCAGATCTTCCCGTGTCGGCTTCACTGGGGGCTCTGCATTGCCAATTAAGGGCAGCGAAGGGCCAGGAGCGTCTATCAAGAGTGATGTCAGTTAATTAGCACCCCAAGGATTCGGGAATGACTTGGTGCACTGTGAGTTAATGACTTCCAGGCATGATACTTGGCAGTGCTACCATTATTATTTTGCAGGGAGACTTCAGTGCCTCTTCATGCCAGCCAGCCAGCCGGAGTGCCGTAGATCTGCTTTTTCCTTGCTTGTTGCACAAGGCATTGGTGGAACTCTCCCTACCTATTTGCTGACCTTTCCTCCCCTTCATTCTCCCTCTACCAGCAAACACAGATAGGTCACTGTCTCCAAAGGAGACTTTGCCTGTTAGCAAACAACATCCAGAAAAAGGCCACATCCTTTTCCAAATTACAATTCAGCCTTCTAAAGATGGATGTCAACAAGACATTGATGAATTCAGACACAGCTTTGTGATTTCTCAGAGGGATTGAGGATTTCCATTGTCAGACATGGCTATTGTGCTACGAAAATGACTCCCAGCTGAAAGAGTGAGAAAACATTTTAAAGAACAGCTCAACAATATTAAGAAAAGCTGGATACCCTGGCACCCCGGGGGAAAAGCTGCTAACAAAGTTAGTGAGATGGGCTGGGACAACATTTGAGTGTCACAATAATTTCATTGCATAATCTTTGTCCTGCTTACCCCCAGCTCTCACCAAAGACAATGAAAGCATGGGGTTTGCAGTTCCTTGCAGGAAACAATCATATTCTTGCATCATCAAGTCCTTTTTATTTTTTCCTACAAGGTTATAAAAGACAGAAATGCATTCCTGACTGCAAACTAACATTCAAACTCTCTTGAGAATAGATACCGCTCCCTTGGCCATAAAACTTTGGAGAGGGCTCAGGATGACCGTGATGAATCTCATGGAGAAATGAGCCCAAATAAACACAGTTTGAACGAGCAGAGAATGCAGTCATCCCATCCACAGATGAGCTTGGTTAGTCCTTGTTTCTGCAGCCCCTCTATGGTACCCTGTTACTGCTCAGACCGTGTCAGACACAGCTCGTTAATGAAGCCGCCCCACTGGGCCTTCCAGCCCCTTACCATTTTACAGATGGACTTGGCCTCCTCAGAGAACTTATGGGAGTACACCTCTTCTGTCTCCAGCACTCTTCTGTCCACTTCTTCCCTCTTCACCTTCTCTTTCCTTCCACGGAATGGTGATTGCCCAGCAATCATTTCATAAATGAGACAGCCTAGCCCCCAGTAGTCAGGGCTGAGTGTGTATCTCTGGTTGTTCAACACCTCTGGAGCTGTGGGGAAGAGTGAGATGCCTTGTGGAAATGCTTGGTATTTACACAGGCAAAACACTTAAGTGCCTAGAAGATTCATTTTGGTGACTGAATACACATGCACAGAGAAAGGTGGGTAAAATACAAAAATACCTCCTGATTTCAGTTGCTGGCATTACAGGAAATGCAGCATGCTACATGCCATGGTGTTCTCTCTACATGCTACATGCCTTGTGCATGCTGTCTTCTGACTTCTCTACCAACTCAGTCCAATTAAAAAAAAAAAAACAAAACACAGAAAGAAGTTGGATCTAAATATTAAGCAGAGACCTAATCTTAAGAGTTCCTCCGATTTTCTCCATTTAGGGAAGAAACGAAATGCAAACACACATCCTGTAAACAGCCGTGACATTTCTTCAAAAGCAAATTCTGTCTCTTTGGTCAATTTATAGCTTTTCTTTTTCCCCTTTAAAGAAACCCCCAGTCCATTAATTTTGTGTTGCAACCCCACACAATGCTTTTGGGCATTGCAGGCACCCTCACCTCCATGCATGGGTACAAACACACATCCGCACGTGCTCACGAGCACAGAGCCTTAGTGTGCACGCAAACTTACACTGAGATAACAAAATTTAGACATGACAACTGATTTGCTTGCTTTCAATAAAGTCTCCATATGGTGTAACAGTGGCTCACATCAGCTAGTTTCTATTCAGTCAAATAAGCATAAGCAATTTTTACTCCAAGAAATATGCCCACCCAGAGAATGCATGAAAATAATTACATTGAATTTAGAAAACAGATCTAGCTAAATAAGGGAGTGAAGTTTTTCTTTTTACCAGTGTACAAATCTCTACTCGTCTTTTGTGCAGCCTCCCCTGCACATAGAGGAAAACTCAAGATGACCCTGGTCAAGACGACCATAGGTGTGGACTTACCCATTTTATCATAACCTTACAAATACATTCTAACTCTTACACAAAGCAGCAACCAGAAAGAAACTTATTTTGGCACATAACCCTCCTAAGATAAATCTATGCTAAAATCACTAGAATCCCAGCTGTTGTCTCCCCTTTCACTTTTCTTTGCTGATTTAAGGTTATAGACCAGCCTCACTGAGAGCTGTAGAGGTCCATCCTTTCACCCTCTTCCACTATCGTGATTTCTGTGGGAGTTGCTGCACAGAACTGGACCCAGCTGAATGTGAATATTTTTTATTCTTTTTCTTAAGCTTACTTGGCAGAAACTTCTCTAAAACTCAAGTAATCTCAGCAAATTTGAAAAAAGATGAGCTACGGAAGACTTACCCATATACCCTACTGTTCCTACTCTTCCACGGATTGATTCACCCTCGGGGATTTTAACAGCTAGACCCAAATCAGATATTCTAATATGGCCTGGAAGGAAAAAAGAAACAAAACAACACAAAGCAGATATAAAACCTGACCCAAATTAGTCCAAACCCCACAACTGTGGTCATTGCTAAAATACTCCTGCAATTTACTGCTTGGACATTTTAAGAAAAGAGTGTTCTGAATCACTGAATTGGAGCAGTCTCATTGATATGGAAAAGAGGAATCATTAAGGGCACTACAATGCAGTGAAATAAATGTTAACAGTGAGGCTGTGGACTGGAGTGGATTGTATTAGGTATTTTAAAACCAACAAAAAAAGGCAGAGAGAAGCATGCTGTGGGGAAGTATCTTGAACTGATCACAGAGGATGGATGGGCTGACACAATTCCATAACTCTGTGATGGCTGAAGAGGCTACATCTGGTCTGCAAGTCAGCACGAGATTTGATTATTGCTGCCTTCAGCAACGAACGGGTACCTGGGTTTGCATAAAACCAGACTTGGCTCAGCAGAGGATGAAAGTACTTTCAGAAACGGAGAGTGGAGCACAGATTTAGAAATTAGAACTCCCTTCATGTTGCATCAGCCTTGCAACAAGAAGGATGGAAAAACAACAACGAAAGGCAGAGAGCCCCAGCAACGCCACGCTCTCGAGAACAGCCCCTGCTGAGGGCACGGCTGCCTCCTTCCATCTGTGCACCGAGCTCCAGCAGCTCACCCACCCCAAGACAGGAATATTAGTGTATGCTGAGCCTCTTAATCACTTCAGAGCATTATTTGTCTTTGTGCAATATATATCCTAAAACTAACTTAATCTACTTTACCATGAAAGCATGTCTGTAAACCCCCGAGACTTACCATAATCATCCAGCAGGATATTTTCTGGCTTCAGATCTCTGGAAATGAAAGATAGCAGTTATGGGTATGAAGCTGGTTTTGATAACACAACCATACAACAGCATGAGTGCATTTATTACTCGTAATAAACCAATTGAGTGTCAACTCAAACAGCAAGGAGCTCCTGAAACCAGTACAACCTTTTACAACTCACTTCACAGATAGACTGAAACCATATGTCTTTTTCTAAACTGGAGTTACAATTTTTCACTAAGTCAAGCTTTTAGTTCCTAAATGGACTCATCCATCCAGTCCTGTAAGCCCTGTAAACGACCCCCTATAGTCCTGTGTGTTGCTAAATCTCTGTAACGTTTTCTGTTATAAAATCTTAAGTTAAGAAAAAAAAAAGATTTTAGGTTTTAAAATACTTTATTTATATGTGAAAATGGAAATGGCAATCTGTTGGGCTCAAATTTTCTATGTCTGGCATCTGACTCAGACCAAATATGTGAATGTGTGTCCATGCACTTGTACACACGTGCAGTAATTTTGTCAAGTTTGGAAAATGTGGGGCAGAGTGAGGAATGATGTGCCCAGATTAAGATTCTTCTTACAAACATCTATGAAACCCTAGTGCCTGTGTGGCTTGGAGCAACGCCATGAAAATTGGCAAGGTGGTCAATCTGATGTCAAAGATGTGCCTTTTACTGTTCCTGCAAAATAAAAAAAATCCCAAATCTGGGCAAGTTATAAACTTCTGAAGTAAATAATCTCAGTTTTCATATATTTAGCAGAGCCTTGGCAGATCATTCTTCTGAAAGGTTTGTCTGCACAAAACCTGCTCCACCAGCTGCTGCTTTGAGATGCTTCCCAGGCCAGCCACGCTGTCCCCTCCTTGACCAAGGCTGTTTTCCAAACCTTTCCAAAGCCCAGCACAACTTTGCAGCTGCTGCCGTCCGTGGGCTGCTGTTGAGGTGGGAGCCAGGCAGGGTCCTTCCCGTCCTGCTCGTGCAGAATGGGAATGAAGCCAGCCCAGGAGATGGACCAGAGGTGTCAGAGGGGAGATGGGGACATGCTGGGCAGGGAGTGTCCCAGAAGGGCCATGCCCCAGGACTGGGCTGTGCTGGCTCAGGAGCCTGAATGAGGCACCAGTGGCTGGGTGAGGCAGGGAAAACAGGATTGCTTCAATTCACCACATGATGCCCTGGCTTTTATCTGAAGACAGTGTTTAGCCTGGTGTAAATCCAAGCAGTGCTTGGCCTCTTCTTTTTGTAAGGCCTCCTTGCATCTGTGAACCAGCTTGGTGCTGTTAACTTCCCAGCAAGAGGCATTTCTGTGCAAAGAGCAAAGAGAGGGCGTGGACAAGAGAAACCCTGCACCAGGGAACAGGGCAGAGCACAGAGCCTGGGCAGGAGCCCACCCCACCTCTCAAGCTGTAGCACCCCAGTATCATGAATTTTCCTGTGAATGGAAAAGGGTATTTTACAGTTTTGACAATGCCAAGATTGGGATTTTGAAACTTGCCTTGTTTTTATTTCTTATTTCAAGCAAGAACACAGAGCACTGTGAGTAATCTCCTGTTCTTGCTTGCTTCAGACCTTCTTGACCTCCAAGATAAACCTCACCCAGTGCCCAGTGGTACCAAGCTTACTTTTCAAACAAACAATGCAGGAATATGTGAAGGGCAGCTCAGTGCTGAGGAGAAGCTGTGATTTTGTTTAACATACCATTGTAGGTTTTCCCTGCCTATCAGCAGAAGGTTTCCAATGCTGGAGCAACACAGCCAAGGGCATCTCCTATTTATTTTTAAAAATGTGTTCAAATCCTGTAAGAACTATTTCCTTGAAGAACTCCTTGAAGCCTTCATCAGTTACTTCATCATCTGCTCAGCAGTTATTAGTCCCACCTAAAACTGTAACTGGGGGCCAATGATAAGAATCTTGTGTGCAATTTGGGAAATGCCTTTGAATGAGAAAAAGTCCACGAGGACTCTGAGAACACCAGTTCAGTCCTTACAGTCTTCTGCAATTTAGGGCATTTAGAGGAAGCTTTCCTCCCCTCCTAGACATAAGCTGTCATTCCTGTTTTCAGATTTCTGGTTCCTCACGATCGAGGCTGGCTTCCTTTGCACAGGCAGCACTTCCAAGGGTTCATGACTGAAATGTCCAAGAGGAATAAAACTCCCTGGTGGACACACTGACACGTCAGGCTACTTCCCAAAGGCCCAGCCTCCCATTTGTAAAGCAGCCTTGCCCAAACATACTGAAACATAAACTGCTGGCACTGTGCCCATGCTCAAAAGGCAATTGTTTGGCTGTGCAGGACAGCCTAAACAACTCAATTAATCACTGTGGATAAGGCTTTACCATGTATTTGTGCAATGGCTGGGACAATGTGAACTTGATGCTGACTGCAGCTTCCAGGCGTGGTTATAGCATAAATTAAAAAAAATTATATATATAAAAATATACAAATAACCACATATAAACAAAAAAAGTTATATACATACATATATATATGTATTTCATATATATAAAATATAAAAGAAACATATAAATACATAATATAAATAATATAAAAATATATATAAATAATTTGAGGAGAACCAGCAGCTTTTTACGTTTGCTTTCCACGAACAACCAACCCGTTGACCTTTACTAACACGATGCAGTTGAGAAATGTAACAGGAGTGCCATGTTTGACAAGGGAATTCTGAATGAGATAAATCTGACTCTGAGCCTGGTTGTTCTCCCGGGTCACGTCTGCAGCGTGCGTCAGCAGCGGCCCAGGAGATGGGGATGCATTTTCCAACGCTGTGATTTACTCAGGAGCATTTTGTTTATAGAAAATGGAGTTAAGTCTGAGGAATAAGTGTTTTGTGATGAATTATTCGCCTTGAGAAAGCGGTAGCATTTAGCTGCTATATTTTATTGACCTATATAGCACTTCTCACGGGTCCCACAACACGCTGTGCTATTACAAATGAGGGGTCTCTGCAGATGCTCCTGAAATACTGCTAGAAAATGTCACCTACTAGGATCTAGTACCATTCATCACCAAAATGAACGTGCCATCTGAGGTGTAAAGTAGCAGCTCTTTTAAGAGTAGCATGAAAACTACTGCTTAAGGAAGTAGGTGCCATTTCTCTCAGAGCCACACACTATTTTAGGTGCCCAGATCTGATTTGTTCTATTAGAAAATGGCATTAATATGGCATTTTACCAGCCATGTTATGAATGTACAAGTCTTTTTTTCTCATTAAATGTGATTGTGAAACACTGTATTACCTCCTAAAATGTTTTAATATGCGGTAGGAGGTTTTCTAAGGGAAAAGGGAAGCCAGACGGCTCACTCACAATTTGATTTTTCAATTGACATTAAACACTTAGTACCATTTTGTTCCTTGGGGAAAGAAAAAACCTCCTTCTTGGGCGAGCACCAGCTAAATCAGCATGTTATCTGTCTGCCCTCTGTGTGCCAGCTAGCAAGATCTAAGGCAACCGAGTGGCAGTTTGTTAGAGATCTCCTCCAAGGAACAACAATATTGCAATTTCTATGCATACAAGCATATGCCTCACGCATATTACACATAGGCATATCAAATGATTTAAATCATGGCTTGGCTTTTAAAAATAGCATCTTATTGTCTATTAATCATTGTCCTTGGAAGCTCTTTCATCAATTTGCAGGCCCTCTTCTGCTGTGAATGCCAGCAACGATGATTTCACAAGCTGGGATGATGAAGACAAACATCAACTGTTGTTTACAACTACAGTGGCTGTTGATTAAAAAAAATAAATCCTCGTGGAGTCACAAGAACTCTGCCTGCAATCTGCTTGCTTATCCACCCTGCCCCTGGAAAAGCGCTTGTAGAGAGCTGTAACCCAAACTGGAAGCTGAGAACTTGGGATCTGCCCTCCTGGAAGTGGCGGCGGCGCCGGGCAGTGCTGTGCCCGCTGGCTGCACCCATGGATGGTGGGGTGCTGCCAGCAGGATGGCTCTGTTGTGTGGCTGGGAATGGGCCCCCTTCCACGGCTGGCACGCCAGGATCACCATGATCCCATCTAGCTAATCATGCCAGTGTAAATGCATGCCCTGTGTCTCAGACACCCTCTCGGGATTGCGCTCCCTCTGCAAGAGAAGTTTTGCCACATCTGACGTGCCGCAGCCCCTCACGCAATATAATCTAATGAATTAAAATAGAGACTTGGGTGGAATGATCTCCATTTCATCCCAACTAGGAAGTAGATTCCTTAATGAAATCCCTTTGGCGGAACTTCCATCATTTTCTTATGTCACCCAGCACATGCTGAGGTGGGGTTTGGGGAGCTCTGTGCTTGTCCTGTATAATTTAGTCAGGATGTGTTTAGGGAAGCAACTGCTTCCTTCCATGATTACTGTATCATGCTGTATTTACACAGGGCTCTGCAAAATTTCAGCCAAAGCACTCAGGCATCCCAGCTGTACAGCACCACAGTGAGAAGGGAGGATGCAGACAGTTCTTTCCTACCCACAAAAGACATCCTAAGGCTCTGGAGAGTGCTTACCTGTACACAGTGTTTTCTCTGTGTAGGTCTTCCAAGCCGCAAAGAATCTCTGCTGCATAAAACAAAGCTCTTTCCTCCTCGAAGCCTGGGTTTCCCATGTTATAGATATGAAACTTCAGGTCACCTCCGTTCATTATGGTCAGAACTAAACACAGTGCGTCCTTTGTTTCATAGGCATAGGCTAAATTGACCTAGAAAAACATTTGTAGCACAGTAGTGACAGTTCAGATGGCTGCTAAGAAGGAAGTGCTAGTTCGTCAATAAAGATTTTGTCCAGAAAATGAAAAAAAAATACATTGACTGAATTTGGTCAATGGGCTTTCTTACAATGGCAAACATTCATTTTAAAAGTACAGAAAAATCAGATGTTAGGGTTTTACAGATTGATTTGGTGAATCCAGCCTATTTATTACCAGAAAACCTCAAGGCTCAGATGGCTTCAGAGGCTGGACAAACATACTAATTCCAGGCATATTTTCCCATGTATGAGAAATCTTAGTAATAAAGGGAATCTACACTTCCTGCTGCACCGTTTTGCATCCCAGTGAGTTCCTTGGAAGGCCCAGATATCCCAGTCCAGGGGTGATCAAATGGACCATCACGGAGACATGAAGGTCAGCATCATCCCTGAGAGGCTCTGGTGGGTGCCCTAAGAAAAATCAGACCAGCCATAATCTACCCATCACTTTTAAATATGTGCCATCCTCTTGGCTTCTGCCAGAGGTATGTAAACATCTTGCATCTGTTGTATACACAGTGTTTCCTGAAATAACTATAAAGAATATGACATATGCTGAGATAACACCTCTCTCTTTTTATTACTTTTTTTAATCTAAGGCAAGTTTAAAGGAGGCACAAGAGCTGGTGTGACTCAGGAGAGCCCTGTATCAGGCAGACCAGTTCTACTTCAATGCTTAGATGCTCCTACAAGCCAATCTCATCTGATCTATTTGAGTTGAATCTCCTTCAGTCTCCTCCAAGCACCTCTCTCCCAGACCCTGGGCATTCAGGTAACCACGCTGGATAAGAAGAGCTCAGTGTGATGCAGCTGTGATGCGAGCCAAGGCTGCAAAACACATCACGGTCCCATGGCAGGCCCCTTGACTGCTGCATTTCTCATGGATCGGAGACTAAACTGAGACTCGGCAAAGGTGCATGGAGCAGGGCTAAGGTGCAAAGCAAAGGGATTCAGCTTCCAGCACCTTTCCAGGAGCAGGAGAGGGAGGAGGCACGGGATTCAGCCAGAGTGGCGCTCAGCAGGTGAGCGGGGAGCCGAGTGCCACGGAGCTCAATACTCACTACAAACTGACTATTGACTTTCTCTAAAATCTGCTTCTCATTGAGCGCCATGGATTCGCCTTTTCTCTTCTTTATCCTCTTCTTCTCTAATCTCTTGCAGGCGTACATCTTCCCCGTGGCTCGCACTTGGCAGGCGCAGACCTGCGAATTGAGCAGAACAATTGCCGGGTAATTCGAAGCAAGCGCTGTGTCTGGGCTGCGCTTTAATCCCCACCATCTCCTCTGATTTAGTCCTTTTAAGGCCAGAGACGGCGGCTTAGTGAGCCAGGCCTAGGCGAGGGCAGCCGGGGGACTGCCTACTGTTTCCAAACCTGCTGTGGAATATTGGTTTAATTATTTCACTTTCCTCCGCCTGCTTCCTCTCCCACCTCCTTTTGTCTGTGCAGATTGTAATCTCTCGGTCTGCACCTCCTCTGCCTCTGCTGCCACCTCCAGACACCAGGAAAACACAAATAAGGGTGTGACCCCAACTCCACTGTGAATGCGACAGCTGAACACAAAATAACTCTCAAAACTGTCCTTTTGAGATTACAGTGCTGTGAGAGGTTAAGTAGAACTGTCAGCAATTAATGAAAATCAGCCTCTGTCACATCAAGCTCCTGTACCTGCAGTAAAAAAGTACTTTCTACCTAAAAAGTAAGAAACACTCTTAACAGAAAGTTTCAGAATTACTCACCTCCCCAAAACCGCCTTTCCCCAGTACCCTGTACTGCCGAAACGTGTTTTTCGTTACTGGTTGCCTGGAAGAAAATAAAATACATAAATAAAACCCCCACCACACTACATTTAGTGCACTCTCTGTGATTTATTTATTTCAGAGAATACTTTTGAAAAGCAAAATAGATAAATATTATATAATCCCATTATTTCAAGGTAATCATATTATATAATATAATATATAATTATGTAATTACATTACTTCAATACTATGTATGGCTTGAACTTTTCAATTCCAACATATTAAGCTGTAATAAAATACAACACATTAGTGAGTCATCAGTATAATTTCTGCTAGCATCTTAGGACCAAGGAGGGTTCTGAATCTCCATTATACAGCTTTGGCCTTTGTTAAGCAAAGAGGAAGCCTGAGATCTTCCAGTAAGATATTAATTCCCATGACATATATAGGATGGGCTAACACATTGCTTTGCTTGGTCTGCAAGATGAGAAAAAGAGATCTGAAATTCAAACCACCAGAAAATACTTCTGGTGTCTTAAACAAAACATGAAACTTATGTGAATCAAAGGCAGAAACAACCCTGGGAGCAGGAGAGGTGGGTTTATGTGTCATTTGCAGGATAGGAGAGGGGGAAGACAAGATCCAAGCCAGTCCATTCCCTCTGGGCTCTCTGCTTCCTGAGGGAGCATCACAGGCAAGAAGGGAGCAAGAGCCAAATTAAGGTTAAATAAGTCTGTCCCTGAGAACAGAGTGCTCCCTAAAAATCACTTGACGTGATCCCTATACAATCTCCCAGGCTTCCCACAAAATCTGCTCTTCCAGAACGGCTCCAACTCTACATCCAACTTTTACTTTGTTACTGTAAAGGTTTTATAACATGTCAGAAGAAGAATTCTGTGTTCAGCGAGATCGCATTTTGTATCCACCACTCCATCACCGAGGTTTTACAAGGATTCTAGCAGTGGATATGAATATTCCTGTCATCCTTGTTCCCCTCTGGCAGGCAGCCAGCCGGCAGAGGGAGCACAGTAACGTGGCTGTTCCCACCACATGGGATGATGAGGTTGATGACAATGAGGAATAAATGCTAAAGTGAATCCTTTCATTAATGCCCATTATTGTTTTCCTAAGTGGGGGAAGAATAGTGTGCAGAAAGTCAAACCAGGAGAGGAAAAGATGTTATTTTCAGTTTTCCATGAGGCTGCTGCAAATGCTTTTGGGGTTAAAAGCAACAATTAGTAGTGATAACTACATGTTCAGCAATGTCCCTGGAATAAATGGACTGTGTGACTGCTTCTTTGGAGCCAGCAGGCTGTCAGAAGGAGCTGTTGATCACTCCATGCTACTAACATCTCTTTGCTAATCCTAAAAACAATTCTTCCAGTTTCTTAAGCCAGGCGTATCCAATAGCTTGTCACACATGCTGGGGGAATGGAAAAACAAAAATCCTCAAAGCATTTCAGAAAATTCCTTATCCCAAATGTGAAAATAGATAGGAAATAGCCTGGCTAGGGATGAATCACCCAATGTTTTTTTAATTGAAATGGAAGAGTAAATGCTGGGCTCAGTAAAGATGGCATGTGGAGCATGTCTTGGCATGAAATGGCTCTTCCCTCTGCCCACCCCTCTTGAGCAGCAGCTTTGTAGCTTTCCAGGGAGAGGAACTGGCAGCTCCTTTGATCTGGAGGCGTCCTGCTGACACTCACAGCTCATGGATCCGGCCCTAACTCATCCGCCGTAATTAATTCCATTTGTGGAAAATGGGGCTTCTCTCAGCTCAAGGTCACTGTCACCCCGCAGTGACCGTCTGCTACAGCACTCCCTGACAAGGGAAAGGCACAAGCCCCTTTCCTTGCAAATTAATACCCACTAAGGCTGCCTGGTTATTGAATGTGCTCAGGAATGTCCAGCCAATAAACACAGTGAGAGGACCTACACACCACATTTTTCTCTGTTTGGAGTGATTTAATAACAGTGACAACTGGTCCAGACAAAAAGTCACCACATTCAGAGGGTAGCTAAACAGAAAGACAGCTGAAGTTGCTGAATGTACATTAATCATACCTAATACGTTTGATGTACCTAAGTCCATTAAATGGTCAAACACCTGAGCTGTAGTAGCAAACATCATCTGAACTGTCAGATTTTGAGCATATTCTATAGACTTTGCATGGAAAGTAAAAATAAACCTTTTTACTTATTTTTATTAAAAGAAATATCTTGTGACACTTACCTTTCCAACCATTTCCACTGGAGAAACCTGTCGAAGTACATGCTGTTTAGGTACTCTTGGAATGGCTCCCCACTGAGGTGGTCAAGGACAGATCTATCTCAGATGAAAAGGATATATAAGCATTTTATAATCCTGAACTTGGAGCAAAAGAGAAACAAAACAAGAGGAGAAAAATCCAGACTTCTTCTATGGTAGGATTATGTCACTTTTACTTAATTTTGTACTTTATTTTATTTTCTGTTTCAATCTAGAAACAAAGTGATGTGCTTGATGCATTTCATAACAGAAGGCTTCATACAACTGAATACTGGTGATGCTTGCTGAAAATTAATAGGGAACTCCCACTGGCTTTAATGGACTTTTACAGAGGTTGTTAACTACCAGACAGCAAATGTCTTTGCTTCTGTTAGTAAATTGAAACAACACCCTCAGGAACTGAGCTCCTAAACTTTGAGGGACGTTTACATCTGGATAGAAGATTTCTGGCTGAAGCCCATTTCTGTCAAAGAGGGACGGTCAGAGGTATCATTTTGAGTAAAAAGATCAATTTCAATTCCTGCTGTATAGAAGCATTAGTACATGTGACTAAATTAAAAGGGGATTTCTATGTGCTTCATAGAAAAAAACAGAGGAAAGAAAAGTCTGAACAGGAATGTAGATTTGCTTCTGGATCGAGAAAAGGACTTTGGGGCTCACGCAGTGGATGCTGTGTTTTGCATAGTGGAAGGAATAAAGGAATAAAAATGTCAGTCTGCAAATGCAAGAAGAAAGTCTATTGCTTGTGACAGGCAGCAAACAGCCAGAGAGCATCAGGCATCCTGTCAGAAAGCCCAGGGGTTTGGAACTAAGAAAACATGGGCTGAGCTGGGAGTTGCCTAAAATGAAGGTGGTTGTGTTGTTTAACAACTGCTGGTGTTGGTTCCTGCCTTGCTTACTGGGGCTCCTGCATCCACCTCTGCTGGCAGCATTGGCAGGACAGAAGTTGGGTTTGGGTGAAAAATGCCCAAAGAAATGAGCATTTCTGCCTGGGTGTATACAGACACATTTGTGTCCATGTCTAAGGCCATACAGACACATTTCCAGATCTTGCTGGAAGGAGGAAATCCTCTCTGAACAATTACTCTCGTTTGGGAATGGATAATCTATGTCTTACCCTGGGGCAGCTCTCTGAGCAAACAAGTCACCATGAGTAATGTGTCTCCTCAGTTTAGCTCCTCCCTGTTCATGAGCCAGTATTTTTGGAATTTCTCAGCTGTTACAGTATTTTTTTTTTTTTTAATTCTCATTTCATCAGTTTCGAGAAGGCAGGCAATTGCACCTGTTCAGTGTGCACAAGTCAATTGTTGCTGTCTTCATTAGCTTTGACTGGACATAGACCATAACAGTTTCCCCTGATGGATTAAAGATTACAAAATAAAATAAAAGTAAGTCTTAATCGGCCTTAAAAAAATGTCCAAATTCAACATCAGAATTCTAGGTGAAGCTGGAGGAGGGCAGGAGCAGACAAAATATTAAATGTAAAAGCAGAAGTTAAGTTATACACGTATTTTTCTTGCAGACTGATTTTTATCTGTGAAGATGTGAGTGAAACTCATCCCATCCCTGCTCCTACAGGACAGGAGGCTTCATATTTGTATGTATGCCTCCCTTCTCTGGTCTGACTGTGAATCCTTCCAAAATTAACATCATTCAGTACCAGTAAATACCAACAGCAAGTTTTTAAAACTTCCTTTTGACCTCATTTTAGTCCGTGTGAAATGATCAGCATATTTATTAACAAGGTCCCAAACCTGGCTCATTCCTGGGTTTCAGCTGGGATGAAGGAAGGAGCCTGCATTAAGTGCTGTCCAATGCTCGCCCTTTCCATTCAGTTAATTAAAAGCTGTACGTATTTTAAAAGAACAATAGCTGCCTTTCAGCAGTTGTTTGCTTTTTAGTTCCCCTCTTTGGCAACAAAAAAGTGCATTTTAGAGGGAACTGTCAGCTTTCAAACCAATTTGAGAACTGGAAACAGGCACCAGGGGGGTTTGTACCGAGCACAGCTCTGCCTTTGTCGCTGGGACTGGCACCCACAAGTGGTGCGAGCTGCAGAGCATCTCTACAGGACACCAGGCCAGTGCAGGGAAACTGCCTGTGCTATAAGGGAAGGCCAGAAATAACCCACAGCTCCTACCAACGCAAAGAATAACTGGAACCAGAAAAGGTCAATGAAATGAGTCAAAACAATGAATGACAGCGGAGCAAATTTTACAAATCCCCATTACATCACCCAGGGAAAACAAGCCGCGCTCAGCCAGAAACCACATGGGCCCACGTGCGATGATCCCTCCTTTTCATATTTTTATTGGTTTATGATCTACTGGCGTGGACGCGCTCAGGGCAGGGTTTGCAAATGCAGATTGCATACCTGGAGCTTTAGCACATAATGGCACAAATCGCTGCAGAAACTGATAAGCCTTTTCCCAGACAAAGAGTGAAATAATGCACGTTCGTTTGAACGCCACAGACAGACAGAAAGCATTGAAAAAGCCCCGTTCTCCTGGTGAAGATTTTCTGGAAAAGCCATGCGGAGCAAGTTTGCACATTCCTCTGTCTAAATGGACTGTATAGCCACTTAATTTTTATTCACTTTGAAACAGAGATGTTTTCTTTGGATACATTATCTTTGTAGCTCTTTTCACACAGCATGAAGTCCATGGCTGGTTTGCTTGGCTAGAACACTCTGTCAAATACCTGAAACAGTAAGTGCCTGTGTGTAGTGTACATAAAGGCATGGAAATATTTATTATATTTTGTTCAGATGAAATGACTTCACCGCTTGTCAGCTCTGCCTCCAGGATTGTGGGCAGGAGCCAAAGATACCTGCCTCAGGTTCAGACTGAAATGTCTCTCTCTACCTGACACATTCCTTACAAGCTGCTGGCTGCAGCCCTGTGATCTGCGGGTGTCGTGTTATACTTACTTTGTACAGGGAGAGAACAGCTCCTTGCAGGGGCTGTTTTCGAGTTTCTCCTCTGTCTGCTGGATAAGTTCTTGACTGACTTCGGGCACACAGGCTGGAGACTGGGGAGAGAAGAGAGGGGCGCATTAACTCTCTGGCGAGGTGCAGACTCTCCTCTCTTAACGTGTGAGAGGCACATTCATTATTGATGCCCCGAGCTGCTTCCATTCAAGTCCAGCGGTTGTGCAAAAGCAAAGGAGCTTTACGTCAAAGAGCAGTAAAATGGGATACCGTGGCAACTCGCTCCACATTCCACTCTATCCTCACACTGCTTTTCTGCCTTCTCCTGTACCTTCACCTCCTTGCCCAGCCTCATGAATATGCAGGACCCACTCCTTGCCAGTTCTTTGAACTGCTCCCTTGCATCCCATGAAAAATGTGCTGGCCTGAACTGTGTGCAGGCCATTCTACTGAACAAAAGAGAATTTGCCCAGTGTTTTCACTTCATGGGTGATTCATTGTGCAGTCTGAAAAATCCATCTTCTTTTTCTTTTTTTTTTTTTTTAAACCAGCAAAGCAAAACAAGAACAGAGCATTGGTACTTATATAGATCTACATCAATCTATATAGAAAAAGATGTTCACAAAAGTATCTGGACACCTTAGTTCATATTTAGAATGACAAAAAAAATTCAGCAGCTTCAAAATAATAATTTCAAAATGGAACTTTGCCAGTCAAGCATATAAACTCTTTTCATCCTCTCCTCCCTTTGGAGAGAATGTATATTCAGCCCTTCAAAAAGCCTTTACCAAAGAGAGGTCTCTTGCAATATGCCTTGATGGTTAACCAGTTTAGGACTTTTGGGACTAATTATCTAAAAAGACAGTTTTTTAGGCAGTCCACAATATTACAAATCAACTGTATACTGTAATTTTATTACAAAGTGTATATTCGTGTGTGTGTGCACCTATTTTTAGGCATTTTTCCCACATACATGAAAGTCCCTTTATATAACCAATTGGATTTGGTTATTTTCAATAAATCCAGCCACAGATGATAAAATCCTCTTTCCTTGCAGAAGCCCTGATGCTCAGTAAGGCCCTCCATCCATGCCCACAACCACCAGATGTGCAGAGTGGGTGGGTCACAGAGCATCACCCCTCATTCCTGGGCAGATGTTCTCATTAACTCACCCCTAGTTAGAGATACCTTGGCAAGCCCTGAAATGCATTGCAGGCAGAGCTCAAAAACACTGGGAATGAGGACAGAGGAAGGGGCAGAGGTGGAGCCAGAGAAAATCTCCAGCATGTTGAAAGCTGAATTAAGTCTTTTATCTTTTCCTTCCCACTGCTGAAATGTGAATATGATCCTGGCTGTGACATGAAAAAGTAAGTTTGTTCCACTTGAATGTTTTCAAATAGGAACATGGTTTACAGAATTGTCTGTGCATGCTGTGAAATGCACTCTCACTGCTCAGCCTTGACAGACAATCTGCAGAACGTGCTGGGGATACCTCTGACCTCACTGAAATGTTTCCTCATTTCCTCAATTTATTTCTCCATTTCCTCAGCAAAAGATATCTAGGGGATGCTCACTTTTAATCACAGACAGAGTACATTGCTAATAATTAAGAAGTCTCATGGTTTCTTGAGAGGCAGATAAGCCCCTCACACTATCATCTAAAAGACAGAGAGACTGAGACAAGGCCAGATTTTCTCAGCTTGATTGATCACTGAGGTAAATATACATGCACACAACAAAACCTAAGTCCCAATTTTAGTTCAAAAGAGTAAGTAAAGGCAAGATGGAAGCAATGAAATAACTAGGAAAAAGCCTCAAAAGTCCTGTTTACCAGTCCTACAGCACTGAAACTACTGGGGGGAAAGACAGGGAAACAGATTAAAACAAAGGCTTTTAAAGCAATATTCAGATATGAACAAAAGCCTAATGATTGGCAGTATTTCAGTTGATTTTGGCTAGAAACCACATGAATGAATACCTTTACAATTTATGTACTCAGTGGATACACATTTGCACACAAATGCTCATTGGTAGCCCAGAGCTGGTATATGGCTGTGTGAATCCACTGGCCCGAGCCCCGGTCCCAGCTGATCATCTCTCTGATTTACAGGGTACAGACACACCCATGAACTCCATGGTCTTGGTACTGCTGTGGGCCAGGAGTGTCTTCTGATGTGAATGGAGCAGCACTTTTGCAAAATCCATACCGGGGCCTCTAACTGAAGTTACTAGTGACTACATCTGGAACTCGTTCTACGTTTAGAGGTCAAAACTGGAATCCAAAAGCTAAGTACTAAACTGCATAATTAGTCATTTAGACCAAGTGACCTGATTCTTACTCATGCCAGGCAACTCCATTTCCCACTGGGAATTAATTTCCCAGTGGAAGGTAAGCTGTCTTGAGGTTAGTGTTGAGGATCATGCCTATGACACATTACTGGAGTACTAATTCCATCAAACTTTGTCTGAGATCAAAGGACATTTAAAAAAATTTGTAAGCATCAGCTAACTCTTATTCACGAAGAGGAAATTAAATTCTTGCAGTGAAAGGGGGGAAGAATGAGCAAAAGAAATGGTAAGACAATGTGGGAAGTATTTAAAAATGACACAGACTGTGACTCCTCTTTCCAAGTTTGTGGGAGACACAGTCACCACTTGGTTTTTCAAAACCACTCATTGCTGACCTCTGAGTCTTTAGTTCCTCTGAACAAACTGAGAGCAAGGTAACGATATCAAGGTAGGCAAAGACATGAACACTCTGAAATCCTGTGCATGGACTAAAGCCTTACAGTGCAGTGCAAACACTTGCTCAGACCACTTCATTTTCTATAACAAGAAAAAGAGTTGGGTTTTTTTCCACAGCCTGATCATTTCCAAAGTTTCTGTAGGCCCAGCAAAACATTTTGTGTTGTTATATAGCCCTTCATAGGGTTCAGTGCACCACATGCCTGGGAGGAACATACCCAACCCTTTCCAACTCTGCCTACAGTACTAGGGAGCCTTTGTATGATCCTTCCTGAGATTTTCCTTGAGACTTCACAGTTCCCGCTGCTCCCATTAAATAGCCATGGCTGCCATTTTCCATGTGTGAATACTGTGCATACCCACAGCCTTCAGAAGTTCAAACAAAGCCAGAAACAATTACAAACCAAAACCCAACCCGCCAACCTACTTTTGCTCCCCTGGAGAACAATTAGGTAGCACAGGTTATGTGTGCAAGGAAGCATTTGGATCCCAAGAGTGAAAGCTTCCAAAGGTAACACTTTGGCCATTTACAGATGAAAAAGTTGCTTCATCCCTGGAGGGGTGCAGAAGATTTCTGCAGCCACAATGAAATGATTATTAACACCATTCTCCTGCTGCATTATGGGCAATGGCTGTAAAAGCAAATTTGGCTTTTACAAGGGAACAGAGACACCTTTTCCAGCATATTAAATGTCCTGTGGCAGCTAGGAGAGCCATACACCGTGATTAAGACCATTACATCTGAGCTTGTGACAAAGAATATTCTGCTAACTCTTCAGAAACACCTGCAGAAACCAGTTACACTTTCTTGCGTTCAAAACAAAACTCTGGGGAGTTATAACAAGCATAGTCTCATATTTCCCCTAATGGCTATTCTGTTTTCCTGAAGGCAAAGAAAGTGATTGTTGATCTCACGTAAATCAGAAATTATGCCAGGCAAATCAACTGATTAACACTGGGGTAAAGCTGATGGAACTGAAACCAGATTCATGGTAGCACAAGATGTGCTTAAATTGATCCTACAACAAAAATTTCTCTCATCACATTATCCTTTTTGACCAGACATTTTAATAATAGTCCAAAAGCCCACACTACTTTTACCAGGTTCTAACCAAAATCTCCCACCTCCCATACCTTGTCCTTTATGGCCAGAAACTGAAAACCTTTGTACAAATATTCTGTTGGCAAAGTAATATCTCAGTTTTATAATACTTTCCCATTTAATTTTTAAGAAAAGAATTCAACTAGGAATTGTGCTAGTGGTTATTTGGGAAACAAGAAATGGATATTCAGTTACTCCTGAGTGCCATTAGCCGACCCTGAGAAAAGTCTCCGCTTCTAAATTTTATTTTTTCTATATTTATAAGAC
The DNA here is from genome assembly GCA_013389985.1 of Dryoscopus gambensis. Taxonomy (NCBI): domain Eukaryota; kingdom Metazoa; phylum Chordata; class Aves; order Passeriformes; family Malaconotidae; genus Dryoscopus; species Dryoscopus gambensis. The sequence goes on along the minus strand of WEIT01009523.1, from coordinate 518,747 downwards.
AAAAGAGTTCCTCTCAGCTGCTCTTCCCTTTCAGTAAATGGCATGAGAACAGCTGAGAGGTCTCACACTTGCTCAGGGTTAGTTGTGTTCATGGCCACAAAAAGTCTGGATGCCAGCAGAGTCCTGTCCAGCAGCAGTGTCTGGTGCTGCCCATGCCCTGGCACCCCACTGAAGTACTGAAAAGTAGCAAAATCAGATTAAGATCAGATGAAAGCTTCCAGGCTGTGTGACTCCCCATTATCTGTTATTTTGAATGTCATGCTGCATCGCTGCACTTCAAAATGTGGCCTCTCCTTTTCTGACAGCTCTGTAAGTTTTGCTACAGGCTATTTCACTCAGACCTCCAAGACCCAGTCTTTGCTGAGTTCACTGAACAAGATAGCCATCAAATAAACCTTCTCCTAAAGTCATCTCTGTGTGTTTGCCATGGGACTCACAACATCTCTCACACAGGGTTTCCCCTGTGACTATGTGGGGGACATCCGACATTTTGTTGATCTATCAGCAAATTAAATTCTTTATCAAACAAGCTGAAGTGCTGGCAGTACCAAGGGAGGCATTCACAAGACCTTCTCTTACTTTTTCATGAAAATCTGTTATTTGTTCTACCTTTTCTTGCCAGAGAACTTCCAAATGTTTACAATGCATGACCTCAGTCAAGGTGTGGTGCACTACAGATGCTGCTCCAACCCTGTGAAGGTGAAAGCAGGCAGCCAGCAAGCAGAGACTGGCACTTTCAAGGAGCAGAAGCATTCTCCTGGCAGCCCAGAAGCTAGGGTTCACACTTCTGGAAGTGGGGTGAGGTGAGAAGCAGGTGTCCCCAGTTATTCCCAGGAACTGGCAAGTTAGTTCCCCAGCTATTCCCAGAGCCCAGAGCAGACGCACACACAACACAAACCTGTGAGGGCAGAGTTGGTTTATTGTGTGTAACGCCGCTGTTTCCACAGGAAAAGTGCCCAAATGACAAAGTGGACTGAGAGGGATGTGTTGAGGCTCCAGCTAAAGACACATCCAGCTGGGATCACCACCATTTGAGAAACCTTGAGCTGACAAGAGCACCAAGTGCCTGGAGAGCTGAGAAACTCAGGAAACAAAACCCAGAGGAAAGCACTGAGGAACTAGATGTGTTTAGTCTGGAAAAGTAAGGGTGAAACTTGATAAAGGTCTTTTAATATAGAAATTTTTTTTAATAAAGAGGGCAGGGATCAATTATTCTGCATATTCTGCTCTGCGCTGGGGGAATGATGTGAAGAAATCCACTTAATTGGATATGAAGGCTTTTTATTCTCATTTTTCACAGAACAGGCCTATGAATATTGTGGAATCTGTTCTCAGAGGTCTGAAAGACCTCCAAGGGCACTCAGACATCTGTTGATCATCTAGTGTATTTGATCTCTGCTCAATGCAAGAGGCTCTTGAGCCCTTTCCCAGTCCTTTGTACCAACGATTTTGCAAAACACTGGGCTTCATAAAACACAGGCACATGGCATGGCCCTGAGAGCAGATGAGGAAGGGAGTTTGTATGCTGAGTGCTCACCAAAGGAAACCTGTAGCTCTGAGTAAAGGAATAAGAATCCTCTTTGCAAACAATCAGTCCTGCTTCAAAGACTTGTCTCAATCATCACTGTCTCCTAAAAAAATAAATGACAAGGATTGCAGAACCCTGAACTTCAGACCAGAAAAAGGGAGAACATTGAGTTTGGCCAGACTGACTTTGCAAGAAACAGAGCAGGTCCATAGTTCAGAGGTAATTCTTCATCCTTACACAGTGACTTTCATCTAAGAACCTCAAAATATTAAAGCTTCGTTGCAAGATTAAGTCTTCATGAGCTAGGCGGTAATCTCACAATATTTTACAGAACAGAGAACAGGAGGTTAAGAGATGTGTTTTGCAGAAGATTTGATCATCACCTGTGACTGAAATCAAAGAAATCTCACTGAGATAAACGAAAGCTAGAGATGCTCAGATTCCTCAAATCAGTCCAATTGTAGCTTGCTATTAGTGAACAAAGAATAGAAACGTAGAAGTACAGGCTTTCATTTCATACCAGCTCCTGCCAGTGGATGTGAGTCATCAGGGTGTCTTACAGCACAACTGTTCATCACTACAGAAACTATATGAACCAGAAAGATGCCACGCTCTTTAGACTGAATAGACCTCATGCAAACGTCTGTCACAAACACAGTTGCTTTCCTGGCAAGTTTCAGGCATGCAGCTGATACTGAAACATGATGAGTTATTTTAAAAGTCACTTGCGTAAAATAAATTAACGTGCAGCATATGTTATGTTTCAGGTTATGAAAACATTCCACAACAAACTAGCTTAAAACAATTAAAAATGTTTCAGTCAATGGACAAAAGTTCAAGCTGTAACTTTTCTTGAGCTGTCTCTGCTTCCAAGCATTTGTCTTCATGATATGTGTATTTTCAGATGTTGACAGCAGTGTTCCACATATAATCTGTTTGAAAATCTCCACACAGATTTGCTACTAGTAGAGACCTCAAAACTATGGCAGAAACAGGCTAAAATGAACTTTTTGTGTGAGATGATGCATGATCAGACAAGAAGAGTTCATACACAAAAACCTGGAAATTCTGGCTGTATCCAGCAGTCTAAGCTACAGCTGGGGAAGTTCTGACCATGCAGCCAGGGACTGACTGAGGGAAAGCATGAAGGGGCTGCCAGGGACAATCCAAAATCCTTCAGGTTGGGAAAGACCTTTAAGATCACCAGGTCCCATCACGAAATTCAGAGGAGAGCAGCGGATGAGGAGATGGAATGGCTTGGCTGTATTTTGATTTTGGGAAAGCAAGGTTGGGCATTCCCTTGGTGAGGGAAAGGATCCCAGCACCGTCACAGCACACGCAGTCTCCTGATGCCTTTTGGTGCTACGCACAAAAATGTTGGAACATTCTTTTGCCTTTCCCTGTGTCTGATCTTATCTGCTCAGTTTTAGCTGTATGTGCAGCAAACAGCCAATTCTACATCAGGGGCAGCTGCAACCCTTTAACTAATCAACTTCTGCATTTTCTTTTTTACTATTTTTTTTTTCCCTGCCACAGTCATTTGGGTCTGTATGAGGCGAACCAGTGAAGAAAAAGGCTTCATAATTCCAGGATATTTTCTTTGAGATGACAGATGTAGGAATTGGCAGTGAGGTGGACGGGGAGCATGGAAGGCAGCTGTGTTATTAGTAGCAATTTATCTATTACAACAGTGTGTAGACATGACACCTAAGGATGGGGGCCCACAGTGCCAGGCCCTACAGACATGTCATGAGAGCCAGAGGCTTCCAAAGCAAACCAATCTCACCAGCCCTGGGAGTGGGAGCAGGGGCCAAAGATATGAAACACCTCATCCAGGATTACAGAGAGGGTCAACGGCAGAGAAAATATTGAGCCTGATCCTCTTCCCTGACCAAATGGCATTTTCAGTACCGAGGGCAGGCTCGCTGGTATCTGAGTGAAGCAAATCAGCAGTGCCTGTCAGCTGTGGGGTTTGTTTTGTAGCTGCAAGCTGATCTGGAGTCATGACAAATCTGTTTTCCCCCATATGCTACTAAACTATCACAACACATGTTGACACACAGAAAAATACAACGACTGGAGACAACAGAGCCCTCAGCAAGCAGCTGAGCATGCTCTTGCCTGGAGGGGTTGTACTAATACTACACGACGGGCCACACTACCACCTCGGCTCTTGCAGTACATCTGATGTAGCTTCAGGCTCCCTCACTCGCCCTGGACTCCTTGGGGTGCTCCTTGTGCCTCAGCAAGCCTAGCAGCAGAAAAAGGACAAGTTTCCTCCCTGGGTTTCCAGCATCCTTCCTCTTTGGTGCTGGGATACAAGCTGTAGTCTAGAATTATGCCCTTCCTTGGAAAAACACCAACCTCTGAGGTTTCCTTTCTGACAAGTGCATAGGAAGTATATGAATTATTTTTTGGCTCTCCTGTTAGTCAGCAACAAGGCCTGCTATCTGGCTATACCTTGTTTTTCCTCTTCTCAGTAGACATCTTTTGTAGCTACTCCTTTCTAGAAACCACATTTCTGCTCCCGATAGTGGCAAACAAGCAACTGCCATGCGAATGGTGTGAGTCAACATGTTTCCTACATAAAGCTCTTCAGTCCAAAGTGTGGTTTCCTTGGAATGTTGACTTACTTGATTCAGAGAAATTTGGGGGTGTAACCACAACATGAGTTTTGGAGCAACAAAGGAACAGAGAAGACTGCCTAGGCTCAAGGAAGGAGAAAATTCTTCCTGGCTCCTATAGGTGACACGAGCTTAAACAGCCAAAGCCCAACAGAAAGTAATTTTGAAGTAACAAATTGTCCCAGGAGACAAAATTTAGTTGCTTCATCATCTTCTTTTGCAAGTCCAGTGAATCAGCTGCAGACTTTATACTCTTCAATTAAACAGAAACACTCACCGCAATCCCAACCAGCTATGGGATTTTTGGTAAAGCTTATTTCAAGAATCTAAACTGGTCAGCACAGAAGATATGCTTTTGACTTCAATTAGTGAGAAATTTGGCCTCACAAGAAGTGCTTGGCAGGATATTTTTCTGGATCTTCAAACCCTAGTCCTTTCCTACCCATACTTTTAAAATAATTCTTTAGAAACATGGTCATAGAGGTTTCTTCACCAAAGAAACACATTTTTCCTCCTTTCTGTAGACAATAGGTTTATTGGTGGAGGGGTGCTCATAAACCAACCAGCTGAAATTGTTTTAAATAAACCTGCTTTAAAGTAGGGGAAGGGAAAGTTTTGTTTTACTTGTTGCTGTCCTTTTTCTGCCTTTAAAAGCATTTTGCACCCAGATTAAAGGATGAAAAGACATGAAATAACCTGTACTTGTAGCTGCCAGCAGGATGAGGAGGGCATCTCAAGGAACAGAGAAGAGAAGCTGAATATCAAGCAGGATTTTCTATCCACCCCACAGTGAGGCTGCTCACAATCCTTAGGAGTGTCACAGAACCACTTTTGTTAGCAACCCAACGGAGCCATGGCTACAAAGCATTGCTACAAGCAGCCAGATATTTGATACAGCTTTTTGGGAGAACAATGGTATTCCCACTATTACTAGCAGCAAACATGACAGGACAGTTCTGAAAGCTTTTCTTCTCAGGAAGTTTTTTTCTCTTGTCACATGTGCTTAATAGGTTTGGATAACATCCAGTGTCCAGCTTCTTATCAGGACCTTCCTACCTTTTAACATCCTCCTGCACTGATGGATGGCCCAAACATTAGCAAGCAACCTTATGTTGCAATACTCATAGCTTGGCTTCCTCTGGTAAACCAAATGTCATCTGTTCCATTAAAAAAAGAAATCCCTAAACATATAAACACTCATTTACAACCTCAGCGTTACTGAATGGCTTTCTTGCAGGAAAACAAACAGATCCCTGCTTGAATTCACTCCTGAGACACAAAGCTGTAAACAGGAGTAACCCTTCCCTTGCAAGCTGAAGCCTGATTCACACTGAGCTCCACTCAGTGGCTGTTTTGCCATCACTTGCAGGGGGGATTCTACAGAATTTGCCTTCATATTTTTCCATTAGCAGGTCAAAATCCTGAGGAAACACTTGAATGAAGAAATGAAAATCCAAAAGAGAGCCCGGGAAGGTCTTGAAAAGAATTAGGCAGCAAATTAAACAAACATCAGGCAGGAGCCAGTGGCCCACTCACAGAAAGACTGGAAACACCCAGGAAGGCAAACAAAATCATTGCTAGCACTGCTGGAAACAGGGCATTCCCACGTCACCTGGATCACACGATCCATTAGCAGTCACATGGCAGCAGCCACCTGCAAAGAACTGAGAGGGAAGACATTTATCGTAGGGAATGACACGCTGTTGGCAGTGGCCTGTTCCACTCTTCCTCACTTTTGCTAGTTGGACAAACAACATCAGTGCAAGGATAATAAAGTTGCTATATGCTTGATTTTTGACTCAGGTCAGAGTCTGACTTGGTTAAAAAATAATAAATTAGCATACAAGCTGAGGCTTTGCAAGCAGGTTAAGTGACTTTTTAAAGTGTTGTTGCATTACTGGGAAAAAAAAATTAAACATGAATAGCTTGAAGTGTCACATACTCACAACTTAAATATGTCGATTATTTCTAAATCAATTTGTAAAAACAGACCTTTTAAAAAATCTCACTTTTTACACTTATCTAGCAATATTTTAAGGAAATAAAATATATTTTTTTTTCTGTGAAATTTAAAACACTCCTTATGGTAATCCTGTGATTCCTGGTTCCAGGTCAAAATAGCACACTCTATCAGCTTACTGATTCTTCTAGTTGCATCATCCAGCCAAAGGTGTTGGCCTCAGGCATCTCATCTGAATTTGCCCTGCCCCATTCTTGTGAGGCTACTCAGATGCTGAAGTCCCCAGATGTTTTTCCAGAATCCTAATTTACTATTACAAGGGAATCAGGTGAGAAATAAGGTATGATTGATTTCCATTAGCACCATGTGCCTCTTCATTACCTTCTTTGTTGGGATCAAGCATAGGGGTACCTGTCACTGCTTCTGAGTTCAGCACAAGGAATCCTGAGCTCAGGGAGACATTAGTTGACCCATTATGCTTTTATCTTCAGAAATCTGAAACTGAACCAATCAGCAAACTTGCAGCAAGTGGGGGGACAGAAGGGCTGTGGAGGTCAGGTCTTGAATGGACTCCTGAATTATTGGGAACTCGTGCACAGAAACCTGGGTGGATATGCCATGCAAGGTAATTTAGTGTATTCTGCATTACACCTAGCAAGGAATTCACCTCATCACACTTTAAACATCTAAAAGTGAGACACTCAGAGTCTCCCCAGGCTCCCTGTGGCCAGTGGGCAGAAAGAGTCATCTCATCTCTCCAATCCAGATGCCTCCAAGGCTGAGTGCTGGGAATGCAAGAGGCTGGACTCACCAGAGGTCTATTTTAATGTCATTCTGTGCAAACACACAAAAGCCATCTCCTGCAGATTTCTGGAAGTTTTGCAAGTCAGTGTTCCAGACAGCTGGAAAAAGCTGATTCCTTTTTTCCCATGTGGGCAAAATTTTCAGGCAGAAGAGGCTGCTTCTGGGAAAGCTGAATGGACCTGAAAGCCTTTTAGAATTAACTTCCCTGGCCACTGGATAATCCATACAAACCGAATATAAGTCATGAGGGGCATGCAGAGCGGATAGGGAAAAGATGACCCCTGAAACAGAGAGGAGGAAACTATAATTAGCATATTCATTAGCCAAAGGCAGGCAAGTACAGCCTTCCTGTTGCCAGATAACCCTGAGCAGATCTGCTCTTTGTTTGCAGAGTCCTCTCGGATGGCCTGGCTGTTCTCCGGGAGGAGCTGGAGCAGGCTGGGGGGCCTGCCCTGCCTCACAGACAGATGTAAGCCAGGTTTACATGTGTGGTTGACATCCATTAGTGGAAACGAGTTTCCATTTTCTAAAGGGTCAAGTCAGAGTAATTCCAGCAAACACAGGGAAGCCAGAAGGCTTTTGCCCAATGACCACGGCATCCCAATGCTTTTCCTGACCACAAATGACAAACAGTTATGAGGCATGTGCACTGGGGAGTGTAACCTCTGCAGAACAGGGAAGGACAAGCAGAGCTTCAATAGCACTGATTAGCACAAAACCAGTGGAGTTAATGACTCCAGCCCAGACCTGAGCAAATGCCTTGCAAATGCAGCCCTCTCTAAGCCTAAAGGACAGGACACAGGACCACCCAAGGACCTAATCTGGGACAGCATCATCAGGACAGGGCAGGCTCCATGTAGTTTCCATAGACTCTCCTGCAGTTTGGCACCACTGCAAGAGACAGAAACCCTCAGTAAGTGTTTAGTTAACTAACATTTGTATTATAAACAGTGGGTAAAGGATGAGGAAACAGGACTCGAGCAAACCGTGAGAAAAAAGCCTTTTTGCCTGAGACCACAGCAAAGGGACTCCTAATCAAGGCAAATCAAGGCAACACTGTGATTTTTCAGATTCCCTACCACACTACATTACGGCCCGGCCTCAGTGGCAGACAAATGTTTATTAAAATAAATTCTGACGAGAAAGCATTAATTTGAGTAACACGGTTGCCGTTCTGCCTCTCAGATATTTTCCCAGAAATGAACTTTGGAAAGATGAGCTTTTTCAGAGAGCCCACTGAGCAGGTACTTTCCTGGACTCAGACACAGTGATCAGCAGAGATATTGATCGTGCTGTCTCCTCAACAACAACAGGAATTATACATTGATTTCTCTGGAGACTGGATTATGTATCGATTAAGCGAGCTGCAAAGCAGAGCCCTAAGTAATGCTATCATGTCTGGCTAAAATGGTACTCGTAGAGTAGTGAAGTCAATAGAAAGGGGAGATGAGAAATCCATTGAGGCAAAGGGCAAAGTCCCAGGGTAATTAATTAAATGGCAAAATTCTCCTGGCTTAAGCAATGCCAGGACTTCTACTTAAGCATTTAGCATCTTGAAAAGTCTCCTAATAGGAACCCAAACGACGCAGTGAATAACGCTTTGAGCAAGTAAATAATTGTTGCCCATCCCGAGTCCATGTAACACCCTGTGGACAGACAGGCACTTCATTCATTGCTTACTTCAACTGGGTCATTAATAAAATGCATAGGGTTTAGAAAAATTTGAAAACTAACTGTAGAGATAACTCTTGGACCAAGCCTTAAGGAGCCATCCACTGCAGCCAGTGAAAAGAGATACTGAGTTGGCCTTTTATCAGTGAGATAAAAAGCTTACAGGACGACAGTGATGACTTGCTGGATATAAGTGATATAAGCTGAATTTGTAGGAAAAAGATAACAATGTAGAAAACAGTCCCCGAAGGTTCACCTTTCAAAACACAGAACCTCTGTCTCGCATTAAACTCTGGAGATTGCTTTACAGAAGCTTAATGTTTCCACCTTCCACTGCTTCCCTTAGAGTTGCATTCAGCTTTTGTTTTGGCCATCCCAAAAACTAATTATAACATGTTCCCTAGGAGGCACGTAGTAAAACTAAACTGTTAGAGGAAGAGGTCTCAGGACTTGAATCCAATTCTTGGTATGGTGTGACCTGCAGGATCCAGCCAGAATCATTAAGAAGTGATAGATGAAACTTCCCTTCTGGGAGATGGAAGGGCTTCACTGATCAGCAAAGATGACTCACCCAGAAGCACAAGTGCTGAAGTTTGCATTTATTTTGGTGGTGCAAATAGGAAGGAGGGGAAGAAGTCTCAAGGAGAGAGGCAAAGATCCTTGTTGTCAAGATCAAAGCAGTGGCCAAAAGGAAACTACTCTGATGGATCACAGAGCTGGGAGAGGTGTCCATGACCAGGAGCCTGACTCAGAGGCATGGCCTGGACCAGCAGAAGGGCTCATGTGTCATTTTAATTTCATCTCACCCATATTACAGAGATGTTTTCTTCTCCATACACAACCGATTTGAGAGAGGGGCACATTTTAGCCAGTAGACAAGTGGAAGGTCAGGCACTGCTGATCAGCCAGGGTCCCTTTCAAGGGACTTTTCCCTCCTTTCCTTATCCTATAATTGTTCAGAGAAACAAAGACATCGTTTTGTTTACCAAAATCCCCACTGCTAGCCTTAGGCTGGAATAAGGAGGTTATTGCTGTGCCTAGCTAACCTCTTGCAGCAAAGAAAGTGCAAACATGGCCTTTATTCTGTCCATTTCCTGGAGGAAAGGAGACTGGACAGGAATTCAGATAAGAATATTAATGCTGTTGCTGTTCTTCATATTCTGTGAAGTATTTTAATGGGGATAACAATACACATTAGACATCCTGTTCAGTAACATTTTTAGTACCAAGCTGAGTCCAAATATAAACTATAATGGCATATGGAGACTGTCTTAAGAGCCATTTCAAATCAATTTAGTTTTATATAGCGTCTCTCCAAGTCTCTCAAGGTGATTTACAGTGAAAAAGCAAATAGTGGGATAGTGATTTAGTAGAGTAAGGCATGGCAGCTGTCAGGCAGGAAGACAAAAATGCTGCATGGAGACATAAAACTCTAATTTAAAGGCAGTACAAAGGTAAATATATCTCTTTACTCTTCCAGTACAAGGAGCAGTCAGGTAATGAAGCCAGGTTGGATTCCGTTTAACTCAACAGTTCAATGGAGCCATTTACAGATGGAACTGGACCTAAAACTGAATCTTTTCCACTCAACTGCTGAGATTAGGAAAAAAAAAAACAGGGATGAAATATTTGTGACCAATTCATTTTAGCAGTTTTACCATCATATTTCACAACCTCAGAAATTTTAGACTTCCTGTGGGTTGGACTTTTGCCCTAGGGGCTTATGAAGTCAAGCAGGCAGCTTAAAGTGCCTTTTTCATGGAAATTGTTAAAGCCTTTTTTAAAGAAGTCTCAAGAAACTTTGACCTGGCTGGTGTGACAGCCATTGTGCTGCTCCTGTGCATGGAGAAGGAGTAATTCTTCAGAGAATGTTTCCCTCAGCTACAGGACACCTTTCTGTGGGTTTTTGCCCTCCTGCTCACCCCTCAAGTGAAGCTGCTACAGAGGCCATGAAAACACTCATATTTTGGCATTCTTAGTGTGAAGACCACATGTGCTCCTTACATTTCCCTCCCACCAAACAGTTCAGAACGGGCTGTTGGATGTGGCTGTTTCAGCGAACTTTAGGCAAGAGAGAGGGAATACTACTGACTTCCCAGGACCTGAGTGCACAGAATCCTGGAACAGCTCAGCGTGGAAGGGACCTTTGAAGATCACCTGGCCCAACCTTTCATGGGAAAGGGAGCCTAGATGAGATGACCTAGCGCCCAACAGCATCTTGAAAACCTCCAGTGATGAGGACTCCACCACATCCTTAGTGAGGTTGTTCCTATGTACCTCTTCTTGGAGAGGCCTTAACCACCCACGTTCCCTTCCAGGTGCCAGTGTTTGTCAGTATTTGTCACTGCTGCTGCCTGTAGGTCAGGGACGTGGTGGAAGCCTGAGCTGCTTGTCCACAAGGACAAAGGTTTCAATTCCCCAACAAGCACATAGGGGCTGTTCAGGATGCCAAAGCTGTGGAGAGCCTGAATTGTGATCACTTGCCAAAGCACCTCCATGCTCTACCACCCTGGCGAGTGCTGGGGGCGCGGTGGCTCCGTCTCGCAGGCAGCGACTGCGTGAGTCACACGGGGCTGCAAGTCCTGCTGTGATGTCTGTTCTTCTGGGAAAGTGCCTTCTCTCCCTTTCTGCTGTGCAAGAAGTGTACGTTTTATTGAATAAAGTGCATGTTCCCTATGCAAATGAACGCGCTTTGGAGTGGTGATATACTGACACGCTGTATGTTAAATATGTATGCCCTTTGAAAACCTAAGCAAGAACTGAAAATCATTTATAAATATTAAAGAGCACAAAGTCTACTTTTTGTTTTCACTGTGCTTCTGATCCCGCACTGTGGAAAAAACACTCCTCACATTGTAAGACTGAATTATCTGTCCAAGAACTAAACCTATAATTTTATTCTATCAGTCAAGCTGTATGTCACACTATTTTTGTATCAAGACAATCAGGTTCCTTGAAGCACAGACACACACCTACTTAAAAGAAGCTTTCAGCTGAAAGCAGAAGGCTCCAGAATCAGCAGCAATTTGTATCTTTCAAGGCATTGATAATTAAATGGAAAAATGCAGATTCCAATGAAAAGAAGGTTTCTTTGCTGGACATTTGGGTTCAGATTCATCCATTAGGACTACAGACATCTAACCTGGCTTTGAATCATTGACTTCTGATGGCTTCTAATGTGTCTTGTTCCTTGACAAGAAAGGACAGTATGCCATCTGCTCTCCTAACCTGACTACCTTAGTTAGGTATCTAAAATGAAATTAAATCAGTCCAGGCCTTGCTCTAGTTTTTTAAGTATTTGTTGTGTGGGATGCCTATTGGAAAATCTAGTATTCAATCCATTGTTACAGCACAGTCAGCCTCACCTCCAGGAAGTATTTTCTGCTGCACAGCGCTTCCACATCCCTCTGGGAAGAAGCAGAAGTTTCTCATTAAGGAAAAAAAGTGCAGCAGGACCAATGCAGACAATAAAGCACCACCAGCAGGGAGGCAGGTTTAGATTACAAGTGAAGGAGAGTATCTCTGTGTTTCACAGGATCACAAAACGGGTGACGTTCGAAGGGGCCACTGGAGGTCATCCAGTTTCCTTCTGCTCTGAGTTGTTAAGGTAACTTGCAAATACCAGAAAAGTCTCAGGACAGACTGTAAATATGCTGTGCCAATTTTACATACTGAGAAACCAGGTACACAGGTCAAATAAGGAGTGTGGGGCATGGCAGAGAATGGAAACTCCAGCTCTGGAGTCCCAGTATTTTTCCTTCCTGTAACACCACCATTCTTTGTTGATGAAGAAACAGCAGTTTTCAGCTTGGTCTTCACTGCACATTCACTAAATTTTTCCATGTGCTTCTGGCTGCACTATGGATGCAGGAGAGCCAATGGACAGCAGTAAAGGGCTTTCAGAAACCTGCAACAAGACTGACTGAAGTGAAGCAATGCTATCCTTCCCTCACTTTACTAGCTCTGTTATCAGCAAAATGCTTTCCTCCATTTCCAGACGGGAACTGGAGCAGTGGGAAATATTTTCCCTCAGTGTTGGTTGCTCGTTCCACTGTTGACAGGAATTTTAAGACAAAAGGTCATTTTGGTGGCTTTAAAAAGCAGTGGAACTTCATGCCCCTCATGAATGGGCAGCAGGAACTCATACTGGCAGTGCTCAATGGCTGCACATGAAACTAGGCAGGCTCAGTAAATGAAACCAGATCCCAAAATGCAGCCTGAGATAACTGAAAGTATGCATCAAAGTTTATTGTAGGAAAATGACTGAGTGGAAAAAGAGTGGTCTGCTCTGCCCCTGCACCTCCAAAACATATTGTACCATTTAAACCCTCTAGAAAGACATCTGCCAAAAATGTGATTAATTCCCCTGAAGGTCAAACGTATTTCTCTTGTAAAATAGTTGAAGCAGCAATTGCACGTCTTTGATTACTCTTACGAAAGCAACTTAGGAAAAATCCTAGGATTGCTCTTGTGTTTGAAGTTGGATGTTTACTGCTTACTGGCAGTGACTTTTGTAGCAAAGGTGAAATGTGGTCAGGAAATGATTGTAACCCTCCCAAAAGGGTTGGTCCCAGAGCAGCCTGTCCCAAATTCCAGCAGCACATCCGTGTCTCTGTTTGGAGTGCCACCCTGTGGACACGGCTGCTTCCATGAGCTCCTCTCCTTCCCACAGCCCCGAGAGGCAACTCTCAGCACCCACCGTGGTGGGCACAAGGATGGGTGACAGCACCTCTGAGCTGCAAACCCCACTGTCCCCTGTCAGTCCTGCGTGTCCCTGCCCACCCTCGGGAAATTGGTGCTGGGGGAGGAGTGGGAATTTCTGTACCAAAATACAGTGTTATGAAAGGCCATTTTTGCCCGTGCTTCCTGCACAACAGAGTATGAAATGCCACCACCACTTCTGAGCTGGATAGGGAATAATTGGGGCATCTGTTGCTAGCAGCTGAGGTCTCTTGCATTACACCCCCAATGCAGAGCTTTGCACACTGAGAAGAGACCAGAGAAGCCCTCTGCTCACCCACAGATGAATTAAGCCCCTGGTAAGTCAAATTCATCCTTAGAAGTCAATTTCTGGATTGCATTATAATTTTTTTTCTCTCTGACTGTTTGTGTAAGACTTGCAGGTTTATTCACTGGAGATTGCCACCATAAATTTTAGGAGTCTGGCTTACAAAGCCTCTAACAACCTTCTTTAGTAAAGGTGTGCCTTGCAGCATTCCTTCAGTAATGCCACTTTGGCTGCCCCTTACCTCTGGGGTGAGGTATTTCATCATGATTTCCTTTCCTTTCTCTCCCAGCTTTTCATCTGGAGCAATTTCATATTCTGCCTGGAACAGACACACAAAAAATAAAAGTCAATATTTGCACTCACATTTCACCATTATAACTTCATTTCGGATGTGGCCTTAATGGAACGCTCTGTATGAAAAATCTGAAGGACAAATATCATTTTCTGGTGGAAGTAAAACCTGTACACACAATCTTATTAAAAACTTTCCACTATATTTTGACCAGACCCTAGCGATGCATCTTCTGGGGCTTTGCCTCTTAATTAACACCAATACAATTTAATTAAATTATATTTTATAACCTTGCCAAGCCAGCTTTCAGAAAGCATTCAGTGACAAGAGACGTCAACTTCATTTGGTTTTGCTCAAAAGGAAGGTGGACACAGAAGGTAAAATTACTTCTCTGAGTAGTAGAGAAAGTGAATGTTAACTCCTGCCACAGTGGTATTTCAAGTGCCAGGTGAACTCCTTCAACATATTGTCTTTTTGGCTGAATGTGTCCTTTTTATGTATTTACATCTTGTCCTTGGTGCAGCTATACCTGTGCAAAGCAGAGACCTGCCCATCACTTTTAGTGATCCTTGGCTCAGCCCCTCCAGAAGGTTGATTTCTTAGGCACATTTCTTAAGACCAAGAGGAAACAAGAGAGACCATTTAGAGGAGCAGACACTATAAACAAAATTCGCTTGGCTTCCCTAGTGCATTTAAAGAGGGAGCACCCCATCCTCACACATAAAGTCTAACTAAATTTTGAAATTCTGACTGCTCTAGGTATTGAAGAATTACTGACTTTTGATGAGCTTTGGGACAATGTTTACACCAGAAACAAAAGAAGCCTTAAATGTGTACCACGAAGATATGAATCACTTCAGTTAAAGTTTTGGATCCATGGCAGGCATTCGAGGGAAACACGTGTTGCAGGGGACCCCAGTGGCTAAATGACAACAAGTTCTTAGAGACATTCCTGCTTGGCACTGCCTGGGATATGAAGCTTTAGCCTTCGGATCAAAATATTTTCCAGAAGAGGAAAAAAAAAAAGAAGACAGCCTAACAGCTTTCATGACTGTATTAAAAAAAGGATCCCAGAAAATCCTGCCAAACCAATTAAATAACCTGGTCCAATACAAGCTGTCTGCAATGATAAATGAGGAGGAAGCTAAAAAGAAAAAGAAAGGAAGGTAAATCAGACTGAACTGGCAAACACTTGGAAGAACAAATTTCAGAACTATTGCCCACTGGAAGATGTATGTACTGCTCCAGGCTGGATGCAATAAATCTGCAGGCTGGCTGTAATGGATACCCCAGCTAAGCAAACCTAGGAATGACATGGAAACCACAATGTAGTAATAATGCTCTTCCCCTTCTATCTGGCCAGTGCTCATTTAGCTATTGCAGCTCAAGTCTGGAGCTGCATATTTACACAGAGGCATAGCAGGTTGCTTGAACAATCTGGAACGATGATCTGATTTGCTTTGGGAAATGATAATGGCCACAAATAAAAGTGATGAAAAAATCACCAAAAACTAAAATCCACAAGTACAGTACTTCTTTCTGAGTGACCATTTTGGAGATGAAACTGATTATGTTCTCATAAAACCTAATACAAAGGTTTAAAAAAATCTTTTATCCAATTTCCTTTCATTTTAGATGGTATCTGAGTATGGGTCATTTCAGCTCTTAAAGTACAGAAACTCTGAAATGCTTACAGCACCTTAGCAGCCTTTTTCTCCTTGATTTCTCTCTCCTTCGTTTGCTTTCAAACTCTGATAATATATTGGCTCTCTAGCAAATAAAACCTGATTATAAGTCATCAACTGCTATTTGAAGTGCACCAGGGAGCTGTCAAAAAAATTGATGTCCTTTTTGCCACATATAACCTATAACATTTACATCCCATTGGAACTGTACAACAGGACAGAGCAGAAGACAGAAACTCAGCAAGAACCGGATGTCTTGAAATGCAATTCCTGATGGGATCCAACATATGCAGAGCTAAATGCACACCTATACATATACAGAGTACCTCGTTCTGTCTCAGGATAGATAGCAAAGAATAAAAGGAAAGTTTAATTATACTTGCATTTGACATTCCCAGGAAATGTGACATGGCAGTGGCGAAGGTGGGAAGTGACAGACAAGTGAGGGTGTGAGAAGGAACCAAAAGCTCCAACTGTGCAGTGTTGATTTCAGTGTGCATCTGCACTAGAAGCCTGTTCCATTTTGTTCCTAAGTTCATTATTATTTCTCCCTTCAGGGCCATTTTTGAGCTATTCAGCAACAGACCCTGGTACATTTTCAGCCATGACCTGTTATTACAGGAGACAGACAGAGATGTCCCCATGTTCCCTCTGCCACCTGCCTGGGAAGCCACCAAGGTCTTCAACTCCTGGTCCTGTGCTTAAGTCACAAGATATCTCCCCTTCTTTCCCAAGACTCAAAAGCATGGCTACATTAGGGATGCAAATCCCTAATTGCTAGAAATAACATCATTACTTAAAATCCACATGGAACAAAATATTTTCCATTATTCCTTTGATGAATCCAGGCATGTGTTTCAAGGCTCCTGCTCTGAAGTCTAATAGCTTCTCCATGCCCTAGTTAGGTCAGACAGGGCCCTATTCATAGCCCATAAATGAGGGGAGGATTTACAATCACCCTGACTCCATGGGACAAGCTGCAGGGAAGGCTCTTTCTGTGGGCAGGCACAGATCCCTCAGCCCAAATGGCCAGAGGATGTGGGCTGGCCACTGCTTGCTGCTAACTTTTCTTCTGGCTGCTGTTTTGGAGGTAGTAGTTACTTTGGTGGCTCCTTCCTCCACAGAAGGAGCCCTGGCTGGATGGAGGAATGGGGGTGCCAAGCATCCTTCCCTTCGGAGCAGCTGCCCTCAGGACGGGCTGAGAGAGATGAGATGGAAAAATGCTCTTCAGATGGGAAAGGGAGCAACATCCAGCCTGTGACTGGCTGTGGGATGGGGCCACAGGCTCAGGGACAGCTCAGGTTTGGTGGCTGGAGGCTGCCTGTGATGGATGGAGAGCTACCAGGGCAATAACACAGGGACCCCACAGGGGCTCACATTAATTCTGACACACCAATTCATCTAGTATTTGATTTTCATCCTAATATTATTTGAGCTCCTGAAACTGCATGGTTTAAAAATATGTGCAAATGGGAAAACACACCCAAAGAGATCTCTCTGAAGGTCTGGGAGGACGCTCTCCCACAGCAGGTAGCTGATGGTTGGCTGCGGCAGTGTGGCATGGCCACAGGAATCATCACCCCATGTACCCACCAGGAGATGGAGATGGGAACAGACACTCCCACCAGAGTAGTCTGGGCTTCTTGGCAAAAGTCAGGAACAGTGGAATCACCTTTTGAGCATCTGCAGGAGGTTATTGGCATTTCAGTCCCAATTTTACACCTCCACTTTCTCAGCTCCATCCTCTGTTATCTCTAGAATCTCTCTCTGCTCACTCCTCTCTCAGACTCCAGGCTCTGCCCTGTTATTGCTCTGTCCTCAGTGGCTGTCCTTGCGCTTGCCTCCACTGGAGATTTAAAATCTGTGACTGAAAATTGGAAGGCAAACCCCAAACAGCTGGGATTCATAATAACTCGCATTTCTAAATGAAAAGTGAACTTGAAACCACATTTTTCATATTTAAAGGCCGGGCAAAAAGAGCCCTTTTGACTGTTTAAAAACACATTTTGAGTTAATGAGTTTGTTGATATCAACAAACTGGCATTTCTGATGGAAAAAGCCTTGAACAGCTTTAAGACACACATACACAGATGGTTTATATACCACGAAAGGGACTTAACCAAACGAAATCTCCCTAACAGCAAGACAGGGTTTTTACAAATGGCATTAAATGGATGCTCGCTCATCCTTTCAACCCAGATAAGTGCTGTGACTAGTGAGGCGTTCAGCTGCAAAGTCCACCCGAGGAGCTTGTGCCTCTCACCCCGGCCCCGGAGCCCAGATATCACAAGCACAAACAACCTGGAGAGGCAGCAGGGCTATTTTCCTCCAGAGGATGTATTTTTGCGTGACTTAAGTGGAAAAAAAATTAATATTGTTCACATTAGAGAGAAAATAATGACCAAAATTGTCCACATTCTCCTCCAGTCAACCTAAATCTGGTCCACATTAAAATGTTAAAAGTTTTCCCCTGGAAAAAAAACCCAAAACATTATGAATGTGAGTAGATGAAGCAGGAAAGGGAGCCCTGAATCTAAAGTCTTCATTATAGTGGTATGTAGAAAGGAGGAAAGGAGAAGGAAATGTCAGGAGCTGGCACCCTGGGAATGTGCTGATGAGAAGGGGACAGGAGCAAGAGGTCCCTGCTGGACTGAACTGCCACCTTCTTGTGCTGGAGGCACTGGCTGTGGAGAAGGAAACACGTCTTGCTAGCACCTTCCCTGCTCACTGATCTGCCTTTCAGCACAGGAAACATAGCCCCTCACACTTTATTTCAGTGGCTGTCTTTCAACAGCTCCAAAGTTGAACGATGTTGCTAAAATATTTGTAAGCAGAGCAAAGTGTGCTTCAGGGCTGTGCGTGATTCCTCGGGCAAGGGCTTCTAGAGGAGCTGATTTAATCATAAACCATCTCCATCTAATGATGATAGTTTATGTTCACATAGTTCCATCTGAATGGCTGCATTGGGGCTTGGTGAGCTGTTCAAGGGAGATCTCTGTGGTTCCATGCACCCAGATAAGCACGCGATGCCTTCAGAGCCACACGGGTGCTTGGTGCGTATTTTATCTCGGCAATCAGGACCTCTGTCATGAGTTTGTTTGCACAATATCCTCAATAAGAGATGGCTGTCTGTCCTTACAGCCCTTTGTGCCAGCTGGGAGAAGGGGTTGCTGTTGCTCCATTTCCCAGACAGACAGACAGACTGACTGACAGGCACTCACTGGTCCCACAGCAGCAGTGGGAACCAAACAGCCACAGCTCCACCGGTGCTGTGCTGCAAAGCTCTGCCTCTCTTTGTTCTCATGGCAGTTATCATCTAATGTCGGGGCCTGCTGCTCACAAACCACACGCCGTGTTAGTCTGGGCTACAACTGATGGAGACTAATTACCCAAACCCTGCTCTCAGAAAACATATAGAGACTTTATGCTTCTGAGCACTTTCATCTCAATTACTGGTTGAAATTGGCCAAGGTATTCACAGGTTTCAGAGGGAGCTGACAGCTCCACACCTACATGCATGCAGAATTTAGTGATACAAATCCTTTTTCTTCAGAAAGCGGCTTAACAACTATTTAAGATACAAAAATCCCCAAATGCTGCCATAATTAGATTTGCAGGAGACTACATCAGACAAGGTTAGTTATTTCACACAACAGCTGACATAAATGTCCAGTCAAGACGGGATTTTTTAAGTCTCTTTACATATTCTGGTCTGCAAGGTCTGGATGCTTCTATCAGTCTTTGGAAGCAAAGTGGTGACAGAGCTTAATTTCTCATAAGGATGTTGGTAGGTTGTTGAATGTTTGACTCAGCTTCTGATTTTCTCCCAGAAGCTGAGTTGCTTCTTTTCTCGCAGGCAGTTGAGTGCATGAGCTAAGAAATTGTATCAAAAACTGGGAGGCATCAAGCACTGGCTCCTGCCAGTGACTTACTGTGTGACCTGGTAAAGTCACTTAGATGGGCTCTGAAAAAGGGGGGTGGTCCTCCCTTTCAGTGTGCAAAAAGGTCTGTGAGCCTCTCATGAACAGCTAAATATTATCCCCTTTTATCTTTTCCCTTTATTTGACATTACACAAAAGGTAATTTTCGCATCTTATGTTAGAAAAATAACTAAGACAAAAGAAAAGGAAGGCTCTTGACTTTTACTGCTTGTTACAGCAGGTGGTCTCAAAAAGGTTTCACATTCCTGGTGGTCTCAGATTAGGGCTGTAAAGTCAGACTCCTGGTCTCATTATAGGGCTTTTTTTGCTTAATATAGGGCTTGGCTTGAATCCCACTACTCACTAAACACAGTGTGACCCCGCTGGGCAAATTTCAGTAGCAACCATCCAATTTGACGGCTATGGGCTGTGTTGCTTGACCTTAATATTGCCTGATGCGGGGATCTTCAAGGGCTGGGAGCAAGCTTGTACAGAATTTGAAATCAATAAACAAAGGAGACTGCTGTTAATTAGTGCTAAAAAGAAGAGAGAAAGATAAGGATTCAGACCTCCACCCAGCCAGGCATTTTGTTTATCAAACCCTCACAGTGCCAGTCCCAGACTAACTGGGAACAGATCATGGGCCCAGTAAAGGTACACAGGGCAGCTCCAGCCTGCAAAAGCAACTTGGGGTGGGTGCAAAGCACACCTTTGCAAAAAGGATTTGGGAATATCAGTTCGGGGTTGCTCGGAGACAGACCTTTAAAACAAAGCCAGTGCCACCAGAAGCTTTTGCGGGAGCAGGGCGGCCTGTGCCGCAGGGATGAGGGGAGGACACGGAGTCCCAGCGCTTGTCACTGCTGCACAGGGCTGGGGAGGATGCAATGACACAGTGCCCTCGATTCCCAGAGCCGCAGGCGGGCCGGGAATTGCGGAGCGGCGCGACGGGAGAGGCTCCGGCAGCGCTGCAGCCGCGGCTGTCACACATCGCCCTGGGGCCGGCGGCACTGGGCGGGACAGATGTTTCCTTGTGCCCAGATGTTGTTCCGGCTGTCAGTGGCATGCCCTGAGTGCATGCAGGGCTCGCACAACGGGGGCTTCTCCTCCGCAGCCCCTGAGCACTGCTGGAACCAAAATGTGCCGCCCGCAGCTGCGGGGAGGCGAGAGAAGGGCACAGAGCCCCTCCAAACTGAGCGCGACTCTGCCACTCCCGTCTGGAACTAAAACTGCTACCAAGCAGTCTTTTGTGGCCGTCTTCCAAGGGGTTTCTGCGGGTGCCATTGCCCAGCCTCGGGGCTGCAGGTGGCACAGCTGATGTGGCGTTTCTGCGGGGATGCCTCCCCCCCAGATGGGTGTGTGGTGTTGCATCGGCGGCAGACACCTCACTGGACAATGCTGGTTCAGAGCAGGACAAACACACTCAGGGTGCCCAAAGTGTCCTGCTGCCTGCTGGCCCTGAGCACAGCTGCACAGTGTCTGCCACATGTTCCGTGTACCTTGATGGCTACACATTTCACCAGAGAAAATCACAAGCAGTGCTAGGAATAACAGATGGAAATCATGAGCACCTAAAACTGATTCAAATAGGACTTTGTCCAACACTTTTTGTGATGCTGTAGATTCGCAGGAAGTTACTGCAGGACTAACATAAACCTTAAGAGACCACGTCCTCTCCAGACTGTTACTTTTACAGCTTCAGTGCAATCCTCACATTTCCCTACACCTCACAATATCTTCACCATGGTGCAAACAAAACAATTTTATTCCTGTTGGTATGCATTGTTTTGCTTCTGACTGTCAGTGTTAGCCAGGGAGCGAGACCCCACGGGCACTCACAAGTGACAAGTTCACCTTCCTCTCTGGTAGCATTTCACCTTTTGGCTGATCAACACCCTCCCCTTCCACAGGTTCCCAGCAAAAAAAAAGTCACTTCCACTGTGAACAGCTGGCAGTACACATGGCCAAGTGCTGCCAGATTGGGAAGGAGCATCAGATCCCCAAGGGCCTGGGGGTGATGCTCAGTGGCTGGGTTAACTGACGGCTCACTGGGGTGGAAAATGGAGCAGATTTGTTTCTCAGTGACCTCAATCAAGTTATTTCTGTACCTT
This sequence comes from Dryoscopus gambensis, assembly GCA_013389985.1. Taxonomy (NCBI): domain Eukaryota; kingdom Metazoa; phylum Chordata; class Aves; order Passeriformes; family Malaconotidae; genus Dryoscopus; species Dryoscopus gambensis. Next base: position 497,147 of record WEIT01009523.1, on the reverse strand, counting down.
GTGCCTCTGTTCTCCTATTTGAAAAAACAGGGTGATTATCAGGATATCCTTTGTAAATCACCCCAAACTCTACAGAGGAAAAGGCTTGGTAAGAGATATTAGGATTATTACATCCCCATCCTCTCTTGTCAGTCCGTTCTCAGATCCCCTTTCCTCCCAGTGCCTCCCAGCACTGCAGGCTTCACCCCTATCAGAAGACATTACTCACAGCACCTCAGCTGCTTGCATGTTGACATGAAGGGAGGCCACAGCAGCACTGTGAGGGGTAACTGTCCTACCCCTCTTTGGTGGCTCATGTCCCCAAAGACTGGCACCAGCCCCGCGTGTCCCTGTACCGCCAGCGGTGCCGGGCTGCTCCTGGGGCCAGCCCTTTCCACTGTCTGCTCCAGCCCTTAAGACACAAAATCCCATGAAACAGTGATTTCTTGGGGTCAGAGGAGTCTCCTCTGTCAGGAGACCATTGCAAAGCACCCCAAAATACCACAAGAATCGACTTACCACCGAGTCAAGGAACCTAATGCAGCACTCGAGCTCAGGCCGAGTTTCACAGAACTGCCGAAAGAGAAGCCTTCCGATGGGCTGCTTTTCACATATGCTGCAGTAATCTCTCTCTGGAGGCAATAAAGAGAAGAAGAGAAGCAAGAAAATGAGAAGAGCTCTGCCTTCTGGGTTGCTCATGAGTTTAAAGCATTGCAAGTGAGTGCAGAAGTACAACCCCAGAATAAAAAAACCTCCTTCTCCCTGCCACCACATTTCAGGTATCCAAATACAAATATAATTAATGGCTTTAAGACTCAATTAAGAGAGGATGAACTTTGTAGGGCTGATGTTGGTAAAGGTCAAGCAAAAGCCATTCAGCTATTACGAAAAAATAATTTCGTATTTTTCTGTGGTGGAAATGTATGCAAAGGTACAGCTTAGGCTGGTGGTATTGGTGGGAATGTGGGGAGCAAATTACAAGTCCTTGAAATATGAGTCATACATTAAAGGGTAGAGAAAGCTGGAATTTGTGGAGACCATCCTGGATGCTTCCTAGGTATGCACTAAAGGGCCCCATATCTCTGGAAATGCTTAGCCCACTTTCTATTAAACAATTATAGTAAACTACGCATTTTCAAAGGTTTCAAAATTTCTGCTATTTAATTGCTGAGCATTAAGGAAAGGATGGAGCATATGGCATCTGGCTCATTTCAGTTTCACACAGCACTCCTTACAGAACTGTATTTCCCCTTAAAAGCCACGTTTAAATGCCATTCCCCTGTGCTGATGCATCCAGAACCATCACTCACAGCAAAGCAAAAGGTCCTTTGCCCATCACAAGGACTATCAGCAGGAGAATACGGATGAAGGGCAGGCGTCATTAACTGGCATTGCACCAGCACAAATGCCAAGGGCTTTGGATATTTTTCTGGTGAGAGCAGAAAATCCCCCAGCCTGCTTGGAGCAGCAATACTTGCTTGAGACACGTTATTCCTCTACAAGTACACACATGTCAAACAACATACTGTGTTTCCTTAGGCATTCTTCTCACCACCCTCCTCGCTGCCATATGGCACTTGCTGTTATTATGGAAACAACCAGCTTCTAAACACATAACACAGCACTGCAAACAGACATACGAAACCCACACAAGTTGTCAGTGCCTTGGTTACTTCTCTCTTGGGCCTGGAGTCACTCCTGCAATGCCTTTGAGTCCCCCTTTGCTTTGGCCCCCCGCGTCCTTCAGCTCCTCCCACTCCGCAGATGCAGGCACACATCTGTGATGGAGCTCACCTTTGCCATGGAGGCACCCAGCTGAAGGACCTGCCCATCTCAGCTTGTGCCCTCGGGACCATGCTCTGCAAACCCAGGACTTTACAGAATCATCATAGAATCGTGGAATGGTTTGGGTTGGAAGAGATCCTAAAGATCACCTGGTTACAGACCCCCTGCCATGGGCAGGGACACCTTCTACCTATCCCAGGGTGCTCCAAGCCTCATCCAACCTGGCCTTGAACACTTCCAGGGATGAGGAATCCACAGCTTCTCCGGGCAACCTGTGCCAGGACCTCAGCACCTGCTGAGTACATTTGTCCTGAACAGAAAATGCTGTATGAGGTGTTGGACTACTGCCCTGTAGCTGGGTGACAGTGGGCAGGAGCACCCAAGGCTGCCTCTGGTAAGAGGAAGGAGGGAGCCTGCCCCATGCAGCACCTGGCTGTACTTCAGGAACTGATTCCTGAAGCGCTTCCAGGGTGGTCACTGGAGACACAGGTTGGGGATAGCTGAAATGTGCTTTTAATTCAGCATGGTCCTGCTCTGGTCTAGTCTTCTGAAGCAGCTGGGAACAATGTACCAGCAGCTTTTTTTTGCTGGCATTGCCATTCCATTTTGGATCAGGATATCACTCAATCTATTGAGAAGACTGCAATGTTTTGATACTCTCTCACAGAGAGAGTAAAACTGGATCAAAATCACTGTGTAAATCCTTACTTGACCTCCAGTCTATCTAACTATCAGCAGCCACCCCCTGGCACTGGTTTGTTTGCCTGAGCTGGAGCCTTCACCACGGAACATCACGGCACTGATACGTGTGGTGGGAAAACCAGCGGGATCACTGGGACACAGAGCAGCCTTGGGGCATCCCTGTGGGGGGTACCAAGCAGCTTGTGCTGCTTGACCAAGTGGCATTTTTAGTGAGTAATTGCTGAAGGGACGTGCAGACACGTACGGCCCTAGGGGAAGTGAAGGAGTCAGGAAAGTGGACCAAACCAGCCACTCACAACATTCCAGAGGCCGGCACGAAGCCAGAGGCTCAGCAGCTCAGGTGAGCTCTCCTGGGAGGTGTGAGGGTTTAACTGCATCTGTCTGATGCTGTTTTCTGCTGCCTTGACTAACCAACTCTTGTGAGACTATGCATAAAACATACACCCTGAATACCAGTAGCACACAGCCTGCCTGGTGGCAGGACTCAATCCCTCCAGAAGCCCAGACCCACAGCAAGCTTCCCCATGCCAAACCAGCACTGCAAGGAATGGGACTGTCTGGATTCATAACAGAGTAAACCAGAAAGGAGCAAACACAACAATCAGCTGGTTTGCCCCATATTTTCTCTTGAACAGCACTAATTGATGCACAGTGATAACACTGGCTGTACAAAATGCAGTTTGTTTATCAAAGTTGTTATGATGTGGTGACACCCAAGGTAGCAGAGGATCTCCTGCCGAAAGGGGCAGTGATACCAGCTAAATTAGTGTGCAAACTGCACATCCACAACTGTACTCCATAGCACAGCAGGGAAAGAAAAGATGCAGCTAAACACCGTGACATGTGGATAAACACAACATAAATAAGACATGAGCATGGACTTCCTCCTACTCTACAGAACGTGGCCAACACGAGAGAAGGGTGACCCATTCGTAACGAGGAAAAAGGAAATACCACAAATAATCTCTGAAAACACAACAGCCAGAGCAGTCCCCTGGAGTCATCCACTCTTCCGTCATGTGCGTTTAACTGCTGGATGTACCAACACAGGCAATAAATACACGATGAAAATGCTTTCATTCCTTGTAGGTGACACAAACTATTTTCTTAGGCCCTGATCTTGCCGTTGGCCTCACTAAGTCAGCTAAAGGAATCTGCACTCAACTAATTCTTGGGATGCATGGGCCCGGAGTGGACCAAGAAAGAAAAACACGTCTCTCAGCTAAAGCTGAAAAAGGAGTGCATGGTTTTATTATAGCAAGGAAAGCAGAAGTATTTTAACAGTGTGCTGCACCCCAGAGACGCGGCTGGAGCACCCCGAGCCGTGCTCAGGAGCTGCTGCAGGAGGGAAGGGATGGGGAGGCAGGCGGGTATGGCAGCCAGGGGCACTCCCGTGCTGGGGCTGAGCCTTGTGTCGCTCTCGCTCCGCCTGCCAGTAAAAATATCCATCCAGTTTCAAAAGTTTAAAAAATAGAAGGAATGATTTCCTGAGGAAATGGAAATGTTAAACACTTGGAAGTGAAACCATATGCTTATGATGATGAAGTGTAACTAAAACAGCTCTGAGAGTGATATCTTTGGTAGTCAGACCCTCCTGCCTCAGCGCCATCCTGTTTAACACCTGCAAAGTCACCCAAAACGGGGGTGAAAAGCTGGGTGGGTCAAAGTCCCGGGAAAGCAGACACTTCTCACTGACGCCAAACTCTTTATTTAGAAAATATCACTGGCAAACAACGCACAAATGCAAGTGAATTCTCCATCTTCCTAACAGAGCAACAACACAGATTAATATAGAAAAGGTATTATATAAAATGCCATAATTAACATTCATAAGATAAATAAAGATAAATGATGTTTATTCATAATTCTACTGACTCATTTTTCCCTTTACTTCATAGCTTATGTATTGAAATACTAATTTTGAGAGCACCCAGCACAAAGAACATACGGAAATAGTGGCACCTGCACACGTAATGCTGTCATCATTCAAAGTCTATGGCTAAATTTGTTCCCCAACAGATATTCTGGTAAGGTTCTGAAAAATATCTGAGTCCATGGCTAAGAAAAATAGTCCTATTGACAAAATTTCATACCAGTCGAAACATACCACTGATAAAGTGAAAAACACAGCACAAGGTAATAGAGCTGCTGACGTCAAAATATCCAACTTTCAATTAAAAGGGGGGAAAATCTAATATTTTAATTAGATAAAAACCTCCCTGTGTCTTGTGAAGATTTTTGTCTTAATTTCTCACTTAAATACCTTGCAATTTTTCTGGCTGGCTAAAATATCACCTTAGTCATTTTGGAGAGAAAATGCAGAGGCCAGGTTCCCCCTCCTCTTTCACATTTGCAGTATGCCTGTGGGTTTTGATGGGTCAGTGCTGAACTACAAAACTGGGTGATAACCCTTGATATTCAGTGTAACGTGCAGGTGTCCAAGGGAGACTGCTATAAAAGTAGCACTTCTGCAACTCGTTCTGAAGAGCTGCAAATCCAACCCCTGCTCTCAGCTGGTGAGGCTTCCTCCTGGAGATGTCTGTGGGGAGGGATCAACTCAATTTAAATCTCACTTTTAAAGTCTACAAAAGCCAGGAACATCATTTCAGCTTTTTGGTCATTTATTGGTGTGGCCAAGGATTGTATTTGTGTACTATCTATTAAGCAACGTTTTTATTTTCCAACATACTGGAATCCCAAGAGCAGACTTTCCAAAGAAATGCATGGAGAGGCGCCAAGAAGACATGCACCACGCTGCTGCATGGGAACATTTGGACTTGACCTCTGGATCCCTGCTATCCTTGGCATTAAATCAGATGAAAACTGAGTGAGATCCAAATGCAAAGTAATTATGCTGCCTTAAAAAGCCCACACAAAACAAGAATAACAACAGAACCCCACAAACAAACCAACCAACAAGCACCTGGGACCCCCAAAGAGGATGTAGGAAGACTTAATTGTACATTTCCTGCTCATGCTCTGTAATCCAAGATCAGAATTCATCTTCCCTTCCCTGTATTTTTTCTTTAAGGTGAACCAAAACCACTCAGATGTTCCAAGCCTATTATTTGTCTGCTGCTCTCTTCCTCTCACCTGCTTTGTTCCAGAACAAAAAAAAAAGCACCCCAAATTAATGGAAGAAAGCATTTGAATGCCTCAGTCCCTACACTCCAGTTGGGCAATAGGAGCAGCACCGGAGCCTGAGGGCATAGCAGTCAGTTCCTAAGACTGTTGGCACACCAAAAGTAAAACTTTCTTTTTCGAAAGGGCCAACATCCCTGAGATGGATGGAAATTTGAGCTAGAGATGTCCCAAAACTGCACACCTCCTTCCTCAGTCAGACTCAGGGAGATGCTGCTAAAAGAGATCCCACCCAGCCCAGCCCAAATATAAAACCACTTTGGGTTTTTTGCCCATCTTTGCTTTCTTCATGTAAGTTTCCCTACAGAGACACACAATGTAAAGGAGGACAAAGGCAGTAACTAAGAGCAAGATTAAAAAATATGCAGCACAACTGAACTAAACAGACTTTCAGGGCCCATCATGCACTGTGCACTTGTAGCAATTTCCTCCTTTTTGTCAAAAAAAAGACCGAAGCCTTTAAGGTTTACAGAATTATTTTGTGTCCATTCAGAGTACTAATGGAAAACAAATTGCATCTTTAAGCACTGAATAACCCCATTTAGAGCTATATTAATATAAATACATTTTTCATTTAAAACCAGCAAGTCTAACACTGGTGCTTATAAAGATGTCTTATAATTTACTGCTGCTCTTCTCCAGCCAAAAGTGGAATTACCACTGTCTACGTATAAACTTAATAAACAGCACACACTAAACTGCCTAGTCTTTCAGGCTGATGAAAGTTGCTTCTTATCAAAGGATCCTTTGTGGATGCTTTGAAAGGATTTAAATTGCTTTGACTGCATTATTAACAGTGTCTGTGTTGCTCTTGTATTTCAGAATAATCTGGAAAGCTGGAACATTAGCTCTTGCATTCTACAAAAGACAGTTTTCCATTTCTAATAAAAATGCTTCAATACAAAAGATAATCCTTATGCTCAAAAGTAAAACCCCAAGATGGGCCATGTTAACACATCTGGAGACCCTCTTATTCCCTTCTTGCTCTTACTCTTATTTTTCTATGGTCTTCAGTCCTGGAGATCTCACGGCCAGGCAGGACTTCATGAACTTTACTGGGAACCCAGGTACTTGCAGTGGAAAACATACCAGATTTCTCTCTTTGAGAAACTGAAAATAGGGGACCTTTTTGGGTGAAGAAACAGGGATACAGCTGTTTACACAGCAGAGCCTGACCAAAAAACTACAGTAACGTAGAGAGGGATCTCTTTTTCACAGTGCCTACTTGGGAATGTTGCAGGAATGGGAGAAAGCCACAGGAGGGAAGTTCCTTGTCCTTTTTGTCTGTTATTTTTTGGGGTTTGGGGTTTGCTGGGTTAGGGGTTTTTTTTTGTTGTTGTTTAGGGGGTGAGGGGGGGCTGGTTTACAGTGGAAACTTGTGGCTAAGATGCTGAGGACTCTCCATTTGCCCTGTCTCCAGCAATGCATTTAAAAAGTGAGGCAAGCCAGATGGTTAGAGAGCACAAGACAGGAATAAAAATGTCACATTTCAGTTCATTCAAAAATTCCTACAAACTGTGGCAGTAAGTCATGTTATAAAAGCCTAATACAAGCATCCAGGCTCCCGGGGGAGTTCAGTTACCAGCACAACTAATATTCTGTGCCCTGCAGACCTCAGTGGCATGCTGTATTTATAAAATGGGGCTACTGGCACTGCCTCCCTCCGAGCAGCGTGGCCAGAGGAAGTCCATTAAAGCGCGGGAGCCCCGAGTGCTGCTGATGGCCCTGTGGCTCCTGGCTATTTGCTTGCAACGCAAACTCCTGGAGAGGAAATTTAGTCCAGGAGAGCACAGCAGAGTCTTTTTATACATGAACTGCTATACTGCTCCAGAACTTCACCTGGCACTTCACAGAGATTAAAAACGACGACGCAGCCTCTGTCTTGGAGAGTGTTTATCTTGGCAGGTCCGGAGCCGTGCAGGTGCCGGGCAGGAATTCTGAAGCCGAGGGCTGTGATGAAGCTCTCTTGCTGGTGGCAAAAGCACACTCTCTCTAACCATAAATATTTCATCTGCTTTCTTTATTTTTTAATAAAATACGGAAATTGTTGCGACTCACGACAAGATAATGGCTCGATAGATTCCTTATTCTGAACAGCAGCTCGTCCCAGTCTGCAGTTCAAACCAGCCCTTCATTGCTGAGGAAAGCTCTAGACCTAACATATGAAGTACTGGAGGAGAACACATTTTTTGGCCCTGGTTTATTTTTTTTCCATTTGAATTTAGGATTTTCTACAAAAGACTTGGAGACCCTCATCTATGCTGTTACAGCAAGCGTTGTTCTGGCACTGACTATCTAAGTTTAATTAATTAAAAATACGAATGCAATCAAGCTTACTTGAGACAATGGAATTACCCCAAACTGGTTTTAAGTCTTGCCAACTTAATTTTCTCTGCTTGTCAGCTGTCTTTTTTAAAACAAACAAAATTTAATCTCCTGATCATCGAACATCTAATGCATTTATTCAGATGCAGACAGTGTTTGCTTTGTACAACTTCCCTTATTTCCACTCTTTTCATGGTATTAGGCTACAGGGATAAACTCCACACAGCACAGCAGCATTACACTGGAGATGGAAACAGTCCAGTTGGACCGATATGGAAAATATGCTTGGAGAATTTTGGAACAAACTCGCAGTTAAATACACTTCAGTGATACATATGGATCTTCTCATCTGTTTTTTGAAAGCAGCTGCATTGAAGCTTTGCTCATGGAATTCTATTTGAAAGTCAAATCCTACAGGCAGTTGCATAAATATGTTTGGACGAGTACTTGAACTAGAACACGTTTGTGGCTTTGTTGATTTTGGACAAAGATTTTGACAGGAGGGATAACAACCCACCCACCCTTTTTGTAGCAGCAGCAGGAGGAGGATCAAACAAGATCCTGTGAGCTCAATATAATCACTGCACAGGAAAACATGAGTGGGGTCCAGAGCCTGGGGAGGGACCCTCAGCTCTCGCAGGGGAGACATTTGGTCATCCAGCCTTGTGCCAGGAGCACAGTCAGATGGCAAAGAGAAAATGCTCTGCCCTGAGGCCAGGCTGTTTGCCAGTGGAAGACAAATTCTCATCCTAACAAAATCTGAGCTACTCTGCTGAGTTATTCCAGCCCTCCCCCAACACTTCTGGTATCTTCTAAAAGTTACTCGCTCAGACAACTGCATCCCTTCCATATGGGTCACTGACCAAGCCCCGTGTTCAAAAGCAGAAAGCGCAGGGTCAACGTTCAGCTGGAGAAGATGAAGCTTGCCATTAATGCTTGAGCCTCTCAGTCAGAGACACAAAAATATTGTTGTGTGAAATATGGGGTGTGGGGAAGGACAACAAATAACTGCTGCCAGTAATGAAGACAATCGTCAAACCTGCTGAAATCACAGAATCTTCTGAGTTTGGGAAGGGATCCAACCATCGAGTCCAGCTCTTAAGTGAATGGCCCGTATGAGGATTGAACCCTCAAACTTGGTGTTATCAGCACCATGCTCTGACCGATGGAAGGAAAGATTCCCATCAATTCCAGTGGCTCTTTGATCAAGCCCACCTTAGTTCCTCCACCTCTGTCAAGCACAATTTACATGAATAAACCACTTACTCTGTCTCTCAGTTCCACAGTCAACACCAGCACAACAGTGGAAATGCGTGCACAAGGATTAATCGCCAGGAAATCTGGATTGCGAATGTGCAATGGGAATATTTTAAAGTATTTTTTTTTTACTTAAATTATTAGGTACCATGTTCTTAAACACATCCTTTCTTTTACATTTGGCTGCCAGTTAAAATAACAGTGCATAGAAAGGGAAGAAAAAGCAAAAAAAGAGCAGGGAGACAGACTGACTGGCTGACTGACAGATGGGCAGGTGTGTTACACTTCTAGTCAAAAAATTACCATTACTAGTAGTAAGCTGCTTTCCATTCCCATAAATTACACTTGAAAAGCACATGGCCCTGGATCAATGCCTTTGGTGAGGTTTCCCAAGCACAGTGTTTGAACAGTTGCCTCTGTGGCCAGTCACAAAGGTATTCAGGGCATGGTGGGCTTCCAAACTACTTCACACTGACCACAAAAGATGCCCCACCACCACCATTTCCAGCACTTTCATGTGGCACTTGTGCAGCCCCAGGGGAAGGGCTGCCCACACCATAACCCTGACCACCACCCCAGCTAGAAAAAGAGTTTGCCTTTATCTTCTTAAATGACTTTCAACAATGTCTCTGTGGCAAGGCCAGAGGACTGGAAAAAAAATCCCTCAAAGAAATATGAAAGCTCACCTCAGAAACGCCCTGGGAAATTCGGGGAACAAACACTTAGTTGTTCTCATTTTGTTCTGCCTTGGATGGGAATGACAGAACTGGATGATTTGTTCCCAAAGACCGTAGCTACTGAGATTTTTTTTTTTATTATTATTTGGGACTTTTATGTCCAGTCTGAAAGTTTTTAACTGAAATACCAAACTTATTTTCTGTCTAGTGCTGTTATTTAGACTCCTGCCTGGTGACATTCTGGGTAACACACGCTGAAAGAAAATTTCAGTAGAAGTTGCAATTTGAATGTTTAATGTTAGGAAATCTACAGAACTGTTGCTGTTGTACATAGCACAAAATAAACATCTCGATTCCAGGAAACTACTGGAGGCATCTTGTGAATCACTTTCCTAAGACGAAAAGACTTCTGCAAAACTACTCTTTGACTTCTAAATCAGCCCAGGTAGGATGCAAAGCAGCTTTCCTTTTTCAAGATTAAGCTTTTACCAGGTCAGTAAGTGGCAGAGCACACAGAGCCACCAGCACAGTCACTCTGTGAGTGCATATTTGAGCAGCACACGTAACTGACCCGCACATAATAAAACTATTCACAGGGGTTACTTAGTCTGCATGCTGTCCAATAGTCACTGCAAGTCCAAAGCATCCCAGCCATTTTATTAGAGAATCCTTTAACAGAGCAGTAGATGCTATTAGTTGTTACTTCATTGCTAAATTTTCTTAGGTATTTTTCTTTCCATTTTTTCCCCTGATGTTCTGAAGCCCCAAGCTTCGAGTACAACAAAACTCCACACTGGTAAAACTCCACTTACTTTATGAGTGTTTGTCAATCCCAGCCTTTAACAAAAATTGCACAATAAGCTCAACCACCAACCTACGTAATCAGAGACAATAATACATTGAAAAACATAATCAATCCTCAACAATTTTAAGGGGTACCACTGACCTGTGCCAACACTGCTAAATTACCACTTAACTGGATCTTTTGCTCAACTACAAGTGGCTTATTTGTAATAATACAGACACTGACTTTGCCTGGGTTTATATTGACAGGCTGATTTGACTGCCTGCTGAGCGACAGCCCCCTCAGAGTGGGTGTGAAGGAGCTGAGCTGCTGAGTAAAATTGATACAAGGAGTGGGAAAGAGTCATTTAAAGTCATTTAGAAACTCCAAATGCACTGAAAGTAACTTGTGCAAGAGGGGGATTGCCAGTGGCAAGTGTTTTCCTCTCCTTTCTGACAGAAGTCTGCAGTAGCAAGGATCCCTTCATACAAAACCTATTTAGACATTTTAGTTCTCACTTGGAAGAAGATACTTCAACATCCCCTCACACTCCATGTTGGATCTGAAGAAATAAATGAATAACTGAGATCCTAATGCTTGCCTGAAGTCTTCTCCAGCACCCTTCCAGCCAGGTGCTGATCCACTAAGACACTGCTTTGCTCAAATATATCAACTGGATACACTGAAATCTAATCCAGTTTTCTCATAAACTTTTATACCAAAGTGACACAGAGCAAGGAGTAACTCTGGTGTGGTAAAGCAGCCTCAAAACTACATGAGAAACCATTCCCAAGTTACTCTGGTCAAGAACATACGAGGTGGTGAGGTGGATGAGGCCAGAAGTAAGAACAGTGGAACAGCTCACGCTGCCTTTTCTCAGTTGGGTGGCCCCACCTTCCCTCTGTGTGAAGCATCTGAGTCCATAAACGGGAAGGGATGCTCAGACATGGGGAAAAGGATCCCTTATGAGGCAGCCACTTAGATCTGGGCTGCCCCTTCAATTCTGCCAAGCAGAGTAGCCTCTTGTGCTTGTACTTTCATGCTGACCTCCAGAATGGGTAGGGCAGATGCTGTATGCAGCTTTGTGGTGCACAGATGTGTGGAGCAAGCTGTGGCTCCACCAGCAATATTCTGTGTCCATGTGCGTGGATAGCCAGCTCCTGCCACCTCATCAGTCAGTGCAACAATTGCTGGGAGTTCTCAAAATATGGAACTCAGGACTGCTGTGTGTAATTATCACTTTAGAGCTGGGTAGGTTCTCCTGTGAGGGTGAGATGTGGGAACACTAAGCACAGTGCACGAGGCTGGAAGAGAACCATAGCTAAGGGTTAACAGCTCCATTCCCAGGACTGAGGTGCACTGTCTTCTGGGTCCTCAGCCCAGGAACTCTACAGAAGACAGGGATTTCCTCTTCAGCAGACACATAAAATGTACTTCTCTGAAAGGAAAAGGGGCAAAGGGATGGAAAAGAAAAGCCACATGGCTGATCTGAAAGGAAAGCATGCCTGCAACGACACTGAAACATTAGAGACATTGTTTGAGTGCAGTTCATCCTTGCAAAAATATTATCCTCGTCTCGATGCCAAGGTCGGTGAAAGTATGGGCTACTTGCCATGGAAGTGCTGGGTATTTAGGCTAGACCTGTCATGGGGCTTATTTACTCTCTGCGCCCAACGTTTCAGACACACTCAAGTGTAGTGTTCATGTCTTGGCAGGAACTTCTCATTCATGCATTTTCTCCTGGTCCCCTTTGAGGAGTCTTCCTCCTCTGACATTGCAGTGGTTGAAATTTCACTGCTTGCTGAGAAAACCAACATTGATTAATTTCATCCTACTTGCATGGAAGAGGTAAAGTATACAGGTCTCCAGCCAGGGACAAGGAAATCCCTGCTGCTTACATGCCACATTGAATAAGCAGCCCATGGCTGAGGCCACTGGACTTCAACAGTCTTCATTCCACCCGCAGGAAAGAAGCAATTATCCGAAGCAGCATGGGGAGCAAACAGGAAGTAATGCAACACATTCACTTTTGATTACAAAATATTTTTTTTTGTAAGACATAATATTCCACAAGGAAGAATTCAGCTGCAGTGTTACGTAGACGCACCCCAAATTATTAAAGGAACGTGATTGAGGTTGCAAAGCTAAGCCTCAAAACCTAGGAAAAACCTAAATTAAAGTTGCTGGTGCAGCCTGAATACCACTGCTCACTGTGTGTGCATTCTGGTGCAGTCTTTAATTACATCACTGCAAACTGCTTTTCCCACAGGGCCTTTGCCTCATTCAGCACACAGGACGGACAGTGCTTAATAATGAGCAGCTATTCAGTGTTTGGTCCTCTCCTCTGGTTCAGTGTGTGGCCCTGGACTGTATTTACTGCACACCAGTCACGCCTGCTCTGAAGACACAGTGATTCATTTCCCCATGGACCTTCCTGTGATATTCTCCAATGCAGCCTTTGAATACCTCACATGTATTCATGGATCTATTTGCGCCCCACCTCTGGGGGATACAGAGTCCAGTTTTGCAGATGGGGAACTGAAACATATAAGGATTAAGGTAAAAAGCATCCACTGACTGGTGCTACTTGATTTTCTGTGTATATAACTTTATATGCTGTTCTCTCTGTCCAAAGCCAAGCTTCCATTTGCTTCAGTTGGACACGTTGGAAACCGAGACCTAAAAATCTCAAGGCAACTACTCAGAAAATGGAAAAAGTACAATTAGAGGCCAACTGTGAAAAACTAATTTTAAGTGACTTGCCTGTCATCACATAAGATCTATCCCTGTCCAGTTCCTTAGTATGCTGTTCAATTGCTTTGGCTATGAGACCATTTCCTTTGATGCTGCAAATCCCCATTTAAATTTATCACACACCTTTTACCTCATGCAATAAATGAGTCAGCCATTCTATGCTCCTTTATTAGAAAACCCAGTTCCATCCCCAGACCAACTCAGGCTTTTGAACTGGCTGCATTAGGGCTCCTGGAGAAGAAAATTAATCATTTGCTATATACTGAAAGATGAATTTAAGTTGCATAGGGAGCCTTAATTCGAAATTAATTTTAGGTGCTCATTGTTTTAACACATATTTTTGCATGCTTAATTTCGTAAGCTTTTAAGTAACTGAAAAACTGAAGGAAAAAACTGCTGTGGACCAATGGAGAAAGTTTTGCTCATTTGGAAGAGCTTACACAAAAGGCTGGGAACTTTCGACTTGGCAACTTGAAGAATGTTCTTTTAACACAGCTTTTCTTGAGCTCTTTCCTCTGTTTTCTTTGAAACAGAAACTCCATCATGCTGACACTCATAGTGATACCCCCACCAGCAGAGCTGACACAGGGGTGTCAGTGTATCTGCTTGTGCTGCCAGAAGCTGGCAAAGAAGCTGTAAATTGTGTGAGCTGATCATCCTCGGTTCTACGGACTCTGTGGACCGTGATTCCCCTATTTTTTCTTTCATCTTCCCTTCCTAACTTTTGCCATCTTGTCCAGCAGCACTGCTCCTCCATTCTACTTCCTCTAAGATGAGAAAGTTTCCTCCACTTCCACAGTCAGTCTCAATCTCTCTGGACTGTGGGTCCCCAATCCCCCATCCATCTGATCCCAGCACCTGTCCTACACTGATAGTGTGCAGCAGTAGAAGAAGGATATGGATTTGCTGCACACTGGCAACTCTGCACCAGCTCTCCATGTGGACACCCTTTGGGAGGTATCTGCAAGACTTTGAGTCTCAGTATGAAGTGGCTGCTTTCTTTCACTGGAGGAAAAAAGCATGGCGAGATCCTCGAGATGGGATCCTTCCCTGAAATGCGCCCTAAATGGCCTCTTCCATTTTTGACTGAGAGGATGAACAGGTTGCAGAAAAACACTGTTAAACTTTGTCAATTCCCTCAGCAATGTGCAATGAAAGTAACATCCTCTGAAACTGCAGTAGATCTCATACTTAGCCTGGATATTTAAGGAATAGCTACTTCTTTGTCTTTCTGATCAATCTTGGCTTCCACCTTCAGACTGTTAGTTTTAATTAAAAAAATTAAAAAGAAGAAGAAAAAAAGAAAAAATGTAGCACAGAAAATACCCAGTATGGGAAAGTTCAGTCTACATAACTCTGGCAAGATCTTAATCTTATAATATGAAATATTAGACAAATTAAATAATGGATGGTGCTACCCAGCCCACCAGTAACAGCATCCTTGACTCAGAAGGTTTGGCTTTGGGAGAAGTGTTGTTATTATTTATCATGTGTTACAGGGCCAGTTCTGTCCTGCCTTCTGGTGTTTGGGGACCTTGACTTGGGAGCCTCACTGGATGCTGACTGGAAAACTCTCAGAGGATGCTATCTTTGAAGGTCATATGGGAACCAAAACACAAGCAGCTTCTTTTTCCAGAGTTTTGGCCTAAATATATAAATATAAAACAGCAGAAGATGAGGAAAAATAAGACTGACTGCATAAGACTCACGCAACGTTTTGTATAATTTTATGATTTGTAATAATTAAGCATCTCTATCAGCTTATCAGGGATTAATTTTACCTTACTTTCCCTGAATTTCATTCAGTTCTTACATTCTACATATCCCACATGAGCGCTCTCTTCTCCCAATACTTCTGGCACAAATCTGAGCCTCTTTGGTAAGGACTCATAAGGATATGAATGTCTGGATAGCCTGAGTAATGAAAGGCCATTTGGGGCCGAACCATTGACCACAGCTTTGACTTGCCAGGAAGCATAAAACATAAAATGTAAATTAGGTACTAATAACCCATTTTTCTTCTAAATCCTTGGTACAGATGCGCAGCATGAAGTACAGATTATGTTTTGAGAGAGAGATTTTGGAATAATTTGCAGTTAAAAATATTGCATGGGACCTTGTGTTGTGGCCTCAGAAGAGACTGAATTGTGAGTTGTTACTGCTGCTCTTGAACCCACTTCAGTCAATGGAAAGTTTCATTGGCACCTGGATTTGTTGCTTTGGGTAGCTGCCTAGCTACCAGCAAAACCCAGCACATAATACTGTCATCAGGGAAAGTGGAATGTGCAGCCCAACAAGCAAGACATGCATGGAAAAGTACATTTCTCCCAGCGTGTTTTGCAATCTCCATGCTATTCCCTCCCCATCTTCCTTTCCACTGATCTCATCTGTGGAGATGGAGTCAAGAAGAAAACTTGGGAAGTAGCACTTGCAGGGCAAGATCATTTTCCTGCCTGTGCATGACCAGCATCCCTCCTAACACAGCTTTGACCCTCTGGATGGGGCCAACCCTGTGTGAAAAAACAGACGTACAGCTCCAGCGTTCCTCAGTCAAGGGATCCGAAGGCACCTTGATCTTGGCTGGGCACGTTTAGTTCCCACATGAATTTGCCATTAGATCTGTGGTCTTGGATTCTGCCAGCAACAGCGTGCATGAAACTGTTGGGAAATGGAGCTACACTTTATGCAAGTCACAGCACAACATTTCTGTCGTGCTGCTTTCAGAACACATACAAAGACATGTCCTTCGTGTGTGAATTCCAGCCTCCAGCTGCTTCATGGAAGAAGGCTGGAGCCATCAGTCCCCCCTCACAAACCATTGTTCTTGTTCTGTTCATTGCAACCCAGCTATGAGGGAATGACCAGCTTTTGTCTTTTTCATCTCGGCCCAGGAGTATCTAAAAGTATAACCTGTGGAACTTGCTTCTTGGATTAATTATGCTTCAGGTAAAAAGTAAAATATATGTACTTGGCCTTAATGAGATCTGCAACTGATTCTCCATCTCATGGCACAAATCCTTTTCAGGCAAAACCTGAATTCTTGCTATGTTTCAACAGGTCAGTATACCTGACATGGCTGAGTCAAACCACTGCTCTACAGCTCAACAATTTCTACCACTCTTCACACCTAGAAAATAAGATGGTTCAATCAATACTTTTAAAAATTAAATAAATACCTGGGTTTCGGCATGCAAAGAGGGGAAACCTGTGGCTATGCCTCTGATACAAGACTTAAAGAGAAGACAGGAGTAGATCTCTACTGTATCTCTTCAGATTTGCCTTGCTGGAATAGATCCCTTCTCCCAAAGAAGCAGCACAGGGGAAAGCAAAGTTGCATCTCCTCATTCACTCTTCCTGTTAATAATTTGTAGCGTTATTACAAATAAAGATTATTTTACTCTGCTAATGGCTAATCATGGCCCAGGACCAAGAACATATGGAGGGGAGCATGGTGCTAGGCACTGAATAAACACAGAAAAACAGGGCAGTCCTACCCTGATGAGTGGAAAGGTTTAGAGAATATGAATAAATATTCATTGCTTTTGGACGCCCGTCAGAGACACCTTCCAAGTCTTCTCAGGTTCAACCGCTGCTATTGATGTAGCAAAAGAGAATCATGACTTAAACAGGGAAAGGAGGAGACTCCTAAAAACACACGTCCTGGCAAAACAGAAACAGACTAAACAAGCCTCTTGAAGAAACATGCATTTGAGAAACTACCCTGATTTAAAAGATCTGGCTTTTTATCCTTCCCCCACTGCGTGGACCTGTGGTACAGCAGCACGCTGGAGATACATCATGTGATAACTCAGGGACACTAGCGCGTTAGGAAAAGCAACGATACTGCAAGAGCAGGAAAATAAACCTTGAGATTACAAAGAAAAAAACAAGAAGAAGAATGCACAAGGTCTGGTCTAGTGCACACCATCATTATTGATGTGAATCATGACTTCATGGTCCTCAGAGGAGGGACGATGTGCCTCTTCATAAATCAGGTCTTAAGGGTATATACATTACTAGCAAAGGACAAGCACCACAGTTTGCTTTCACATAATGATCCAGCAGTGGCATTTAATTGAGCAGAATATAAACACCCAGGCTGGAATTTGGCCAGGACACTACATTTAACATCCTACTCTAAATAAGAAATGCCATATAGGCTGCAGTGTCCAAGCAGAGCAGAGACAAGCTAAAGTAAAAGATCTCCTCTGATAATCCCTCTCGCAACAAACTACACAGACCAGAGTTTACAGTCCTGGGCAACATCAAGAGTTGACTCGACCCTGGCTGCGACTGCCAAATGTGGTGGAGCACTTGGAGAATATTTCCTGTTGATGACAGCAAGTGTCTTTTGTCTTGGAGTGTCCCAGCTAAGTCCCCCAGGAAAAAAACCCCCAAACAACCATCTGCAAGAGGTCTCTCTTCCACCCTGTCCTGTTGGCCAGCTTCCCTTGAGTGATCATCGTGCTCTCAAATGAACTCACTCATAAATGTGACGACAGCCTCCCCATTTTTTGGACGTCGGACTTTAAGCGAAAGGAAATCAGGGTGTTTGGAAAGTATTCACCTTATCCTCTACCAAGGACCAGGAGATTTTTCTTTCTTCATTTTTTTAGGAGTGGCCAAACCACTTTTGAATCACACAGTCAACATGGTGAGCATGGCTGACTTGCCTCACTTTCCCCAGAATCAATCTACACTGTTCAACGACAACAGCTTGTGCAAATACTGGCAGGAAGTCAGCAAAAATATGACAGAAGGAAGATGTAAAATTTCCAGCAGAATTAAGAAAACTGGTTTTGGTTACTCTCATCAATTGAGACTGATTAGATCAGTAAGAGTGGCCAGACCTGGCTCTAGTGCAGAATAATTTGCTTGTGTCTCTCATAAATGGTATTTCCACTGAACAGAACCAAGACAACCCTCCCTTTGCCTTAGGTGTCTGTGTTGACCAGCCTGATTTCATCCATCCTGTCACCTGGTGCTGCCCTTGGCACAGCCTCACTGAAAGTACTGTAGTACATTATTCAGATGATTCCCCTCTTCATCCATCATTGTGAAAAGTTTTACAAATGTTGCAAGATACTCCAAGAATTCATACAAAGTCCCTTGATTTCGGTGGGAACTGTTGTACTGTGGAGTTTTCCAAATCAGATAATTTGTATAATTGAAATGGTCTGCTTCTCTTTTTTTCCCAATTCAGCATTCTTGTGAGACATTTTAATTTGTTATCTTCCTAAGTTTTTTTTATCAGATTTTCCTGTATTCTTCACCCCAGCCTTCACATAATTTTCTGATTAAACAACTGAAAACACCTGGAACAGACCATGTCTTTCAGCATGTACTCAGAGGAGCCCAATGACTTTGAAAAGCTCAGTAAGCAAGGCTAGAGCTTTAAAATTTCCATGTAGGTATTCACATTTCAGTTGGAATATATCTGGGTTCATTAAAAAAAAAATAGGGAAGGTAAGAAATCACAGATTAACAAACTCTGTTACTGCCCACAGTTAGGGCAGAGACCACCTTTTACTTGTGTTTGGGATCACACCATGTCTCACAGCTCTACATCAGTCCAGCTATACGGCTTTGACTTCATTTCTGGATCCCACACCTCCCCTGTCCATGAGTAGTTGGCAGTTGAGTCCTGGGTAAGAGCAGAGGTTTTGAAGAGCTACAGTAGGTCATTAATAATAAGAATAAATGCTTGAGGCAATGCCTTAACACAACCTTTCTCAAAAATTAATAGGGGCATAAATTTCACTTGCTGCAAATCAGAGACCAGGAGGTCCAAGCACGATCCATTTTCTAGGCATTCTATTTTAAAGGAGCATAGATCAACACCATGAAATGACAGCGCATGCACACTTTGAAATAACAAATGCCTGCTAGGCTATGCCAGCTGCAATGGGCAGCAGCATGAAACACCCTGGCACGTTCCTCTTCAGGTTGGGGGAAGCCTTTCAGAAACATTAGTTGCTCCTGCTACTTCTTCACAAGCCTGTGCTGCCACTCTTTTCAGGCTGCTCCCACACCCACTGCATTAACCACGTGCAATCACACCTTTTAATCTTGGGCTGCTTGGCAAGGGCCCTGGGCAAAGAGCTTCTGTTAACTCAGTCAAGAGATCATGAGAACTTCCACCAGTCCAAAACCAGAATGCCTGTTGTGGTGCTGGTTTTGCTCTTCTCCATGTGAACTTGCCTTTTGATGACAGGTTTTTATGGTGGCGGTAATGTTTTCCTACTCATCTCTTGCTGCCTGCGAGATTAGTTTTTGCATTCACTTTTCCTTGCCTTGAATTACAGATCTTTTACCATGGCCATAACTCTGTCATTCTCAGACTCTTTAACCCTGATCTGTTTGATTCCAGGACTGAATACGACCCAGAGTCCACATTCCTTGTGCTGACTGATAACCTCCTCCAGGCCACAGATAACTATTTGCCTGCAGCAGTTCTCTCAGATAGGTCAGCTGTATTTATTACAGCACACTGACCACACGGCCTTCCCCTTCTTCAGCAACAAAAGCTGCAGAGCAATGCCAAGCTCTGATTCCCTGACCCCAAGGACTTCCGTGGGAGATCCACACCATCTCCAGCTTTATTTCACATGCAGAGCTCTGACAGGACATCACATCTGGATAGCACTGGATACACTCCAGGGCAGCTGAGTGACAGGCCAGTCCAATAGCATTCAGAGACATAACAGGAGCTTTTAAGCCTGAGGTGGGGAAAAAACCTGATTTACTTAAACACCCTGAAAAAGTTAGCATTTATGAGAAGCCAGATTGAAGGAGGCTGTTCTGTCGCTCAGGTCCAGGGCTGGGTTGGATTTGCCAAGTGCTTTTCTCCTTATGGCTGATGAGAAAACTGTGGGCTTGACATTTGACTGTGGGCCTGCCTGCAGTGACTCCTGCCTCTGCCGTCTCCCCTTTTGGATGGCTGAGAGCAGCAGGACGCTTTGCAATGGATTTTTCCTGCCGGGTGCCCTGCTCGGCCGTGCACTGCACAGGGTTCCCACGGCTGTCATTAGCTGGGAGCTGAGCTCCAGCTCGAGTGGAAAACACCACAGAATAACAGCCTAAATACCAGACATGTGCTGTCCCCGTGCCCCGGGCCATGTCACTGCAGCCGCTTGGAGAGCTTGGGATCAGCTCGTCAGTGTGGGCTGGAGCTCTGCAAACACTCCTGGTGCAAGGATTGTCTCCTCCGGAATGCACTTTCCCACTTCAGCTCTCACAGCCTGGACTTCATGACCCCCTCCCAGGTCATCCTGTAGGGTCAATCTGCTTTCCCAGGCTCTGACAGGGGAGGAGAAATTCAGGGAGTTGTAAGGCTGCTGTAGAAAAGGCTTCGTTGTAACGCGGCAGGAAGAGTTTGTGCCTAGAGACATTGGCTCAGTGGGTAGAAATTGCAGTGATATTGAGTAAATCTGCCCAGAAAGCAGAATGGGGAACTGTTACTGAGCTGAAGAAGCAAAAACTTATTGACTTTCTGGGACAGAAAATAAAGGATTTTTACAGCCTGATAAGTAAAACTGTTCTGATTAAGGCTTAAAGTCTGTAAATAAAGAAAGAGAACTAGCAGGAAACATAGAACTTACAGTCCTAAGAGGAAGGAGGGACAGGGAAGTCCATTACAGGATTGTTGCAAGAGCCTACTTTAAATATTCAATGCTGATCCCTGTGCCTTCTAGCTCCTTAAAAGAAATCACCTCTTACATCATGCCATTCAAAATGAATTATGCTTTCAATTTTCTTTGTTTCCTGCTATATTCATATTAAACCATTACACTGTATGCGGGAAAGAATCCAGCAAAAGCCACTCATCTCGCTGCATGCTAGGAATGGTTTCAGATGGCTTTAATGCTGAAGACAAAGGTCAGCAATTTACCCCAAACAAAGTGCTGGAATTTAATCTTTCCTCTGCTTGGGAGCAGCATGATTCCACAGCCTTCACTGTGTTCTTCAAATACATTCCTACTGGAAAGCAAAGCTTTAAAAAACCTTTTATAAAGCTGGGTTTTTTTTCCCTGAGAGACTTGAAGCCATGAATTCTGTATTAGGGAGCTGCCAAGTCATCTGCAGAGGACCTCTACCACTTTACCTCTTCCAGAGATTCTTGTTTAATTAACACATTTCACAAGCTGTGGGGCTCCTCACAGCTGAGGATTTCTTCTGATCCGTGCTGGAGGATGAGGGCATGGACAGAATCCTGCAGCCCCCTGACCAGCTTTGCCTTGCATGCCAACTGCATAGCCTGGAAATGCATCCCAGAGCAACGCATGAAACCAGCAAACTGCACTCTGGAATTGGGAAGGAAGGGGGAGACAGCTGGAAATGTGCATCATTTAAAATGCTGTAGGATGAGAAACAGATGCTGGCATGGCATTTGTGGAGTTGAAAGTCACCCAGCTCACGCTGCCAGCTGGCAAGCCAGCCTGGTATCAAACCCACAGCTACGCAGAACCCACCACCACAACTGGCACCCAGGCTGGCCAGGGGTGAGCAATCATGGTCACTGGAATATTTCCTCTCTTGCCATTGTACCTCCACCCTGCACCAGAGCACAGAGAGGGAAGTCAGACCGCACCTGCCTGGGAGATACATGACATCTCCCTTTCAAGGGCTACCTGTGCATCACCTGTCAGCAGGACTTAAATTTGCTTAAATGAACGGTAAAAAATGCAGGAAGAAAAGCAAAGGGGTGTGTTTGCTCTCTAATTTGTCTTGATGACCCACATCTCACAGGCAGAGCCTCCAGCTGAACTCCCAGTGCCTCCTCTCCCTGAGGCAGTCAAAGGAAAGGCTTTCTGATCCCTTCCCAATGCATGCTGTAAGTGGGTGAGTTGGCAGCAAGATGAGATTCCCTTCCTTACTGCTGCCTACCAAAAAGGGAAACCCTGGAAAACTGCCAGATCTGAGGACTTGTTAGGGAAATACGAGTTTGTTGATGGGAGGCAAAAAACAGATGAGGCAGAATTCCACATAATTCTGCCAGCTAAAGCATTGTTTTGATTTGCATCAGTAGAAGGAAGCTATCAGCTAATTTACACAAAGCATAAAGGCTTTTGGTGAGATGTGATTTAGCATCATCAGCCTCCAGCAATGAGTGAGAGAGAAGGCTAAAATCATAGAATCATAGAATAGTTTGGGTTGGAAGGGATCTTTAAAGGTCATCTAGTCCAACCCCCTGCAATGAACACTGGGGTTTAGGAAAAAACAATAAGCTGTCCTTGGGGATGGAGAAGGACAAGTTTTCTCATATGATATGAACAAAGAGAAAATAAAGGAATATCCTACCTATGCTATGAGTTACAGTGAGCACTACTGGAGCCCTCTACAGATTTCAGAGCCTATAGGTGCTTTACTAGGAGCTCGTTGTGGGTGATGGTTACTTTCCACGTAGCTCAACGCTGCTATTGACAGCAAAATCCTACCCCTTTTTTTTGAACGGGGATGGCAGGTCTCCATCAGAGCTCCTCCAGGATTTGGAACAGAGGCCAGTGAGTGCCAGAAGACTTGCAAAAACCACAAGGCTACAGGGTGGATCCGTGTCTCCCCTGTCTCTGTGCTGGCCCTGTTGTAATCCCAGTCTGTGCTAGTGCACAGAGCCCTTTGCAGAGCACAGTGGGAGTAACCACAACCTTGTGTGACCTTTGCGTTGGCAGCTTCTCTGCCAAGTTTGAAACTTTGCATTGCCTCCTTTCACTCCTTAAGATCTCACCTAACCAAGCTGATTTTTAACTCATAAGAAAGGCCCCTAGTCCCTGAGGAGACTTTGAAGTAGGTTCTAAAAAAGACATTAGGCCCAGTCATAGGACTTGGGGCCGTCCATGGCAAAGAACAGGGAGAAAAGGCTGTAATTCTCCCTCGCAGCTCTGACCACTGATTCATAGTCACACTGGCACAGACAATACTGACATAGACAATATTTTTAGAAGTTGGTTGGGTTTTTTTCCATAAAAGATAATGAGGTTATGGCGCCCCATGGACACCCACAGTCTCCTGGGCAGGGATGAAAGCAGTCTTAGAAGGAAAGAGCTTCTACCTTAGAGGAAGAAAGCCTCCATGGAGCTAAGGACAGTCATGAGGTCCACTCCCAGCACTGGGGCTGCTTAACAGCTGCTCTTTTCATACTGGCTCCTCTCCTCCCACAAGCAGAACAAGCCTTGGGAATACTCTCACTGACAACACACAGGAGATGTATCTTTATTTACCTACAGCTTTTCCCGCCAGCTCACCCACTCTCCTGCCCTCCATTCTCCATCCTCCTCAGGCACAGACCTGGGCACACGGAGGCCTCCAGGAGCTAACAGCGCAGTTGTTCCCACCCCAAGGACAGGTTTGTTTCCTCCCATGAGGGGCCCAGCCTGCCACCAGCACAGAGGTCTTTCCCAAAGATTTCCCACCTGGTTACTCATGGTCAGGCTTATCAGGTTCAGCTGAAGAGATCTGAAAAAGAAATCTGGAAAGGAAATCTGAAAAGGATCTTGCTTGAAGTGGCAGGGCTGCCAGCTGGCTTCGGCTGCTGGAGAGCTGATCAGCATAAACATGTCATACTTTGCTCCATTAAATCAAATATTCCCTGGTATTCAGTAAGTTCCCCACCACACGTTTCTCTCTTTTGCATTATAGAGTCAGTATTGTACCTTTGAGGGTGTCCCTACTTCCCTTTTAGACCTCTCTTGCAGCTCAGTGTGCTGAAGTCACTGCCCATGAAACAAACTATACCCGCACCAAAAGGTCAAATGCGACGAACCTGGTGCTCAAGTGCTGAATGTTTGTTTGGACTGATCAGAATAGTTCTGAAGTGACTTACACCAAATTCTTCCTGCGCTTCATGTTTCTCCATAAGCCATGTTTACAAATGCCAAAAATATTTTGAACCAGGAGTTATGAAAGCCTGAAAGCACTTACTTATAGAGAGCTGTTTCAACATTGCAAACGCTTGTATGTAGCTGAGCCAGGTCCTGCTGCTCATGAGAACAGCCTTTACCAATCTGTCAACACCGACTGAACTTGTCCAAGAGAGAGCTCAGAAAATCAATGCGACGTGGAGAGACCTTCAAAGCGCCACTGTACAAACAGAAAGCTGGTGCAGGGCTGGAGGATGGTGAAATCTGGCAGGTACAAAGAAGTTTGTAACCATCTGCAAAGATTACATTTTTGTGTGTCATTTAATACTACAGAGACTTCCCATCTTTTGAAATTAATCAATAATTCTTCTGGAAAGGTAAAACCCTTCACGTTTTCCTTAATATACTAAACTGAATTGTAACTTCAATGTCTTGATCCATAATGTATTTTTTAAGAATTATAAGAGTTCATACTATTTCTTGAACTATTTTTGCACTGGCTTTACCAATGCCAGGACAAGAGGGAGTTCTTCAACAAAATCAAGTATCAGTCTACCATCCTGCCCAAACTTGGGAGATTTTTTCCTAGTTTGCACTATACTATCCTGCTCTATAAGTTTGTTTCCCTTCCCTACACTGGACTTTCACTCATCCTTTCCATTAGTTCATCTAGGAGACAGCAGTTTAGGGCAGAGAGTATTTTATTTTACTTGTCTTAGAATTCCCTGGCATTAGTTTAGTATGGTAAAAATGCGATTAATAAGTAAATAATAGTACTGGCACAACCATGAGCTCTGTTCAGAAATGGCCTCAGAGCTCCTGCTTTGATCCTGCTGAGCGAGGATTCTATGTTAATAGCAATATTTAGCAGAATTCATGGCCATGTCCTGATTTCTGACCTACAGAGCACAGAGAAATATTTTAAATTATCATCTCCAAGTGTTTTCAAAGCAGCTCAGAGTGATTACCTGAAAAATAAATGGAATCTCTCAATGACTTCAGGGACTCAGCCAAACCACTGAAAAATCAGGCTTATAACATTTCACATGTGAATTCCCTCATGCTGTCTTGAAATCAGAATTAAAAAGTTGTGGGATTATCTTAGAAACACTCAACCTCTCTTTTCCTGGAAAACCAGAAACCGTGAGCACAAGGACAACACCGGGCCATATTTCCACTACGGCACTTTCCCAGGTGCATGACTGTTCCCAGAAAAGCCTAAAAGAAAGCCCAGCCACAGTCCTAGAGGCCTCTCTAGTAACCAGAAGAAGCCAAGTCAAAATAACTCCTCCTCTACCAGCCGCTCCAAATGAGTTCTTTTCCTCAAGAAGCATTAACTTTGTCTAATCCCATCTAAGCTCCCTAAAAGCTGGAGTATATCCCCAAAGGTGAGGATATCAGGCTGTTCACTTCACAGCATCCCCATAGGTCTGGTAGATCTTTTCTCCCCCTTTTCCCTCCCTGCAGTTCCCTCCTTCCATTATAGGAGGGCTCCTGTACAGTTTAATTTAAGGGAAACTTTCTCACTGACTCCAGCAGAGCTGAGCAGAGCCAACCAAGCTTTGTCCTGCCACCACCTTCCCATCACTACCAGGAGCAAAGCTACAAGTGAGTCTGGCAGGGAGAAGAGCAAGGTTTTACCATAGATGCAGCCCTACCTCTCATTCCCCATACCCAGCAAACGTTGAATTGGTTTTAAAATAAATTTCCTTAACAACCAAGTACTACTATTTAACAGGACCCGTGAGCACTTCTATAGCATTTCACAAATCACTGCGTAAGTATTAATTAGCCTTAATGACTCATATTACCTAATGAGATAATGAAAAACCCTGCAGCTCACAATCTCTACTTCTATTTTCAGCGAGAGATGAAATGGATCTTGCAAAAGGATATATTCTCTTCTAATTCCCTTCCTGCATATCCCTGTAAAAACGTTGGAAAGTAATTCAAAGTGTGCAAGTCGAGGCAACTTTTTCCTTCTCAGTTTGCAAGGGCTAATACAGTCTTTGCCACAAAACACAAATACAGAGGTTTAGTGACAATATTTGTTCCTCAGGAGTCTTTCTATTGAAGGATGACTGGTGTGGGCTCACTTTTTGTTAAGGAAACCTGGATTTGCTGCCCAATCTTTATGGAGAATAGCAATGTCTTTCTTGCTTTCTTTCTGGGTTGCCCCTGCCAAGGTAATGCTTAATGGATTAAGTCTTGTGAAATAAATTCTGTAAATAGAACGTGGACTGAGATCATTTCAACTCATTTCCCCTGCGTCCCCTTCCCGTCCTGGAAGCTGTCAAGCACAAGCAGCCTGCAAGCAGCCTGTTCTCCCAGTGTTAGTCTTGAGTCTCACTAGATGCATAAAACAGCTTGTTTTTCACATACTTTCTGTGATGGCATTAAAAAAAAATTGCAAGAGAAAAAAAAAACAACCCAGCCCTTCTCAATTCCACCCATAGCTATAAACTGGATACAGCTAATCTTGCAAGGGCACCAAACATTGCTCTGTTTGTCCACATTTGAGCACTAGAAACCTATGTTTATGATGGAATTACAGTTGAATCTGAAGGATTTTAAAGAAAGGAACTGAACCAACTGTGGGTTTGTAAACAAACAATATGGTTTTGACGTCAGCCATATCATTTCATGTGCTGGAACTGTATCTATCATGTGGCCAGTTCCTGCCCCTGAAGAGTATCTAATTTAATTTAGATGTATTCACGATATGGGACAGCATGTCAAGTCCAAGAAACTACAGGGTAACTCTGCAGGAAGGTCTGTGCTGGAAAGATTGCATAAGCTGTACTTCGAAGGAGCAACAGAGACCTTTTGGCTCGAGGAAGAGGGGAAATTGTGTCCACTGCAGAAGAAAGAGAAAAGAAAGCAAGGGGAAGGGAAGTGTGTGGAGTGGGCACTGCCAAGGGGAAGGACTTTCTCCTTTAGAAATGAATCAGTTTGAGGTATTTTTCTGCATTAGTGTAATCCAAAAAAATCTGCATAACTTTTTCCAGAGCAATAAATCCTATCCACAGCTTGCAGCAGTCCTTCCCACTTCATTTTCAGTCCTTCTTGGGTTCCTCTCTCTGCTCTGTCTGTACCAGCCCTGCAGCCAACCACCATGGAGGGTAACTCACCCCAGGAGATTTTCTGTTAAGTACCACTCCAGCATCCATGGGATCACCCACAACAAGCCTTCAGGAGCTGGTGACCCTGGGGATGATGCAGAGCCCCTGCAGGAGCCTCATTCTCTCCCCTGAGCATCTGGGCTGTGAACTAACATCCGGGTGAGGGGCTGGCACTTGGGTGATGGGAGAACAACAGCAAGACATCCCTTTGCTGCTGCTGATAGTGACTGAAATGTGTCTTATGTTGCAGGTATCTAAGGGCACCAGTGTGGGAAAACTGCTTTTCATACAGGGCATGATTCTGATTGCTAAACCTTCCCCCCAGCCCCAACCTGGCATCAACTGAATTTAAAGGGATGCCCTGGGTGGTTAAAAAATTCTTTTTGAGCCTACATGTTTACCAGCTTGGGCCTTAAATGCTATGAATTTCTCTAGAAATATATTTCAATTAACAGTGTAACAACAATACAGTACGCTGTCTTATATATTTATTTAAATATTTTTACTCAACAGCATTTTCTACTCCACCAATTCCAGTTCCCCAGGTTTCCAGAAAACCCAGTTCCTCCCAGAACTGGTGTAGAGCTCTGTGCTGGGTACTCAGCTCTGGCTGTACACACACCCCCAACACCAGCATCTTCCCAACACAGCTATCCTGATTCCTACATGCTTGGAAAGAAAAGAGGAGACGGCTCCCCTTGCGGTTTTTTCATGCCATGGAATCCTGACTGCTTGCTGAAAAACCATTTCCAATAAAAACGTAAGGGTTTTTTCCAAGGAAAGCGAATGCTTTCTATCAAAAAAATATTTCTCAAAAACTTAAACTCTAGTTTTAGCCAAAAACATGAGACCAGCCTTAGGTGTAGGATTCAGACCAATACTACAAGACAATCACAGAAGTTATAACCAGCTGAGCTTGGTTATTTACAGTGGAAGGCAAGCTGCAATTCCTTCCTTTGATCTATTTGTTGGCTTCAGGATTACATTTCCCAACCATGCTTTTTAATCACTGTAAACATAAGAGGTGAAGAATTTGGTGGAGAGAAAATTGGCTGCTTCTTTGTGTTTTTGATCAGGCCAGGCTTTGATGCCTTCTCTTTCCCAGTTCCAGTGCCTGAGCTTTATATGCGACACCACCACGTGGCCTCGGCTCTGGGATCTGCACGTGGAGTGTATTTCCTTGCCTACATCTCCATCCCCTGAAGGGATACAGCCCCAGGGGTGATGCCATTCCCAGTGAAGAGGGACAGGGTGCCACACAGTTATCCCACAAGGGACACTGACAGGCCACGTTGTCACTCAGTCTCTCAGGAACAGCTTCGCTCCTGAGCAAGCCTGGAAACTCACACTTGGCTTTTGCAAGACCCCTCACCCATGAGTTTCTGTCTGCAGTGCTGGAAAACCTCTGGAGTCAAGAAACCCGAGAATTGCTGGTGGGAATTCATGAAAGATGTGCCAGCACCGTGCAGCCGAGCAGGGACATCCAAGCTACCTTTGACTGAGACAACAGGGGTACAGCAGGAGGCTTTCTGCCACAGGATGGAGCTCAGAGCAGGCTGCAAAGCGTTTCTAGGAAGCTCCACAAGCGTCTGAATCCCATTGCAGAGCCTGCACCGCCAATTGTGCCTGCAGGCAGATAGACTGCAAAGTGACTGGAAAAAAAATCATGTAGGTGAAGGCCTTGATCACGTCTGAAAAGGTACAATACCCGAGAGACTGGGGGAGGGGGGGAAGAAAAGAGCCAGCTTTTGTAAAAAGTGAGCATGTGAACTCTGTGGCTTCAATTTTGTCCCACTTACTCCGTTCACCAGCTCTACAAAGTGTTTCTCACACAGAAGTGTAATTTTAACAATACTGAAAAGAATGTGCCAGGATTGGAAGCTCAAGCTGCTTTTACCCTGGGTAAATGGGATGCAAATGCCATGTAAGAGGTTAAATCGCATGGGAAGGATTTTTTTTTTATTTTTAAACCAAGAATAGCCAAATTAGTATTAACAGGGATGATCTTTCTGACTGTGAAATCTCACTGAATAAAAATATTTAACACGAGAAATCCTCGGAGTTCTCTTCTACCTGAGCATCATGCACAACCAGAAACTGCTTTACCAAAGGAGTTAAAAGTTTTCTGCAATAATGCAACAAATCACTCTATGCAACAAACACAGACGCATTCTGTGGCAGTTTCCCCACAAGGTTCAATCTATGGGGGGAAAAAAATCTTGATTTATTATATAGCATTTGGACAGTTGCGAATGAAAATTTGCCAAAGATCAGAATAATCAACTCTTTCACCCAGGCAGTTTTTTTATGCAAGAAAAAAGCACAGAATGGGTCTGAGGAAAATAAATAAAAATTCCACACTTTTAACCGACAGAACCTTTTGCGTCATTCAGAAATATTTACAGACATCCAGAATCTTTTATCATCAAAAAGACGCTCTGGCCTTTAAAATTACAACTTTTTCTTTACTGATTTTTGCTTACTGATGGCCTTTAAACTGGTGGGTATCTCTAACTTGTGGCATCTCTTCATGTCAAGTCAAATGTAGGAACTTTTAAAGCTGTTCCGTGCTATTTTTTTCTCTTCCCTTGAAACATCTCTCTTTGCTAAGCTGTCATCTGTGAGTTTTAAAGATAGCAGAACCCCATCTACAGCAGCATCCATCACATGAGTCATGGTAACTATGCCTCAAACATCAGTTTTTATCGACTGACTGGGCCTCTGGTGCCAATATGGAAATCTTCCAACCTGGAAAGGGCCAGCTGCTTTAATACAATTAAATACAGCCAGGAAGAGGGCTGCAAATGGAAACATGCATTAGCCATTCATAGTATACAAGCCCCTCTCAGAGCCCAGTAAAGTGCAGCATCCCTGCTTCCCTTGCTTATTTAATTAGCACACAATGAAGGCCACTGAATTTCCCTGCAAAAGGTGTTGCGTACTTTGGACAAAAAAGAAAGGAGAAAAGAAGTTGCTTTTAAGTCCAGTCCAAAAAAATAGCTCCTTGGCTAAATGGCACTTTTAATAAAGATGTTTCCAGTGTTTGTTTATTTATCAAAAAGCAGTGTTTCTCTCGGGTGTTATGATTTTTATTTCTGTGCACAAGAAGGAGGGAAAAAAGGGCTTTACTAAGCAAGTCTTTCAGTGAGACACCAGATGATGGATAGTCAAACACAGAGTCTCCTGTAAACACAGAGGTAACCAAAAGGTATGAACTGACTCATAATTGTGTCAACACAGGTCGCAGACCCTTGGTTTATTTCAGCCTTCCTGTTTTTCACAGATTTCTTTTCACACTACACTATTTTTTTTAAGACACAGACTCTTTTCAGTACATCTTAGCGGGGTGCAAAAGCACACACGTTTTTACACCAAAATGTGGGCATCTACACACACATGTAGGCTGTACTGCCACAACTACAACAGCAGCATTTTCCATCCATTGCTTATGGCTGCATTAAACCAAGCTGTGCAGTCCAGGACCACTCTAAATCAAAAAGTCCATCCCATTCCCACCTCCAGCCTTTCCCCGGAGGCTCTTGGGAAACATCCAGAAAAGAGGAATACAACAAAACCTCAACAGCCTAGTGCTCCAGTTCATCCAACCCTCTAAGACTTGCTGTGATTTTTTTGTTTTTAACCAAAGTGGCAAGACTCTGTCTGACGGAAAATGCTGGGAGGAGGGCAGGCAGCAAAGAGGTCTGTGACGAGCAGAACCTGCCTGTATTTGTCTTGATCTCTGAACAAATTGAATTAGGCCGCAGCCTTTTCCTTGTATAAAGCTTAGAACCATGGTTTGGGCTGGAAGGTTGGAAAGATCATCTAGTTACAATCTCCCTGCCATGGGCAGGGACCTTCCACTAAAAGCCCCATCCAACCTGGCCTTGGAGGAAAAAGCCTTCCTGGGCTCTCTAGTTCATTACTAGCACTGACTGGAAGGTTAAGGAATTGTTAGGGCAGGGGCTGATGTGCAGACACCCCAAGACACTGAATCCCCTGCAAGTCCCAGAGCAGTTCAGCTGAAGGGCCCAGAAAGATGTTCCAGTACATTCCCTGTACCTGCAGAGACACTTGTCTGAAATCCTGAGATCCTTTTAATGGACTTGCATAAAATAATAAAAGAAGAAGGGTTAAAGCTAGGGAAATTGTTCTTCCTCAGCAGAGGCAGTAAAAGAAGCAGTTTAAGGCCACGCTGCAGTGACCAGTACTTGTTCCTGGGTGTCCATGGGGCACAGAGCCCAGTGCAAGGCCTCTGCAGTGGATCCATCCTGAGCACCTTGGATCAACCACACACATGAAAATGACTTAATGCTACAGACCCACCCACCCAAGATGTGTCAGACACCCTGTATGAGCAAGGAGAAGTTCGGACAGCTGTTTGCCCCGGATGTTTCAACTTCAGAGATTTACTGAAAATGGTAGAGCCTGCAAGGACAGGAGACCTTACTCAGGCTGAGCAGTGCCTCATTCCTTGTGTAATCACATCCAGGTCAGTGGGAGAGCGACTCAACAAAAATCAGAGTCACAGAACCAGGATTTGGACCTTACTTGCCACTGTGGAAAAGGCAGCTGCTAAAATTCCCAATTAACAGGTAATCACTGTACTGACCAAAACCAAATCCACCCAGAGATCCACAACGGCTCTTGCCTGGTTACATCGCCAAGTCATTCACCAAAAAAAATGCGAAACAAATTACATTTTGTGTGTGACACACACATAAAAAAAGCCAGGAATAGCATTTCAGAAGCAGAAATAATTGGCAGACAATTTTTTAAGGCTACTCATTTTAGGATAGCACACCTTTCTAAAGAGAGAGCATTTTATCTGGAGCCATTTTCCCCTTTAGAAATCAAGGCTGACAGAACAATGGGGAGAATTCTGTTTGCAAATTACAATATATTAAGTGAGATTTGCTTCCAGCAGGTTATGTACCTTCAGAAATTGGTCAGGCTTTGAATGTTTGTCAGCTGGGGAAAACCTATGCTCTGTTCTCCTGCCTCCCCTCTTTTATTTACCTCCTTTTAGCTCTACAACAGAAAATAAGGGAAGAAAATTTTACTGAAGGAGACCATGAAAAAGTTTCAAAACATTCCACACATTTTCTCTGCATAAACACGCTGTGGATTTCCAATGTAAATAGTGCCAGGGCACTGTCACTCAGACCCCAGGAGTTCACCCCAGTTAGACAAATTATATTGCCCATTATCTCAGTCGTTACAGATTCTTGCCCTTCATTCATTCCTTGCCAGTGGCTGCATTTTATGTGTAGGGGAGAAAAGGAGCCTCAAATGCTGGAGTTAACCTCTCGTGGTGAGGCCAGTAATCCTGGGCTTTCCGGTAGAGAATGCAGAAGGAGATAGCTGCGAGCCCTGTCTGCCAAGGCAGCAGTCAAAAGAATGCTGAAATTTGGCAGGTATGAGCAGGAGAAATGCAGTGCTATGAAAATGGACATTGCAAGCTCCCTTCCAAATCTGCAGCATTTGGCTCACATGAATAAAACAAATTAAGTTTTAAAAAATTTTTTTACGTGCCCTGTAAAAAGCCTCCATAAAGCAGTGTTGTGGCTGTGAATGGAGGATGGTGCTGCTGAGCAAACCTGCCTGGCAGAAGCAGCGGCTGCTGCTTCAAACATCATTCCCAGACTATAATTAATACTAACTTCAACTACAGTCAGCAAGTCTCATTTCCTCCCAGATAAGGAGATACTTATTAGAAGGGAATGCAGGATGTGATGAGGGGATTCATGTCTGAATGTGTTTTTGCAGCCACACTGGTCCTGGTAGGGACTGAGTGAAAGCTCCTGTCCCACATGCCAGGAATTGTCCAGCTGTGAAACCCCTTTGGGTCCTGGGGGGAAACAAAGAGCCTGGATGCTGCCACCCCATGCCCTGCCTTGCAAGTGCTTCATTCCAGTCTCTCCTGCCTGGTCCACAGCCCCTTTCAGGAACAGAAAATGCTGAGTTTGCCTGGCAGCACCGAGGGAGGAATGTGCATTGCATGCCCACTGTAAAGTGATTCCCTGTAATGATGAGTACCTTTAAGGCCACTCTAATGAGCCAGCTCTGATAGAATGTTTTATTTATGCAATACTTCCAGAGAAGGGAAAAGCTCTTACCTATTGTTCTTCGGAGATCTTCACACTGGCTAATGTGAGGGAATTTCAGGATTTCCTTCCACTTTTTGCTTTTGCCTTTGCGTTTCCCTCCACCCCCTGCAGAGAGAGAAATATCAGGATTAGATTGCTTTGGGGGCATAGTTCCACAGTTCCATCTAGAGTTTACCTGCCCAGTCACAGTTCTTATGGATACCACTAATAATTAAAGTGGATATATTGTGGGTTGATGCACAGGCAGATCCCTGGAAGTGCTCAAGGAAAGCCTGGATGGGGCCCTGAGCAACGTGGTCTAGCAAAAGATATCCCTGCCCATGGCGGGGGAGTTGAAATTAGATGACCTTTAAGGTCCCTTCTAAGCCAAACAATTCTGTGATTCCATGATCCAGATCAAATCTGAGCTTGCTTGGGCTTAAAACAGACCAAGAAGGTGGCATCTGGCAGAAGATCAGCTCACTAAAAGTTGGGAGTCCAGGCTTGTGGCCCACCAGGTCCAGTTCAGATGACAGTGCTACTTCCAGCACCACTTCTGCCCCAACCAAGAGTCATTTCAGACAAACCAAACAATCTTATAAAATTACAGCTCACACCTTTTCAACACAGATATCCATCCCCCTGCTGGTTCTGGGACAAGCCTTGATTTTATGCCAAAAGAAGTGCTGAAAAATGAAGATCAAAATCCAATTCCTGCCATCCCCTCCCACCCCTCACATTACATATCCTGCCAGCATGGCACTACTGCTGCTGTTACACACACTGGTCACTGCTGCTTCCACAGGAGAGCTGCGGGAGAAAATTAACAGCTTCATGAGGAAAAAACCTCTTATTGGTTCTTCTTTCTGTTCTGCTTGGAGAGGCTGTGCAGCCAGCGGAGGAGGAGTATCCCTCTGGACATGAAAGCCCAGATGCAGACTGGGAATCCTCTGAGTCGCTGTATTTACTGCAATTCAGTCCCTGCACACAAAATCTGATTCACTTGAGTCTATTTTACATGCACTGGCACGCTGAATGACTAATTCAGAGCTGAGTTAATTCTGTAGAGGGGTTGGTAGAGTCACAATTGCAGACTGAGAGTGTGTTGGGTCCTGCACGACATTGCAGGCTAAATTAGGAGAGCGCTGACTCTAAATGTAGCAGACCACCAGAGAGAAGACAGGAGCCTTGAAAATAAATGACAAGTATTGCTCTCTGTGGGGCATTTCTGATCACACAGTGTCCCCTTTGGCACAGGAGTGCTCCTTTTGCATCTCGCCTTTTATTCCTTTGCTTTTGGTGGCCAGTGGTTTTGATATTGTAGAGTCTGCCTTGAACTATTTTAAACTTTGTATTGACAGGAACTGATTGTATTTCTACAGTATGCAGTGTAGAGCAGAGCTATCTGCACTGGTCACACAGGAATTAGCTTGTTTGGACTTTCAGGAGTACAGCCCTGCTATCCTTTCCAGGAATTAGACTGCAGCAAAGCACGGAGAGCTATGACTGCCTCCCCACCACACACGACTATGGAACACAGACACACGCCTTGGGTCTGTAATGAATTCTGCCTCTACCTCCCCTCTTCAGTGCATCCCAACCACTGCTCCTGAAGTCACTTCCTTTCCCATCCCTCTGCCCACAGCACCAGAGAGCCTGTCTTGCTCTCTTGGTCTTGCATGCTGAGGGCCTTAGGTGGGCTACAAAGTGCTAGGACATGTTTTGTGGGCTGGGGTGAGCACTGGGGTCATCTGTTCACCAACTCCTGGAGCACATCTATTCACAGATGGCTCTGCTCCGGCTGCCAGTGGCCACAGGGGTTGGATTCAGCAGCCCTAAGGGTCTTCACTGGCTTTCATGTCCCCAAAAGCCCACTCCTGCAATCCTGCACTGCAGCTCCTGCATGCCAGGCTGCCACCTCCACTTGCTCTTCTTCTTCTCTTCCAGGGGCATCTTCCTTGGTGCTCCTGCCCTTATGCCTCATCACACTGTACTTACACTTCTCTCCCTGCACCCTCTCTTCACATACTCCTCTGGGAAAATGATCCTTCCACCAGGAAGTCCTGCTTCCTTCTCTCTTCCAATCATTCTCTACGGCTGCATTTTGTTCTCTGAACCATTTCTTCCTTGAACTTTTCTTCTCTTTGTGTTTTTCCTCACACTCGTTTATCTTAGAATCACAGAATCCTACAACATGCTGAGCTGGAAAGGACCCATCAGGATCATCGAGTCCAACTCCTGGCCCTGCACAGGATACCCCAAGAAACCTGTGCCTGAGAGAGCTGTCCAAATGCTGTTGGAACTCAGGTTTGGTGCTGTGACCCCTTCCCTAGGGAGCCTGTCCCAGTGCTCAGCCATCCTCTGGGTAAAAAACCTTTTCCTGATACCCAGCGTAAACCTCCATGTGCCCCTCATTTCTGGCTGCTGCCACTGCAGAGACCTGCTCTGCCCTTACCAAGGGTCAGAGGTGCTGCTTGGGGCAGGCAGGAGCTCTCTGCTCAAGGGATGTGCAGCTGCCTGGGCAGCAGTGCCTGTTCCAACAGTATTTCCAAACCCTTCTGGACACAGGGGGCAGTGAGGGTAAGCCAGATGAAACCATCCTTCAGGCTGCAACTGCTCAACACTGGTACATCTTCACCCACTGAAGGTCTACCCTCTAGGCACAAGCACTTGAGATTCCAGAGCACACCTGCTTCTCCAGACACCTTTACAGAAGTCCTCCCAAAAAGGCAGCATTTTTAGCAGCATCAAGCAGCTCAGAATATTGCAAAATAGCTCTTTGCTCCAAATGACAGCTCTGAGATTTGTGCAGACGCGACATGATTCTGCTAAGCTGGGCCAGAACATTTTTAAAATCCATTCAATGTAAAATATATATTGATGTATTTACATTGGATGATGTAGTTCTGACATTAAATTTCCATCAAAACTAGAGAAGGGCTCTGCGGTCCCCCGTTAAAGCCGTGATCGATACAGCCAGCATGTTCTCTCCTCTTTTGTGGCTATCCTCCAAAAACAAGCAGCCTTGTCTGATGAATCATTTGCTCTTAGCTGAGCGTGAAGTAGCGTTACTGCTTTGCTTGTGACGTCTTTATGTTAAAGATTCTGATCAAGTGCTTTAATCGACCTGACCTTTCCGCTCTCAGCTTTTCTTGTGGAGCCAGCAGTGTTTGCTGGCTGCAAACGTTAATTCTGGGGGGGGGTTGGAGGACATAATGCAGTGAGACAGCTGAGACAGAGTAAATTGTCTAGCGGAGCTAAAAGCTAAAAGGGGAGGTTTCTCTGAATAGGTCATGGTGCAGGTTGCAGAGGGAAGCTTTTCACACGTTGCCTTGATTGCTGCCTTTGCACTGTCTATTCTGTGCAGAAGGATTTGCATTTTTCAAGGCAGCTTCTCAGGGCAGGACTTGACAGGCGTGCCATGTTTTAGATGTAAGTTCCATCATGTGATGTTGGAGGGTCTGACTGCTTTAAAATTTTGCTTTGCTGCTGACGACAAAAGGTGAGCTGCCAGCAACAGCACAAAAGCTCAGCCCCGCTTCCTTGTGTGCACTCAACAACTCAGCATCTGCAAACTGAGGGTTGAAGCTAATTCTCTAACACGTCAACCAGTCCTGCAGGAAACAAAAGCATTTGCTCTACATCTTACCTACTGAAAAATACATGGCATTTTCACATCATCTTGTGATGCTGCATGGCAAATCTAGCTCTGATCTCTGCCTGACAGGAGAGAGACATTACCAGAGGCACACATGTAAAACATTTGCCAGCAGGAGCTATCCTTAGCCTAAAGTGCCTACCTTTTTTGCCCTTCCATTATTCAGTATATACTTACTCTCCTAACACCAAGAGGAGACAGGAAAATATCTGCACATTATTGAGCCAGTGAGATATTAAGTGGCTTGTCCAAAATTACATGAGAAATCAGAGGACAGAGATGAAGATGAAGCTGAAGAAGCCAAGGTTTTGAGCCTGTCAATTCTGCTAAAGACAGCATCAAGCCATGCTCCTGCTCAGATGATTGAAGATTATTCACAACACAGAGTAAAACATATTGTTGGATGACTTTATTCCAGCACCATGACGGTAGCATATTCCATTTGTGCCTCATGCCACCATGCAAGGTGGATTTTAAGGATGGATAAGCAGGCTTCCTACTGCTGCTCTGTTCTTGCCCAAGTTGATAAGCCAGCAGCACACCCCATGCTGCCAGGCCTGGATAATCCAAGACAGTCAAATATTTCATTCAGCTGTATCAACCGCAATCTAGTTAATCCACAGATCACTGGAGGATGACTACAGCTTCTATCTTCCATTTCACAACAGTACCTGGGTTGTCACCCAAGACCTTCTCAACAACAGTACAGAGTTCAGTACCCTCAATGCAAGGCCTTGATTACGCAGTGAAAGCAGTGAAACAAACTCCAAAAATATTAAAAGTCAAAAAAATCATGGTTAGTGTCCCATTTCCACTCAAAAGATGTTTACGTTTCTTCTCCTCTTCCTCTTGCCACCCTTTCTTTACTCTGGCCCATGGAGGTGTTTGAAGCCACATGTTATATACGGAATTGCCATATTAGAGTGAGGTCTGGCCAGTACAGGATGGACTGCAGGCAGCTTCAGAGGAAGATCCTGGAAAGCTGTTTCTGAAGTACTTGAAAAACATTAAATTTGTTCCATATTCTGTTAATTGGACATGGCTAACAAAACATGAAGGTGTACTGCTTCCAAACAGTTTCTTTTTCTTTTTTAGCATCTATGCTACTTCGATGCAGGCTGTTCTTATGATCCTGGTAAACGCCCTGAACTGTTAAATGCCCTCATGTCTCATGTGGGTGTGAATACCAACGATTAACTGTGTATTTGTGAAGGAAAAGAATACTAATTTTAATCTTGTTTTCCTAGAGTGCCTCGTCCTAATGAGACAGCATGAATAAAACTTCCCAGCCCATCATTTTCCCCTAGGAATTTTTCATGTCTAATACATTCAGCCTCTAAGGCAAACAGTTTCACCCTTATTAGACCTGTTTCATGTAAAATTTTTCCCAGGTTCACTATTCTTCTTTCACATTAGTCCCACCTACACTCAGCTGCACTAGCAAATAACAGGGGCTTGTTTTCAAAGAATGAAAGACACTGATTGCTCTCCACCCTTCATCCCACCCTTCTTCTCTGGGAAAGCAGAAAAAACGCCCTATTTTATTCCTTAAGGATCTGAGATGATACTCCTGATTAACCTGTGCTTAAAACAAGCACTTACAAGACCATTAGGAACCTCTATGAATCCCCTTCTTCAGCCCAAGGAAAATGGGAAGAGTACGAGGGCTGGATTTCCAAAAGCAGGTGGGTGTCCACCACCCACCGGGGTGCCGTGCCTCTGCAGACCGGTCTCTAGAGGCTGTCTTTTATCAGATACAATAAAAAAGTCCACAACAAGCCATCAGAAGAGACTCATGTTACACAGCTCCTCTTATCAGCGCTAATCTGTCTTTATCTCCCGCAGCCTTTTGTGATGAGCACGGAAGAGTCACAGACCATGATAAGGGTTTTGTGCCCATCTCCCCTGCTGTCATAGCACGTTGGCTCATAATGTTGCTACAAATACCTAAGCCTGACAACCACTGTGTAAAACACCTCACTGCTTTTTGGAAATGAAGAGCAGATGTATTTCATGTTTAAGCCTCCAGAACCACACTGATGGGAATTTCACAAGCACAAGCACAAGCTTCTCCCCAGCAGAGCCAGGCTGGCTTTGCAACCTGGTTACCAGAGGACCAGAGGGCAAAATATTTTGTATACAGCTGGCACCTAAAGTCCTATTAACCCTGGCTTACAGAAGTCAGTGTTGATAAACACTTACTGCAGGAATATCTACCTGTGATTCAAAGAAGAGGTCAGGTAGTACTGTAAATACTGATGAGTGGCTGAAATGTGAGTTTAACAACACATTTTTTATGTTAATAATAATGTTCACATTATGCTTTAATAACACCCACTTCCCTGAAGGGACAGAGAAAGCTAAGGGATTAGTCTTTGAAGACTGATCCTCAGGGCTTAACTATCGTATGTCAAGGCCGTTTTGTTACTACCCTAGGAATAAAAAGGAGTCTTTACACGAGTCTACCTTTATGCCTGGTCAGAGCACATTGAAAGGACTTAACTAAACTTAAAAAACAGGCCTTTAACTTCTTCTGTTAGTCTTAAGCAGGCATCCCAATTTGTGGCATTCTCCATACAACTCTGCCTACATCCTCTACTGGATATTTTTAATGCATCTTTGAGATTATTTGAACAAGTTTTCTTTGGGTTTTGTGGGTCAGTTCACATATACTGGGTTTACATTTCACTGCTATGCTAACAGAGGGCTGTTTGGTCACGAATTTCCCTGGATGCAGTTTAATTTCCCCCTACATAAACACCTATCGTTTGCCTATTATGGTGTCTCTCTCATACCTTGTATTTAGCTGCATTGTGTTTATCTGCAGCTGATAAATGAGCAAAAAGGGATTGCTGGCTTTTATGCCACAAACAAAAATAATCCAAAAGATACAAAGTCTGCAGAAGATTTACAATCTATTAGAAAACAAACAAACAATAAATCTTACAAAAATAAAGCCAGCTATAATCTAAACCAGTAAAATTAGGAAGAGCCCCAAATTTTAATTTCCTATTCTTGACCTCAAAGTAAACAAGGCTCCTGGCACAAACCCAGGCAGTTTTGCTGGGTTTAGAATGCACTGCCATGTACTGGGTGGTTCAACATGTCTGGGGGACTGTCTGGGGACTTTTGAGAGATTTTCCCCATCAATAGTGCAGATAACAGGAAAAAAAAAAATGTAACACTTCCATATCAATGATTACTATGGGAGACCAAGCTTTTGATTAGAGTTGCTGAGATTCAAGGTTATCACCCTGCTGAAAATATTAAATCTCTCAGTGGACCTTTCCTCCAAAATGGAGCTGAGACC
This sequence comes from Dryoscopus gambensis, assembly GCA_013389985.1. Classification (NCBI taxonomy): domain Eukaryota; kingdom Metazoa; phylum Chordata; class Aves; order Passeriformes; family Malaconotidae; genus Dryoscopus; species Dryoscopus gambensis. Next base: position 456,711 of record WEIT01009523.1, on the reverse strand, counting down.
GTATTTCAAAGTTCTACAAAATTCTGTTTTAAAGACATTAAACCATTTCACTGTGATAACATTTGAGTCATCTCAGTTCTCCAATGTCAAAACATTATCATAGAACATATCAAATAGAGTACTAAGATATTATATCACTGGAACAAAATGGGTATGGCAAATTGACATTCTTTACTTTGTTAAAATGATGTTTCTATATTGTCAATAAGAGGGTAGAAAAAGCAAATCATCTTTTCTTTTAAGCAGACACTTTCCTGCAAACCCTTTAATTTTTGACAAAACTTCATTCTCCGAAAGGAAGATTCTTTTGTCAGAAATGTTCTCAACTGTCACATGCTTTGAAATGCACAAGAATGAAACACGGAATGTGGTCTCCCCATAGCTGAATGTTAGAGAGACTCTAAATTCCCACATTTCTTACCAATTCCCTTGAGGTAATTTCCACAGCTGTGAGTTACACTGACTGTAAGAGACCTGCTTCCCATTCTTCCAAAGGAAGAATACAAATCCCTGCTCCAGAAATCCTTCTTGAATAGGGCTTGATAACATCTTTCCAGGAAGGAACTCCTCTTTAAGCAATGGCTTTTAAACTTATGACCTGTTCTATATATTTATTACCTTGTTTAGCAACATGCATGCAAGCTGCCAACTGATGCCTCCAAACCGAAACCTGCAAATGCAACTTGGGGTGATCCTGTGCATGGTTAGGACGATGATCGTTGTGGGTTCCTTCTAATTCAGGGTATTCTATGAGTCTATGAACCCATCGCCCACATACAGACCACGTATTGCCCACGCAGGCTGCACAGGAGGATGTGTAGTGCTCCTGGCTACAGCTGTGTTCCTCAAACAGCTCAAATGTTCTTAGGGTTGGCCCCTAAACCCAAAATACCTTACAGGGACTCCTGGGTCCCAGTTAGACCCTCAGATAAATTACTGGAAATCTAAAAAGCTCTGCTGATTTGCTGATCCATAACGTGTGGGTCTGATGTTTAGCAATACAACGGCACAACGTGCGACACAAGACAGGCAGAAGGACTGCAAGGAAACCTGGCCCTGGTGCAGGCAAATACATGGGGCTCAGCTCTCCTGAAAAATATGATGCCAGTTCCAGAGGGAGAGCGTGCAAAAACCCCGCCCTGAGCAGGAAACTATGTTGGTTCTGTCTGTCCCTATCAAAGAGCTGTGTGGGCTTTTTCTCCTGCAAATAGTTCTGCAGTATCTAAAAAATAACTTAGCCTCTGTGTTCCTGACATTTGAGTCTTATAAGGAATATTTCTGAACTGTGGGGAGGAGATCCAGCTGGAGGGGAGGTGAGAATTCAAGTGTTCCTATCAGCAGTCAGTAGACAAGCTCTGAGAATTATGTTCTATTCTGGTTTTTTACCCTCACCTAAACAAACTTATCAACAAGACTAAAGAAAAGAATTTTAGTAAACGTCATGAAAAAGTAATGGCTTGAGACAGGCTATTTTATTAGGCGTGGCTGATTTATTAGTTCCACCAAATTGGAAGAATTGGTAAAGCTTTGAGATGTTCTGACAAGAACCCAGAAATCCACATGTTAAAAATGGTGAAAATTAGGCTGGGAACCCCCATATGTGTATGGGCTATACAGCCAGAGCTGTTTTAGGGGAACTTCCCTTCTGTGACACCTCAGCCCTTTTGCTTGCAGAGTCAGCCAGGAAGAAAAGTACAGCATCACAACATGTCTCAGACTGGGTCACTTTCTATTTGGGATGAGAACCAGACACATCTTTCTCCACCACAAAAGCAGATAACTACCATCTTCCTTGCTCTCCGTGGTCAAATAACACACCAGTTCCTCAGACATATGCATAAAGCACAAATTAAACCCTAGATATATGAGGGGCCTTCAAACACACCGAAGGGGCAGTGTGGAGAGGGAAACCCTCCTGAAATGCCTGGTTACAATAAGCATTTGCCAGCTGGGGTGACCAGCTGGCAGAGGGGAAAAGGTGTGGGCACAGACTTTGATTTGGAGGAAGGAGATTCTTTGTGGATAGCAGGGAAAAGGTGTAAGGGGGTGCACAGGACTGATGCAAAAGGACACGGCCAGCTTTAGGGGAGACTTCCCCCTTACTTAGCTACAAAACCTGGCTTTGGCCCCAGCATCTTGTCCAGCAACAAGGTACCAACAGCTGCTTTCTGTGGATCTTGCTGGCACAGCCTGCTAGATCACCCCTGAAACCACAGAAAACACCCTCTTTAAAAATCATTGACAGCCCAAGACGTGATGGTAACAGTATTGTATGTGTCAGCTTTTGGGATCATTATTGTAAAAGGTTACAGAAGGGATTTGGGTTAATGGAGGTAATCTGTGATTATCTGATGCAACAGATTGCTCTGCCAGTGACTCATTCGTTCTGCCACAATATACTGTGGGCTGCAGCTGCAAATAGCGAGCGGGATGGAGCTGGCTCCCAAGCCAAGACTGTCCCCGTTGTTGGGAGAAACCCCTAAAAGAGGGGATGCCAAGCCATTGCAGGTGTGTGACAGCCTGGCACAGCTTTCCTGAGGGGAGTGGGCTGTATAAGTGTACTACAGTCACTCATTCATGGGTGTTACTATAGCTACCAGTTGAAGGACTCAACACAAAAAGCAGAACTAAAAAAAAAGAAAAAAGAAGAAGAAAAAAAAACAAAATTAGAAGGTAGAAGGCAAAAAACAAGGAAACTTGTAGAGCAAAGGCAGAGGGTTCCTCTGATTAGCTAATGAAGTGCTTCAAAAGCACTGACTGAAAAATGAGGCTTGAAGGTTGCATGGTGTAAGCGTCAGATTCAGATGATGCAAGCAGCTGGCCCAGCTTGGCTGCCTCTCCCACCCACCCACCCACCCACCCGGCCGTCTTAATAAACACAAAACAGAGCTCTGTGCCAGGGATGGATTAACTATTTCCTCATTGCTCACACAGTCCTGCACTTCCACTGGCTCTCACTGCAGCCCTGGGGCCAGAATTAAAACAAGGTATTGATTTGGGCCACCAGCCCCCCAAGAGCAGCGTGGCAGCAATGATCCTACCAGCAGGGACTCCAGGAGAGAGCAAAAGCTAAGTACTGTCATAGCCTGGAAGATGAAGGAAGAAGAATAAACAGCACCGTGCAGCAATCCCACACCTCCCAGTGGAAAGCCCCTGCCTCTGGTCTGGATTCCCAAGGTAGCCCACAGAACCAAAAGCAGCTGCAGCCAGGGATGGACACTTCTAATATGTACATAAATCTAAATAAATGTATGATTCCCACTCACATGCTTTCCTGACAGCCAGCTGTTCCCTTTGCTTACTGTTATCGTCACTCAGAGATTAATGTCACTGCCTGGGATAGCTTATTAGCAATTTTTATTACAAAGCATATACATTTGGCTGGTGGTGGGCAAGAGCTAAGCCTTTGAGTAAATGAAATACTAGGACAGCTTGCAGGGAATGACAGAGAGCAGATATCTGTGGGGTCTTTACCCCGGCTCTGAAAGCCAATAATGGCAGGAGGTCAGAGATCAGCGGCTTAATTGTCCAGTGAATTAATGGTGACGAACGTCTGTTTCCCCTCTTGTTAAAAGTGACACCAGATATTTCAGAGAAAGCAGAAGGACACTTGGCTACAAAGGAATGTTTTGATGGCTGAGGCTGAGATGATTGTTGCCAGTCCCAGCCCGTCAGAGCAGCGCAGGTCAAACGAAGTCACTGTAGGAAACTGCTGCTGACACCAGCACAAACCAGAACCTTCTGGGCCCAGTCGAGCAGACACGGATTCCCCAGCTCGCTTTGGAAAGAAAGATTGTTTGCATGTATTTAATAAAAAAATTCAGATCTAGATCTTTGAATATACGAGCATAAAAGAAAAAATTAAAAATATTGGAGAAGTGTGAATTGCATCATAAAAATCAGCCTGTGCTTGTTTTCTCTCATTTTGAAGAAAAATAGACAGCAACGGGGAAAAAAAAATAATACCAGAACATATTACAAAAAGCAAAAAATTTCTTTACATTTTTCCTCTCCAGAAAATGTCCCTCTTTCATTGCCCTGCACAACCCTGGTTCAACAATGCATCTCTTAGTGGAAATTGTCATCATGGGAGGAGTAAGGAAACTGGGAAGCACAAGGAGACCACTTTCACCCAGTTAGTGACATTTTCTGATGGCTGGCTAATACTCTTCTATTGAAACAACTTCCACAGGGAAGAATGAGGTCTACTTATTCATTTTCTTCCTGTTGCTCAATCTCATTTCAATTCAGATTTTCATGTGTAGCTGTAGGAGCAAGGATGAAAGCTTCCCTTTGTTTTAAGGTGGTTATGTTAGTTTTGAGCTGTTGTTAAAGAGACTGTAGGGCACATCTTTCCCCTTCATCTCAATATACCTGAACCCCTCTAGTGTTTAATTTAAGCTTCATAAACAAGGAACAAGCACTTTCTGAATATTAAAAAACACAGTGTCAACCTACCAGTCAGTTTTTGAGAACCATAACATGACTTCTTACGTGGTAAGTCATTCCCCTCATTATGGGGCATGCTGATACCTTTAATTAACAGTGGTAATATATAACCCTGTTAACAAGGATGTGTAACACTGAATTAGGTGACTAAACTTTAAGTATTCTTTCAGCAGTGTTTTCTACAGAGGTCATGACGACCGCAGAACAGCCACACTGGTTTTCAAGTCAATCTATGTGCTCAGTCTCTGGCTGAGCTAATTATAATGGTGCCTTTAGCATCGCTGTCTTTAAGTGTCTGCCAGCTTGTCCCTAACAAACCACCAGGTCCATGTTTTTCTAGCCCAGACAGAAGAGTCTGATTATCAAGTCAGAGTTAATTCATCTCCAGTGCCAGGCTTCCATCCCGCATGAATCCAGCTTGCTGAACTTCAATTGCCAGTGGAGATGTCCATGACAAGACATCGTTGAACAGTGTATTTGTTTGCTTCTTGCTTCTGCCCCAAATCAATACCCAGGGGTGGAAGGCTGCTGGGTCCTCAAAGGCTAAAAAGACTTAACAAGACTTAACTTAAAAAGGGAGGCATCTGGCTCAGCATTTCCAGTGTGAGGATGGTCTGACCTTCACGTGGGCACTGGACAGACAACTGTCCCTGCAGGGCGCATGGCCCGCATCCTACCAGCTGAGCAAAACTAATAGAAGGGCTTTTGAAGCAAAGGCCTGTGAGCTGCAGCTTTGGAAAGGGCAGTGGTCAGGGTGCAGCCCACACAACCTGTAACAGTGCTGGAGGTACAGGGCAGAGCACTGCAGTGCCAGGGGCATCACTGCGTATAAAGCCCGTGGCATGGAGTGTGGTTTTGATAAACGAGGTCTGTGTACTGCTTGTGTGGCACTTGGAGTCACTCTAGAGCTGAACAGGTCTTCAAGGAAGTCACAATCTCTGCAGCAAGAAACACCTTCTGTTCAGGTGTTTTATGAAATCCATTTTTTAGGCTTGCTATTATCATTCCTTGTCGGGTGTCAGGGCAGAAAAAAGAAATTCAGCTATTGCTTCAGATAATATTCTGATTTTCAAACTCATGAGAGAAAAACCCCAAGCAACTACCCAGAAAATTCCAGACTCCTTATCTCATCCGACTGCCCCAGTGACGCAACACGCTCCGCACTGTGCTGAGCAACACAGCAGCAAACACTGATCTTCGTGTCTAAGCATCTAAGCCCAAGTGGCACATGTGCTATTTTAGCACCTCCTGGGACCATTCTGGGAGATAATGTAATTAATATTATCTTGGTGACGGCTATTTACCACATCCCACTGGGAAACTGCAATCTGTGCTCATGGAACTTGAACCCAATTAATACCCACTTCCTACCAGTTTCAGGTGTCTCCTAACTTAAAGATACATTTACAGACAAAACAGGTCAGTAACTCTTCCCGGTGAGCCAAACAGCGTCTTAATCACTGGTGTTTAATAGGAAACAAATGACTGAGCACTGATAAAGCTCACCATTATGCTTTTGAGGAAAAGAAAAGTGACTACAGAACAATCTGATAACGGGAGAATTTGCTTCCTGTGTAACTCGATATTTATAAACCCTCTCAGTAAGGGGGCAAAAAGGAAATCATTTCAGCTGGCTGAAGTTAACATTCCAAAATACATTTTTAAATGACAACACAAACAGGACCCCAGCTGAAAACAGTGCTTATGGGAAAAACATGCAGAAACAAGAGGAGGCAGGGAGGCCAGGGCTCTGGCAGCTCCTTGGCGCAGGCTTTCCCGGTGCCTGTGGACATTCCTGCACCTCACACAGCACAGACCCACCCTCAGCCTCTCCAGCAGGGGACACGGGCTGTCAGGGTAGCAGGTGGAAGCAAAATTGTCCTGACTGTGCTTTCCATCTTTGGTGGAATGACTGGATTTAACAATCTCCCTCTGTCTCCAGCAAACATACAAGTGCCTCCACAGGCATGAAGACACAGGATTTTTTTTCAAGGTAAAGGCTAGACTCTCAGTCTTACTAGGATCTGCAGTTATTTTCTATGCTTTTCTATAGTTAATCCTCTTGAAATGCAGGCAGTGATGCTCTAAAGCCTGAGTAGTGTCCCAAGAGCAGAACTAGTTCTCAACCACAACAGCCTCAAGGCCAGCACCTACAACTCCAGCTGATTTTATCTGGAACCACAAATGCCAGCAAGCCCTTCAACAAGCCCCTTGAGAGCGGGAGAGGTAAGGACCCTGAGAAGTTCCCTCTGCACAAAATTACAAGTGCAGAGTATTTCTGGAGTAAGTGCTGTTTTCCAAGGCTTCCTGGTATGGAAGTTTTTCATGGCAGTATAACGTGGGAGATGTGGAAGAGTGCTTACAGTGATAGTAAAAATAAAAATAAATTATTTGTATTTTATGCCTAAAAAGGCAATGTTCAAAATTATTAAAAAAGAAATGTTTATCTCCCAGAAGCAGAGAAACAAAGATGGGGGAAAAAAACCCCCAGAAGGTGCATCTATTTTGTTTCACATTTTCCATGTTAGTAGATGACAAAGCTGTTTGTGCTTTGTTGCTTTGGCTTCAGATATCAAGTAAAATATTTCTGAGTTGCTTTTAAAGTATATTAATAAAAATAATAAAAACAACACAACCCCTGGCTTTTCAGCAGTGCCCTCTACTTAAAGACATAAAAGCATTTTGCAAACAAAAATAGTGAAAGCTTTTCCAGCTGAAAGATTAATTTTGCCCTCACATAAATTAGCATGACTTTTACAGTGCTGTTGAGACACTCCACATGTGCAACTGGGAAAAGAAATTATCACAGGCAGTTTAAATGCCCAGCTTTAATTAGGAAAAAGAAAACCAAAATAAAACCAGAAACCATTCTTCTTGAGAAGTTTTCCAGTTGATATTGTCAGAGGACATAAGAAAACTAGATGCTAGCAGGAAAAGCGTTCTTAAATTTATTTTAAGCTGCCCCGCTCTGGAGAGAGAACACACACAGGTGTGGATCCCCTCCACCAACTCCACATGGCTGGTCACTTGTCCAGAGGGTTGCACATCACCTTCCTACTGCTGAGAGAACAAGCAGCTGGAGAGAGCAAAAAGATCTGCTGAGAAAAGCCTGACCCTTGTCCTTTATCAGACACCTGAGGATCCAATGGCATCGATGTTAAATTACTGCAACAGCTCACAGGACAACTTTGCATTTGCTATTCTGCAATGCCTGGAGGCCAACAAATTCAGGACCTCTTCGTACGAGGCAACACGTGAACACAGATCCCATCCCCAAAGAGTTTCCAGCTCAGTACAGCAGCCAAAAGCACTCCCCCTGACATCCTGAACCCATTGCTGTCACTGGGGATGCTGCCTTTGCCTTCAGCAAGGGTTAGGATTTCATCCCCTGTGGCTTCAGAGGGTCATGGTTTTCCCACTCATCAACACAATTGCTATCTGAGGAAGGCCCATTTTTCAAAATGGGGTGGTATTACTGAAAAAACATTAAAAGTTGCCAGGAACAACCAAGGACTGTAAATGCACTGTTGTCCAGAGCTGACTGCATTTCAAATGGATTCAGTAAAAACATGACCATGGAAAGGACGATGAAAAATTAACCGCAAGTCAGACCAGGTGTTTTCTGACATCTCTTGTCTTTCTGTCTTCTGCCCATCTCTAACATTTCCATCCTTAACTACTTATTTGATTGTCCATTTTTGTCCTCTTTTCACTTCTTGTTGACAACCAGCATCTGACGACACCTTCTGTCTCTGACCTGTTGCACACTGAGCTGCTACCCCTCCACATTCTTCCTACTCCTGAAAGCCACCCTAGGAACAGGGGCTTGGAGCCTCCTGCTCTTCTCTTCCCTCGTTTCAGGGAAATGCCTCCAGGAATGGACTGCAACAGGCATGCATAAAACACAAGGGATTTTCCATTTGAAAATGGAGGCCTGTTCACCCTCTTCAAGGGCTGATGCATTAAGACAACTGAATAGAAGGAATTTATGGCAATTTTCTCAAACCCGCCCCCCCCCCCAAAAAAAAGTCAAGAATAGGACTTTGGTCTTGCCCTGAAATCCAAGAGAACTACAACAGCAGATGTCTTTCATCTATATGACCTTTTCCACTAAGACAAAAGAGAGACAGGATATTAAATCACAGTTTAAGATTTTTATGACTCTTGGCAAGCATTTATTTATTATGGGTTTGTTTGTTTTGGGACTTTGTTTTTAGGCAAAGTGTTATTTTTTGTACTTTTCGTGGAACTCCAATTGAAATACCATAAAAACGTCTGAGACAAATTTCTTTTGGGTGATTTGCACATTTTCAAAATCACAGGCTGACTCCCCTTCCAACTCACATTGCTCAAACCAGTGTGTTTAAACCAGAACAACCATATGACATGAAGACTGCAATTGTTTTTTTCATGAAGTCATGGGAAACCTTGATGGTGTGTGCCATCATCATGTGAGGGGGACAGCAAATCCTTTAACCAGCAGATCTAGATCAGGAAACATGCTCAAAAGCTGTACCATGTCCAACGAAAATCCCTCAGTGACTACAGGGCAGAACACATGGTGACAGCAGGACACAGCACAAGGAATGTGGGAGAAAGCACAGATTAATTGCATTTGTCTTCTTAATTTGCTTCCACCCTTGGCTGGAGAGGAGCTCTCCCTACCACGTTCAGCTTGCCTTACAGATGACTAAGCAGACGGGAGGACAGGGATGGTATCAGGAAATACAATCCAGGGGGGAAGGACATTGACCTCGGACCCAGGGGGGATTAGTTTTAAGTCCTTCTAGCACAGATTTCCCATGTTATTTTAGGCAAAAAGTTAGGCTGTGTAAACACCTTGAGAAAGTAAGGGCTCTGTGATCACAGATGGGCTCAGAGATGGCAGATACAGGTCTGCTCACCCAGCCCCTCTGCCAGGGACTGTTACCCTTGGAGAACAGCAGGTTTAATGGGCTGTGCTCCTAATTCACAGCTGCTCAAACTCCCATTATCCCAACGGGCTCTGATCCATGCCTGCCGGTTCATCCCACCCAAAGCTCCACAGCATCTCAGCTCTGAGCCCTTCATCTTGCCCTCAATCAGTTCCCAGCACATAACATGAACCAAGAGCATTTCCTAAGCCTCCCTTTGATACTGATGGGTGTAAATACATTAAAGACTGAGAAACCCTAAAGCCAGATAGAAATTTTCAGTGAAACATTTTTCCCTCAGAAAATACTGATCAGCCAAAAGTAAATGTTTCACAGATGTGTCACTTCTGATAACATTTTATTTTTAAATGAAGGCAATTTAAAAGGTCGCCAATAAGATTAAAACAGTATTTCAACTTCTGATTCCAAACTATTTTTACCCCTTCTAAAATACTACATTGTGTCATAATGAATAAAATAAAGTTGTTGTTACCATTCACTCCCAAATAAAACATATAGGCTGAGTTCAAACTTTTTTTTTCTCAGATTTATCTTTCACAGCACATTAGAAATGTTTGTATTCCCTTTGTCTTAGAACAGAAATGCTTTCTTGAAATTTGGGAAGGAAAACAAACAAACAAGCAAAACCCCAAAACAGGACAACAGCAAAACCTTTGGCCCTCAAAACCTCCCCAAGGCCCTCAGCCCTAGCAGTCGTGAGGGCAGGTAAGGACAGGCTGGAACTCTGCGTGTTCTTTCTGAGTGACTAAAACACGACATGGGCCAAATGCAACCACATGATACTTCCAAAATGAGAACACATATGGCTGAGCATTTCTGAAAAGTCAAAATCTGCTCGCACCGAAATCAATGGGCGTTTTACTCTTGACTTCTTGGAAGCAGGGTTAAGTCAACAACGGGTAAGACGGGAAAATCCCAATCAGAGATCAAGCACAGCATTCCCCCTAAAGATTATTCATAAACTGTGTGTAGACGTCACGAGAAAACAGAAGGTGCTACAGTGCTGTTATTTTTAAGCTGAGGGTGAGAAAATAGGCAGTGAAGCGTAGAGCAGAACTTCGTACGTTGCTTTGTCACCAGTCTTGTTAAGGAGCTCTGGGAATTTATTTTAAGGAGAAAAAATTCGTAGTTATTTCTGCTTCTTCCATTCAGAATAGACTTAATTTTACATGAACTTTTACAGGTTTTTTGAATACTTCTGTATTTTCTAAAGGTATTCCTTTTTGAATGCTGTTTTTCTATGACCTACCCCATTTTCAGAATCACTAAAAATGTCCAAGAATACTTCTTTAAACTACCTAGAAGACATCATAAGTTATATTCAGAATTTAAATCAAGTCCTAGCTGCCTGCAAAGCTTTTGCAGAATTGTGTCTTTCTTCTTTTGCAAAGAGTAATCAATTTGGAGAAGCCAAGGCAGACACCGAAGTGGATCACAGGGACAAAAATTTCTGTGCTCAAAAGAGGGAGACCAGTTCTATTCATCAGCATTGCAGGACTGTAATCCTCGAACCCAGGCATGAGCAATTATCAGTGTGAGAGCATAATTTATTCCTTGTAGTCAGACACAAGATGGATATCCCATTGGGCACCAGTTAGATCGCTATACTCATTTTAGAAAGCTTAGCAATACCACTTATCATGTATGAAACAGCACTAATGGCAGGCAGTCTGAGCCATCAGAGGAGTTTAATAAAGGGCTTCACTAAGTTAGCACTGCTCTCATCATGCAGGGGGGGCAAAAAATCCTGGCATGTAAAACGAAATACAGCAGCTTCTTGGACTTCCATACTGAAATCTTCCTGTGCTTGAAATTCCTCAACTGACATACTCACCCTCATGCATGCAAACCTTTAGAGTATGCTACTTAATTCACCATGAAAAAGAAAATACAAGAAAAGTATAGGATTTCAACACCAGGACCTTAGATTCCTATCTAATCCAACTGACAGCACACAGGAGTAGCCCTGTCTCCATTATGATTGATAACACTCACAACTCACCTGTCTGATAATTAACAAGGAAAAAACCCAGAAACTTCTCTCTGTATCTCAGACTCAGGATTACAGCCCCCATTTCAATAAATGCACTGGCAGTTCACAGTCTGTGAGCAACAGAGCCTGATCCAGCAGCTGGGACCTTCCCTTGCCATCTGCTCGGGATGATGTTCCCCAGGAGCCATCCCTTCCTTCCCCGTAGCTGCTTTTCACATCCCAGAGCTGACCAGCCTCAGCCACCCGGTTTACGAAGCTGGACAAAAGCAGCCACTCAGTGCGGCTTGGCCGAGGTGTAAAATAGATCAGACAGGAATTTGGGTTTGCTCAGCCCGGCAGTCCCAGGCGCAACTGTGACACCCGCAATTAGGGCTTGCGGAGAGCACACATCGTTACAGCTTCACCCTTGGGCATTCACCAAAAGAGAGATTTGCTTTTCTAATTGGCTCAATATTTTGAGAAGGTAAATGGTGAATAATAACAGCCTCGGCAGCAACATGAGATGGGATGAAAGCAACACAAACTCCCCGTTTACGCTCCCGGCTTCGTGGCGTGAGCCACATGTTGATTGACTTCCAGCCCTGGGAGGAAACTGTCCTGCAGAAGACATCCCTCCTCCCTCCCAGGACCACGGGGAGCGCCCAGGGACACCTCTCCTGGCTTTGGTCACCTCAGCTGGCTTTTGGCCTCGGCGAACTATGCTGTATTTCTGTGCAGCTACAAACCTCATTTGCAGAGCGATAAGTTCCCCGCAGAGTTAGGAGCTCACTTCCCTCACTGCAGAGAAGAAATAAACAGTTCTTTGAGGGGAATGGCAGTGTTTAATTTGCATGGGCTGGATACTATTCCAAAGTTTAAGCTAGGTAAAATGTTAATTTGTGCAAAGCACTTCCTCAACAAAAGCAGCTTTATAAATGGAATTTTATAATAACAATAAACCTAATATTTTGTTCAGAGATTCTTAAACCCATATGCTCAGTCCTCTAAAATACAAGGGAAAAATCAAAATAGCAACATCCATCACGAGGTTAACTACAACTGGTCACACTTAACCTCTGATGATTTAACCATGAGGAGTACCTTTTGCTCATAAAAGCTGCAGCAAATGTAATGCAATCTATAAATATCACTGAGGCCACCGGTGGCTGAGCTGTGGAGTTTAACCTCTGAGTTGCTGATTTAAATGTGCTGGGCTGTGAGCACAGCGTGCTGCAGCCACTGACTGCTGCCCGGGTTCAGGGCTGACAGATGTCCCTTCCCAGAGCTGGAGAGGGGGATGAATGAATGAAAATCCTCCACGCCATTCATGGCTGCCAAACTGCACATTTTCAAACGCGACCGAGAGTCGCATCCTTCCACCGCCTGCTGATACAGCTCCAAATGCTTCTCCTGCATTCCGTCTACCTTTTTATTTTTCTGTGCATGCCATTGTTTCAAGTCTTTTTTGCTTTTGTGCAAAAGCCTAGAGCCTTCTCGCCTCAATGCCAGGGACATAATTCTCCTGTTTGCAGGGCGGAGCGTGACCTCAGTCTTCTGCTCTCCCCGAAAGAGCGAATCTTCCATTGACGTCAAGGGCTCTGCACACAGGGGGAGGGAGATAAGCATATTGGAGGCAGGATCTGCTTCGTGAATGAGAATTTTGCTGTAGGAATTTACAAGCCTCTCACAGCCTCCTCTCTTGATTAAAGCCGGCGGGATTATTTCACAAATTCAGCTGCTGAGCCCCGGCTATTGGAAATCTGTCTCGCACAGGGCTCTCTGCTGTTAACCCATCCCGGCTGCTCGGGCAAGCCAAAAACCACCATTATCTGAAAAAAGCACGTCACACATAGAAAGGGTCGTGTCAGAGGGGAGCTGCTGATGCCTCTCTGTATGGCATCTCACACCTGTGAGCTCTGAGGAGCTCTTAGAAAACCTGCATGCTGCTTGTGGGGCTGATTTTAAGCAGCATAGACCTGTGGGTTGAATTAGGAGGGGATTATAGCCAGCCTTATGCATTTCTTTCCTGAGGGAAAAGATGGGGCTGTCCATGGGGCTCAGCGCAGGGCTGCAGATGAGCTCTCTGTGAGTCAGTAGCCGGGGCAGGTGGGGCAGCATGGGCAGGGCAGGCACACTGGGAAGCCTCCCTGGGAGCAGGGCTACACCAGCTGAGAGCCCCTGCCAGTCAGCCTGGGCACAGTGCCACCCCAGCGTGGCACTGCTGTCCACATGTCTGCAGCAAACCCGGGCTGTGGGGTCAGGGACTTTTGGATCATGCTCTGCTCCATGTGCAGGCGTGCCCGGGGTCAGCAAAGGGCCAACAGCATTGTCTGCCACCAGCTCCTCCTCTGCAGTGGAGCTTCCCAGCCTCACTTGGCTCCCGGGCCCTCCAGGACACCAGAACTGGGAAGCAACCTTGAGTTGCTCCATTTAGACACATCCCAGCACCCTCAGAAACAGCCCCAGAGAGGACAGCACTCTGCACAAACACCAGGCTTTTGAGCAAAGCTGCTTATTACAAATACCATTACAACAACACAAACCAACAGCACAATCTGATTACACCACGGTGTACATTTAACCAGGATTATCTGATCCTACATTTGTGTGCAAGCTTTCCCCTACTCTCACGCACAAGACTGATTCACATTTATTTTTATGCTTTTTTGCAGCGCATTGGTTGGTTATGCTTTACCTTCCTTTACCATGTGCCACCTCTGCAGGTGTTGCAGCTGTAAAGTGATAATGGCTGCACATCCACAGCAGGTTTCCGTCAAAAGCAAGAGAAAACAGAGGTTTGAAAAGAAGCATAATAATAATAGCTAAATGCCAGCTTTCTGCAGCGAAATCTGAAGGGAAAGGAATGCTGCCAGTATGTCAGCAATACAGGCAGTGATCTTCATGGCTGGACTGTTACACCTGGTGGAACATTGTAGTAAGAACTTCTGTACACGAGGTCTGGGTAGGGCACCCGAAGGAAGTGATGCCCTGTGTCCCTTTACAGAATTTAAGAAATATTAGTGACTGTACACTTAAAGCCTGAGTGAATCCTCTGTGTGACCTCTCAGGCTTTCTGCTGTTACACACCAGCACAGCTCACCCTGCCCATGCTGTCAAAGGCTGGAAGGACTGGGTTTATGGGCTTAAAGGTGAATCATATNAAAAAAAAAAAGCCAACAAAACCCCCTCGTTTAAACAAAAGGTAAACAATGTGAATGAAACATGAATGGACAGAAAATTATGAATTTCCTTACCAGCTCAGTCTACTTCAGGGTCAAAGCTCATTCACAAATGTTTTGGCATCACAAAGGAAGAGCAAGATACCCATTTACAGCCAAGACCCTCCTCCTTTCCTGTTTTCCTGCAGCCTCAACAGAGCAGGGCAGGTATGTTAGAACAATATAGGAAATGATCAGCTCTGATATACATAAGACAATGCTGATGTGGTTTGCAGATAACTCACGCAGCTGCAAGTTACTGGTTAAGGTTTCCCAGCCTCGATCACAACATTCAGTCATTGTTTCTGCTTGATACTTCACACAGCAATCTTTGAAAATGCCTACTGAAGTGTTTAATATGAAGCTGAGGAAGAGACAAAGGATAGATCATATCCTGACGTACAAGATCTCATTTTCTTTTTCTTACTCTTCCTACGCAAAACCACAAACTCTATAATCGTGTTAGTACCAGGGTTTTTCGAAGTCGTCCTACAAGAAATGGGACTCTCTGCCAAAAAGCTGCAGCAGTGAGGTCCCCAGGTTGACTGCCCTTATGCCCATTTTTTACTTTTTTCAGTCATTAGGCATCATTTTATACCTTTCCAGCATATTAGAATATAATTAGAAGTCCCAAAACAATGAGGAAAAATATGCTAAAGCTTCAGTATGATTTTCCACAGCATTTTTTCTATTCTTTAGTTATCTCTTTTTTTAAAAAATAGGGCACATGTGAACTTCCAAAATATTCTGATCAATTAAATTAAGGCATTTCCTCCAGTTCTCCTTCTTTTTCCTCTCCCCTTAGGATTTCAAATAAATTGCTGGTTGTCTAAATGCCAGGGGAAATCAAGAATTAAAATACAGAGCCATTCAAAACATCCTCAAGACCGTAGTCTGACACTGTGGTTTCTGTCAGCGACCACACTTTCATCTTATTGGGATGCCCTTGAAAAAAACTCCTGCTAAAACAAGCAAAACCTGTGCCCAGTTCATGGAATACATGAATGCAGTATAAACCCTCACAGGCCAAGAAATTCCAGAGACACCGCACGGATTAGCTGTGATAACATCTTTTCCCATAATACTGAACGGCGGCAGAAATAAAAGACAAATGTTTTTAACATTTAAAAACCTGGGGCCAGCCCCTGAAGCAGGGCAGTGTGTGTGCCACTGCACGGGGAGAAGCTGCCCAAAAGCTGGCTTGTCTCAGGGTGGAAAAATCTACCTCACGCCTGGAGATCTTGGGAGGGCACAGAGCCTTCACAGCAGCACAGCATCATCGCTTTGACACTTGCCCTGCCTGCACCCCAGCCATCAGACCTGTGCTTCGGGCACACCCTGGCACAGCAGCCCTTGGGATGCTTAGTTCCTTAGGAGGGGATCAGCACAACGCAGATCGAGGGAGGGGAAGCTTCGAATCCATGTTGTAACCACCTCCACATTTTCTTTCTGCTTTAAAAACCCCTCAGTCATAGGTGAGATCCTGTTTCCCAAGAACATGGCAGAGGCAGGTTGTCAAAGGGGTTCCTCGTTGGATTTAAAAAAATCCTGTAAGTAGCTTGATTGGTTACACTTTTTGCATTCCAACTACAATCCTTGGCAGGATTTCCCTCAGCTTCTCTCCTGACATGTTGTCCACTGCCATGAGATGTGCCCGCTGAGGAGTGAAGGCCATGTTTGAACAGCCACTACACAGAAGAAAAAGCTTCAGAGGGCAGAGCTGCCCCCCAGCCCTGGTCAGGGACTGGCAGGTATTGATCATGAAAACCCTCTCTGTGAATCACATGAGTTTCTCAGGCCTCCAAAAGCCAGATGTTGAAAATCAGACTCATTCTCTCCTGTTGCCATAAACCAAAGCCCTGTGCAACCACAGAATAGGAGTTACAGCACTTCAGGATGGGCCTGGGTACAGATTCAAATATGCTTGTACTGGCTACTTCCAAGGATTGTCTTAACTTGACTAGGACACCCTGAGGAGGATGACCCTTCAGATGCTACCAAGAAGCTGGGACACAGCCATTGGGATGGCCTCCAAAGCAGCAGCGTGTCTGGGAGTGTGATGGTCAGAACGAGAAAATGATGTATTTGAGGTGGTGACTTTTCTAGCAAGCACAGCTCAAAGCTGATGGTCAATCACTTGCCTCTTGCCCAAGGGCTTGTGTTCCAGATGGCACTGCCCCTTCCACATCCTTCCTGGGCTTGCTGCAGGAGCAGTGCCTGAGGGACCAGTGCAGGGGTATACATCCAAAACCCCTCAGCTGAGATACCTTTCCCTAGTCACACGAGCATGCCTCTCACAGCATCTCTATGTGAAACCCAGCCAGGCGACATAACTGCACTCCTGTGACTCTCCTGTTCATCCTTTATTAGCCAGCATCTTGTGTCCTGTAGAGAGCTCTTCATATCCTGCAGGCAGGAGCTTCCAGGCCACCATAATCTGTCCCAGGCTGACATTCTCCTGGATTCCCTGACGCAAACCCAAGGTGGGCTATTTCGAGAACTTTTGCGGTCTTATTTGTTATTGAATGTGGAGATGACACTATGCACCATATCCATCTCTGGTGCTGCTCCTGCCTCAGCCAAGTGATGGTCAGAGTGGATTCATCCCCAGCCTGTCCTCTGAGACGTGGGCACCACACACAGACAAGAGAGAAGCTGGAAGCTCTATGGGGCTCCAGTCACGCATTATGTTAAGCAGTGGTGTCCCATCCCCTGCCAGAAGCTCTCAGTAGTTTTCCACACTCTGTTGATCTCCATACCACACTCACTGCAGCCAGATACAAGGGAGACTTCCCACAGCAAGCTCAAAGAGCCCAGTGAAGAATTCAAGACAGTTTTGCCCTGCAGCCCAGATAAAACAGGAGGAAGAAGACGCGACTGGCACAGGCACTGCTGGACAGCAGTGAGTTCAGACAGACATGTGATGGGCCCCAGCCATGAAAGACTGGGAAGGAGAGCTGTGTTTCTAGCCTCAGGTGTGAGCTCCTTCCCCAGAAAACAGATTTCACACTCCTCAGTGGTTTTTTGGCAGCCTGTGCTGAGGCCTGCTGTCAAGAACGGCGAGGTGCCTGGTCAGGAGCTGGCTCCAGGCCTTTTCCTGGCCGGGCATGCCAAGGCTGCTCCTCTCAGACAGCTCCTCATCAACAGCACAGCACAGCAATGGCCTTTCCTCCACACACGAGCAGCAAACACGTGTCACCCCATGGAGAGATGTGTCTTCAGACCTCCCAGGCAATAGGTGGTTTTCAAATATGGAACCTAAAAAAATAACTGCTCAACAGCCATCTTGGGCAAGGACTCCTGCCAGTTTGGTAAGCCCAAGGAACAAAGCAGTGCTCCCACATGAAAAGTTCAGGTGTGACAAGCTGCTCCCGGTGTCCCAGCTCCCTCCAGCTCTGTTTCCATCCCTGGGACTGAGGGGAAAACAAGAGCCAGCTCAACCTCTGCTGATGGATTCAACACTCCAAGGAGATGGTTTGGCTCCTCATTTTGCTGCCTGGCAGCAGAAACAGGACCCAGACAAAGGCTGGGTGCCTCCAACACCTGCTGAGATCCCAGCATTGCATTCCTGCACAAGAGGCACGCGTTGTAGGAGAGCCCTCAGACCACAACAAACATGAAGTCATGGGAAAGGGCAATGAGCACTCCACACACCTCACATGTGGAATAGTCACTGTGTGTGGTGGCTCTGGCACTTTGAAGTTCAAACCTTGGTGACAAGGAGGGGATGTGGGATCCCTGCCTACAGAGGCGCTTTGAAAATGTTGCCCAAAGCCTCAAAGTCTGTTCTCAAGAGGACAGGATGAGTCAGGGCCATTCACGCTGACACACATCTTCACCACTATAAAGCCAGTTCAGCCTGGCAAACCACCATTTTATCACTGAGTCTCCTCTATTGCCTCAGTGTCATTTAGAAAATTCTGGTGCCAACTTCAGCATTCACAACAGTCTCATTCGATGGCCAAAGATGTTATTTTGAAATAAACGGAAGACATCTTGAAGATTCTACATAAAAAGCACCTTAAACAGGCTTTAAGACTAGAATCACCTATTGAAAGAGGTTAGATGGTACTTGAGGTGCTCCTGCTCTGTCACTCTTGGCCCTGCCCTGGTCCCACCATGAAGCAGAATGGTGGAGGTGAGGTTTTACCATCAAGCACCTAGTGAAGACTTACAAAGAATGCCTGAAATAAAGAGAAAATTCACACTCACCAACTGATAAAGCACTAAAGAACAATAAACTGTGACGTGGCAGTGGTAGGAATTAAGGCTGGCTGAAGAAAAAGAAAACATCCAAAAGGCAGGGAACGGTGCTAGGGGAAGGAGACAGATCCTCTACAAAGACAGTGGCAGGCAAATTAGAGAAAGAACACAGAGGCGGATGTTAGAAAAATATAATGTTCCTGTGGGGGTATCACTTATCAGCCATTCTTGCACATAAAACACATTTTTTCAACATTTAGAAAAGAAAAAGAATGACTGATCTGTAATTAACAGAAATAAAGGCCTGGCCCAGATCCTAGGATAGAATAACATTCTTGCAAAAGTGAATTTTGCTGAAATATTGGTATTAGACAGGGCAGGGCTGCTGCAGGAAGAGGGCAAATCCAGAATAATTGGAACAACCTGCCCACTAAGAGCCACCCAGCTGGGGACCCCATTTAATAAGCTATTTAAATCCTATTTAACAATCCATTTAACAACAATATGACCCCACTGAAGGGAAATCCTGGGGGAACAATTTTGCATATTTGATATGGGCACCTTTTGCACATCCTGCTGCCAAAGTCTCCCTCTACCTCCTCCTTGCTGGGGCTCGCTCAGGAAAGAAATCCCATGGCACAGCTGCATGGTTTGGAATTTAAATGCAAACTGCCTTGACAATCTCTCTTGTCCTCTCTCACTGGCACAAACCCACACTCCATAGGCAGAGGATCTCTAATTTTATAGTTCCACTGCCTCTCTCAGCAGCCAGCAGCCTCACAGGCCTATTTGTTTTGATTGTCGCCAGCTTATGTCAAGCCATGAAAGTGTCTTTCCTACCACCAATCCTGCCCAAATCCCCCCAAACACTCACAGCTCTGGACAACACCATCGCTGGAGCAGCACCCTGTCCACAGCACGTCCTTAATCACTGATCCAACTTCACCTCTGCTACATGGTCTGCAACCTCCTCCTCCTGTCTCAGTCACCTGTTTTCCCCCCCAACCTGTGCCAGCTGATGGAAAGCCAGGAATGAGGGCAAAGCTACCACCCCCTTGAGTGGGTTGATTCTTCAAAGCAGCTAGAACAACAAAGGGCAGCAATTTATCAGGAAAATATCAGCTGTCAAGAAAAGCAAATGCAAATCTTTTCTCTGCTGACTGTTCTTTTCAGGACTGCCACACAATTGTCTTGTTGATTCCCACAGCTGGATGCTGTAGCTTTCTCCTTGGCATATGTAATTGAAAGTGATGCTAGAACAACTTGAGTAGATTGAAATTGATTTCATCAACTGTGTATGTGTGTGTCAATGACATGTGTCTTTTTTTCCTCCCCTCCCATTGTCCACTAGCATGTTCTCCAGCCCAGCAGCTGTTGACATTTTGTTTAATGGCACATTTTCCCACTGGGAAATGATGCTTCCATTAAACTCAAGTGTTCCATGAGAAGATACACATTTTTTCAACGTTTTCACTAAAAATGGTAATTCAGACTTGACTGGTCTGGAATACTACAATTTGATAAGGTCAAAATGCATCATCTCAGCTTCATGATTTAGATTTCTATATTATTATAGAATCATATAACTCGACACCAGCTGATAAAAGTGGAAAGCTAAATATTTCAGTCTCAGTGAAATATTTCACTGAAATACTAATGTGTGAGAAAGGAGAAACCTTTTCTAAAAGGAAATTGCACATGGGAAATTTCACAGCTTTCTTTACTTGTCCTAATTGGAATCTCATTTGCTTCAACACTGCCCATGGAGTAAGATTTCCACGTTCCAGGCAGATGACAGCAGCCTGTAGTCCTGAGTGTGGGACTGCCAGCCAGGGATGTTTGCAGAGCGAATTGATGAAGAAACTTCTCTCTTGTTGCCCTCTCAAACAAACATAAATCTTCATTGCCTCAAGGCTAAAGAAGAACAGACAGACCTTATCAGTGGCTCTAGGCTTTGCTGCAGCCAACTTTCCTGGTGTCTGCTCTCATCCTTCTTTTGCCTCCTAATCCATCTCTTCCTCCATCCTTCCCTTTCCTGTCCTAGAAGCATCTCTGTAGCTGTGGGGTTCTCAAATGGCAGTGTCCAGAGTCTAATCACCTGGGACGTCCTCCCAGAAATTTGTCAGGTATGAAAATTTTCCTTACAACTGACGTTTTACAGGTAATAGCTGTATTTAAAACAGCAAGTAAACAAAACACCAATTGCTTTGGTGCATCTGAGCAAACAATTGAAGTGTAACCTAGATCAAAATTTTTTAATTACAGTATTAAAAAAAGGCATTATCAACTAAATACAGCAACTGGAGAAATTACTCATGAATATGCAAATTACCTGACAAAACCTTTCTGTAAATGCTTCAGTAATTTTCAGAGATAAACCTTGAACCAGCTGCCTCTTTTATTTGCAGTTTTATTTGTTGATAAATATCCAATGCTCTCTACCTTATTTTGAGGAAATATTTTTAATGCAGTCATTTAAAAGCACTTCTGGTAGATGAAATGCATTAAATGTACCTCGGGTTCTCTTCCTGCATTACAGGACATTTTAAAGCCTGAAGTACAAGAATTTTTATTTCCTTTTAACATTCAACATAGTAAGTGAACAAAAGTCACTGTGGACCTCAATGTCTGGGAGTGCATAATGTAGCAAAAGTCCAAAAACCAAATACAAAATCTAACATCAAAATTTTATGTCCATCTAGGACAAGACTTGAGCCAAGAAAAGACCTCAGGGAATTTTAAGAAGCTGCATTGATGTTCTTCCATCAGGAGTTTCACTCTTCTGCTCAGCTGGAAGCATGGGAGAAGTGGAAGACAGGGAATATCCACTGTTAAAGGTTTGCTTGAGTGCTTTGCTAAGGCACCTCAGATTGCCCTGGAGGGGAGCATCAGGCTGCCCTCAGTGAGGAGGCCTGCTCTGAAATGTGTGTATTGAGGCCAAAGGGAACCCTTCACTTGCTCTGGAAGGAGACTGGTTCCTACCCGACCTGCACTCCCGGAGAATCTCAGCGCCGTGGCCGGTGCTGTCTGTCCTATCCTGCCACCTGAGGGGATGCAGAGAGTGTCCCCAAGCTCAGATGTATGAGATGCCATCTCCACCTCTCACCCACGACTGTAATCAGCTCCACTACCAACACAAGATTCCTTAGAGAAGGAATTACAAAGGTGACCAATTAATTCGTGTTCCAAAGCGAGCTGGCTCTGCAGTCACGCTCTGTGCCTGAAGAAGGCCCTGACCAGATCCCCACCTGCCAGCAGCACAGAAACCCAGTGCTGCTGAAGGAGAAGCACTTCTTGCCTCTCAGCCTGTGCCACTTTCTGCTTAGCTGTGGGAGATTTGGTGGGAAAGTGAGAACAGCCAGAGTCTGACACACGGCAGCAGCCACAGACAGCAAGGGCGGGTGGATCCCCATTCCCAGCACACGTTCTCCATGGCTCTGCGTGCTCCCACAGCACTGGCCGAGCTCCCTCTCCTCCTGTGCTGCCTGCCCTGGTGAAAACTAGCCCTTAGGGTGGGGAGCATTTAACCCACCTGGTATGAAGGCACAAGCAGACTGCCTAGCTCACACCCACCAGCAGAACGCACTGGGTTTTATTCTGATCACTCTAAGCAGGGAAACCCGCACATCATCCAGATCTCACTTGGGGAAGAGGACCCTCAGGAGAGTTAGTCTGCCTTAGCACAGAGACTTCCCTAGCGTGGTCCCAGGGCCTCCTTGGAAGCCACTCAAGGCTCTTTTGTTTGCACACTTGCCCCCCTGCACCCGAGCAGCCGTCACACATGTAATTATCCCAGCCTGAGACCCAACATGTGCATTCACATCCAAGGGTCCTGAGGGCAGCCAAGGCCAGCCTGAAGGGCGTGTGAATAATTTAGGTGGGATGTGTGTGACACTAAACTGTGGACCTTTATCATCTCTAAACTGTAATCCAACAGCCCAAGCCTTCTTTTGAAAGGTGATGTCACATGATTAATTATTTTGTTACATTTAAAATCTTGTTTTATCAGTAAAGAGGAAGCATACCACATATATAAATGTATGTGTATATATTCATATGTATACAAAAGACCACGTATTTATTGCTAGAATAACTGAAGTCTTAAGACCCTAATCAGTATTAGTCAAGATTTGTTTTTTTCAATTTTATTTTACTCACAGAAAAAGAATGAATTAATATTCCTGCTCAGCACAGTGTGAACTGTTATATACACATTTAGTTTCTACCCTCTTTCCTGGTGCTATCCTCTCCCTTTCCCCGTCTCTGGGTCCCAAGGCCACAGGTTTCATTCTGATATTTTGGGGGTGTTTCAGTGAATTCCCATCACTCACATCTCTCTCCCAGCAGGAATATACTGTTCATGTTGATTTTTTCTTCTTCCTTGCATTCAGATCCCCTTGAGGACATTTTTATATGTTTGCTGACATGCTTTTGCACCTTTGCTCTTTCTTCACTGGCCTGCAGCTCCACGTTACATCTGCATTTGCTATATATTACGGCTTTTATATGTGCTAGGTACCATTTCTTTGTTTCCCATAAAAGCAGGTCTGAACATCCCCAGCTCTGCCTTTCACTAACTTACCACGGGGGCCTTGTTTTCATGGGGTTAGGCTGCTGAGGACTTGAGCTACATAGGAAAGGATCCCAGGTCAATCACCTTGATTTTTGGAAACATGTGTCTTCCTTAGGTGTGTTTCTATAGGCAACTGTTGTGCACATCAGAAACTTCAAATATGTTTGTTCAAGCTGCTCTTTCACAGCTTGACCACAGCCTCGCTCTTTACAAGAGGAAGCAGAGTTTTAGGAGGTGGCAATTAGCTCTGTAGCCCCCAGACACACGTGGGTTTGTTAATTCTGTGGGAGCAATCCAGGATCTGGAAGTGCTTGTAGCCTGCTCTGGGGGGATGCAATTCACTCCCCTGTTTGGGGGGTAGGGAGTAAGAAACTCTGGTCTAAAACAAGAATGGTAAGGAATGCTTTGGGAGTCAAAGAGAGGACAGTGTCACACCTTGTTCTGCCATGGTTTCAAGCCATTGGATGCTGAGAACATTTAAAAAAAAAATTAGGAGAAAGATGATATTTACAATGCCTCTGTTCCTCCTCTGTGCAAACAAAGCATGTCCATATGCACATTAAGCACATATGGATCCTATCCCTCTCCTCTACCTGTTCTTTTTTTGTTGTCTCAGACTTCAAACTCCTTGGCCATAAACAGTTTATTCCTGTGTTGCCACAGCAGCAGGATGGCAAGGTTCCAGTTTTGTTTAGGTCTTGGAGTGACAGCTATGATGAACACACTACACACAAAAAACCCCCAAACCTCCATAATTTACTGCCACAGCACTTAAGTAAACACACACAAGATATCTGGAGGAGACTGGGGCAGAGCCTGTGATACTCCTGTCACTGGAAACCAGGAATACCCTGACTATGGGCTGCTTCTCCAGAAAAGAGCGTGTGTGTGATTGTCATGCTGCCCTGTAGAGTTATTTGTTCCTTTTCCATCTCTGCAGTAGGATGTGCATTTCCCACCTCACAGAGATGGAAAAAACCTCGGTGACTTTCTTTTCCTGCTCTGACTGCCAGGCGACTGTCAAATCAAGGGATTAAGATACATTTTCCTCAAAATCCGGCCAATCTCATCTGGCTTTGCACACAGTTATTCATAATTACTTTTCTTTTCCCTTAAAGCCAACATGATTTTCCTCTGGACATAAGAGCCAGCTGTACTTTTTAATGTAGAAAGTAAAAGCTTTTTAACATAAAGTTCATTCTGCTCTTAAAAGTAATTAATTTTTAGCACTGAAGAAAGAAAATTACTTCATGTCAGAGCAATACCATAACAAAAAGGACTACAGCACTGAGGCAAAGATCCTGAGCAACACATAAAACAGGAGTTGATTTTTTAAATTCAATTTTACTATTTAGCATCTTGAGGCAGCACTTGGTATACACATTTTAAGAGGTGTGTTAAACTGAACAGGACTTAAACACCTGGCTGTAAGTGGCACTGGCATGAAGCAGAACATCCTGAGCACTCCCTGTCTCCCACGGAAGACAAATGACTTTTTAGCCATCTTTCCAGTAAAGCCATCCCAGCCTGGCCCACACACGTGACTTTCTATCAGTGCAGTGAGTATGTGACAGCTGAAATGCAGAGATATTGATGGGTAATTTCGTGAGTGCTCCTGCCAACAGATGCCTCTGAGATGTGCTTGAGGGAGTGCTGAGCAGTGCTGACCGTCTGTGACACCCCCTCCATTTACCGGGATGAAAAAGCACTCAGGACCTCTCAGGACGTGTGCTCACTGACAAAGAGTGAAATGTCCTTTTCAGTGAGCCGGGAGGAAGAATAAAAAAAGGCCAAAGCCACACCTGAAACAGGGTGAGGTTCAGAGAACGGCTGCAAGACTGTGCAGTTAAAAGTCATCATTAGCAGACAAGTCCTTGGCACCCACCAGCTCTGACTCCCTCTGATTGGAGACAGTGTTGTCACTTACTCGTGACTCATTTCCTAATAGGGAAAAATAAATAACATCGGAATCCCCAAACACCTATTTTCAGCCCTCTGATTAAACTGAGCATGGGGAAGAAGAAATATCTCTTCTCTTGAAATATAACAACAGAGGGATGAAATGCTCAAATATCTGATACAGATTTAAAAAAAAAAAAAAAGGGAAGCTGAACATTAAAGAGGTCCAGTTGGCCCTGTCCCAAGCATGGGGAATATATCCAAACTACATGAAGATTTCTATCTGCAAGCAGAGGATTATTCTTTTTAAAGCCTTCCTAAAAAAACTGAAAACACTCCTGGATGGAAAGGAGACTGTAAATGCTACTGATGGTACTGTGCTTGTGGGGATGCAGGGGGAAAATATCAACAGAGGGTGAAACTGGGGGTCTGAACACACCAGTTTGTAGAAGGAGTGTCTGCTCCAGTGAGTGTATCGTGGTTCCTTCACAAAGGAACAGAGAGCATCTCAGGGGCCAGCTGATGCTGACATGGGAAACAGCAAATCTCTCCCTACACAAACGCCTCAGTTTTGGGGGACACAAGGAGGTGAGGTGTTGGGAAGAGGTAAGGTAAGTTTCTTCATAGACTTGGTAAACAGAGATTATTCAAGCAACATTTGGATTCCGAGCACTGCATTTCAGCACTAACCTAAATGAAAGGCCCCCAAGCCTTTAAATTCACCTATTGCTGGATACAGCATTGCCTCCAGGTCTTTTAAGAAAAGTACTACCACAAAGCAGGGAAATGGAAAACAGTAAAAAAATAAAAAGTAATAATAAAAAGTCTGCAGATGTTCTAAATTACTCATTACCAACACCCACAACCCTCCCCACTCAATCTGTGGGCGCCATAATTTTCATCCTACTTCTCCCCTCGGGTTATGTAACGTTTCGCTTATTTACTTTCGCTGAAGTCTGGTGGCAATAGAATTAACCCTGGCCCAGACAACCTTTACATAACGTGGGGCTGGTGGTGGCCAAGCCACTCACACCCAGCAGCTAAACCACAGCAGAGCCACAGCAGAGCCACGCCGTGCCTGTCCCTCGAGCTGCCGCTGCACAGAGGCGGTGCCGCTAAACAACGCCGCGCTCTCCTCCACCCTCACATTCTCATTTTCCAGTGCTAACGCACAAGAAAGCACAAATAAGCATTTAAAACTGTCAGTGCAGCCTCGCTGCAGAACTCAAGTATTTTACTCCCACTCTTTTTTTTTTTTTTTTTTTTTTTTTAAATAATGCTGAAATGTCCCTACCAGCCACAGCTGGAAGGGCGAGTTCATGAAGCGCCACCAAACCCTCACCCAGTGCAGCAACATAAACCAGGCAAGCGGCTCAAAAAACAGGAGGTGGGAATTTTGCTTCCAGTCTGGAGAAAGAATATGAGCCTGGATTGCCAGGCAGCTTTGTGTAAGGGAGCTCTGGCTACTGAGACCTGGGCAGAGACGTAGGGACACGGAAGAACAGCGATGAACCTCGGTTCTTAAAATGTGCAAATGCATAAAGCTCTTCTGTAGGTACAGCCTGGATCCCACTGGCAGTGCTGGCCACAGAATAAACATGACAACGAGGACGTGACATTACACACAAGCAGACATTTCTACTGTCATAAAGCAGTATCAGACAGCAGCGTGCCGGGCTCAATCAGCACATACCACAAAGTACATACACACGCCATGCCCTCACTGGGTACAGCACAGCCTGCACCTCAAATAGGCACCATTCAGCTGAAAGGAGGGTTTCGAGGGGCTGCAGGTAATGAGAGAGGCGTTTAAGGGGACAGATGCTAATTTGGGTCCCTGAATAGCTGTAAGGGATGAGACACCCCCTTGGATGCTAGTGGGGATCAGCTGGAGAACACAGGGATGCGAACACAGCCTCGTGAAGGATCAGGAGAGGTCCCTGGAAAAGCACCCCAGGACCATCGATGGAGAGAGTGGAGCAGCAGAGGAGCTGGTGGCTGGGAAGGGGAGCTGGCAGGAAGGGGACTCCTGCAAGCAAGGTGAGTCAACAGCTTTAAAATGCCAAGCCCTCCATTACAGGAGTGGCAAGGAGGAAGGATTTATTGCAGCTGGCATTTTCTAGAGGAAAATAATTTACCTTAGCCTTTTAATGTATGAGAAATGCATACAGATCTTGCTAGGAAAAAAACCCACCCCAAAATGCCGTGAAATATCACGGTATTATCTTTAGGAGAAGATTAGTTGAGTAAGCCTTCGCTGTTTTGCTCAGGCTGCAAGGGCTGGATGATGCATTAGGAAGCATACTTTTACAATAATTTTCTCCTCAGGCATGACATATAAATGTATGTCTAGAATGTATGCCTATGGATGTCTACCACGCTCACATTATCAACACAATGCACCAAACTCCGGGTTCAGCTTATTTTTCCATTTTTTCTTTTTTATTTCAGTGCTGATAATGTCAAGAAGTTGGAGCATTTGGATTCAGCATTACAAGCACAAACCACACTCTTTTTGAGCTGATCTGGCTTCTTCCTGACAGCCCTCTGAAGTTAATACAAATACGAACCTCCCAAACACTGAAATAAAGAATATGGAGAGGATCCTTAGCCCCAGATTAAGCTATGGAACCCCTCCAGGCTCAGGAATGTTCTGTGTTCCTTCCAGTTACCCAAGCCAGGTCTTCAGCTGCTGCAAATGAGCAGCAGTGGGGCTGCTGTGCCCGAGCTCCCGTTCCCCATCCTCTCCAAGGAACGGGCGCGGAGCCAGGCCCCGCTGCGGGTCAGGTCCAACCCACAGGCCGCCAGCTGCAGCCCCGCGGTCTCTGCCGGCCACGGAGCATCCACAAGGCTCTCTGCTGAGCAGAGGGAAGAGGAACCACGAGCAGACCCAGCAGCAGAAAGGAGAATCAACTCCCCCTTCATTTCTTTGTTGTGCCAGCCTTGCACGTCCCTGAGGTGTGCAAGCGCGCACCACCTCCCCATCGGGCAGATCCAGTCGCTGAGCTCCTCAAAGGATTTAAACAGCAACTTCCCAGGGAGGTCTCCTTAATCTTTGTTTATAAAGGGAGTAAACAGAAAGGTTAAGAGAAATGCCTGTGATCTGACTTTTCAGGAAGGCAGAAGTGAGTTGCTGAGAGGAGCGCTGAAAATGCTCGTGCTCTTCCTGAAAATAAACAGTCAGGAAAATCAGGTTGTCATCTCTCAAGTAATAAACCAGTGTCAAAGCAAAAAAGTTCAGCCCAGGGTCCTCAAGGCCTTCTCTGGAGATCTGGTAGCATTCAAAGCTTTCCCTAAGCATTGCACACATTCCAAGGATTTCTCTGTAACATCCAGAGTTTGGCATGCAGTGGACTTTGTGTATCAAAGATTCAATAGTACACAAGTCTCCAAATGGAAGGCATTAGATGGACACAGGGAAAGCATTAGATAAACAATTAAGATGTTTAGCTTCAGATGTCAGACCAATTTCAAATTAAAACCATATAACCGGTACATTTTCCAAGTATGGCACATAAAAGTGTACATCTATCTACACAGCATCAAAAAAAAAGGCTTGAAGCCTATAAACATCAAGGCTACAATTGTGTTAATTCTTCCTCTCAGTACACAGATGAAAACATAGGTAAAAATCAAGGGGAAAATAACATTAGAAGTCTATGAAAATAATCCACAAATATGAAAGGATTTGGGATGGGGAAAAAAAAATCTGTAGAGAAACCTGACTTGCATTTGCAAAGTCTTAAGAAACACTTCAAACAACAGAGATCAAACTATTTCAAAAGAAAGTAAGGCTTCTGACTCTAAAGGAGCTTTAATCCTAGGCATGTTTGGTTTCATTTCATTCAGAGCTTGTGCCAAGCCACAAAATTTGGGTCTGACCATTTCCCGAAGTTTAGAGCATTTAGAATCCAAAGATTTTGGTTTGGACCCATCACTAATGCTGTTATTGTATGGGTCAAATATCTCATTATAATGATAGTAAACAGCAAGGGAAAGCTCTCAGGCCTGCCAGGGCTCCCTCAGCTAGCTAATCACTGAAAATGTTCACAACACTGGAATGAGGGATGATGCTGTGGGTACCAGAACTGGCCACAAATACTGCAGCACTCACACAGCAGATCAAGGGAGTAGTCTCTGCACCCTAGGTTATGCAAATTCAAAGGCTGGAGCAAAAATGCCTATTAGCTATTGCTACTGAGGTGTCACAAAGAACCTTCAAGCTATCGTTGTGTTCAAACCTGCTCCTGACCCTGTCACGTTTGGCCACCTGCTTTCACAAGTTTCCATTCATAATCTGGGCAGATGAAGGCATCTTCCATTCATCCCCCACTGCCTTCCCAGTACTGAGTGGAAGGGAGCAAAGATCATGCACAATTGAACTGAATTTGAATTAAACTGCATATAAACTCCTGGGTGAAGGGAATGACAGTCACAGGTGGAATGGCCCTGTTTCCTGCAAGGACATAAACAGGAGAAACAGCTACGAGCAGGGATTGCTAGAAAAAGCATAAGGGAGGTAGACAAAGCTGAAGAATGTATCACAGCAACAACCACGTACAGAAGTAAATACATTTTATTCCTCTGTAGAATAAAGCTTGCCTATGAAGATTTTAAAGCACTTCTTAAATGCCTGATGATGCATTCATCCTGGTGAGAAACTGGGTTCATTGTCATTTATCAATAGAAACAGAGGCCAAGGTGACAAGAGGCTTTGCTACAGGCTCAGCAGGACATTGATGGGAGTTTGCGAATGACACAGAACCGAGCCTCTCCCAGGCCCCTTCCCTACACACCAATATTACTGCCCTAAATGAGACCTCACCATAACAAAAGTAAACCCAAAACTGCCACTTGCCTGAAAACTTCTCAACGATAAGCACAAACTGTGACTTGTACAGCCTAATCACTTGGCATTAAATTTCATCTCTGTGCATTAGCAGCAGTGTAGCTTTTAAACCTTGCCTGAACTTGGGAAGCTCCCCCTGCAATAAGCTGATTCAGTGGAGGGTCTCTGCCCTCGTGCAAGCAAAGAGCTTGACCTGGCAAGTACAAATGAGTACCAGGCTTTGTGTGCAGGAACAAGTTGTTATGGCTCATTCTAAAACCCTGAAGGAGGCACAGGATGTCTAAGGAAAACATACTGTAGGGCTGAATGAATGGGACATCAATTTCCTTGACAGAGATGTCCTGCCTGGGTGCTTTGCTCTTCTTGTATTTTTGAGACACAGTTTGGTGCCTTCATTCTGTGATAGTGGGACCACTGCCAGGTGTTGCTACAGGCATTCATAGTGAATGGCTTCAAGTGTGAAATCAACCCAGTTTTCTCTCTTTACAGAGTAGGGAACTCTCTTTGTCATCCAAATAAACCTTGAAGAAGGCTTCAAGCCAACTTCGTCACTGTTTGCTCTTACGTAACTGAACTAGGAACACTCAGTACCCAGAGGTAACAACAATTCTCCTATATACCTAAAAAACTACATTTACTTTGAACTTATCAGCAGCAAAAGCCTGTCATCTTTGGACATCATCCACTAGAACTGCCCAAGACAACTTATCTGTTATTTTTGGGTGCCAACAACAATGGACTTGGTATTGTCTGCATTTATCAAAACGGATTTGTTACCTAAGATGCAGATAATAAAAAACAATTCTTTGCCTCATGGGTCCAAATATTTTTCTTCTGAACTGAAGTGACTTTTTATATTATATTCACACATGAAATTCATGGCTTTAGGAATTCAAAGCAATTTATTCTTCAGGACACAGATGAGCACAGCTGAAACCTGTCCACAGGGATCAGCTTCCACCTTTGCTTGTGGTTAGAGCAAACAATGCAGAAGCCAACGTCCCTCTTGTCTCCACACAGACATTCTCTCAGAGGGCACCACAAGCTACATAGCTGTGTCCTCTTGGCACCAGAATCACAACCAGTTTGCAGCAGGAGTACCTGAAGATTTCCAGCCCGAGCACTGAGGGACTGAGGTCCTCCAGAAGCAGATCCTGCCAGGGTCAGCCCCAGCCCAGACAGTGCTGAGGGACTCCCAGAGCCAAATCCTCTCCAGTGCCCACCACAGTCATCCTGACCTCTGCAGCCTTAGCCTAAACCCTGCCTGGCATTCACTGCTAAAAAATACAGGAGAAAAAGGATTCCCAGCCATGTTGTGGAGCTATCACTGGAGAGCTGTCTCCCCAGAGAAGCAGGGGAGCAGAGGAAGCTCTGACACCCAGACAGAGGGAGGTGGGCAGAAATGGGCTGAGGCACCTCAGGGGAGGCTTCCTGATTTAAGCATCTGACTCCGGGGTCTTTGGAAACACATGGAGCAAACAAGATTTCCCACCAGGGAGTTCTGGTCCAGGACCCAGCAGTGTGGGGTGGGTGCCTGCACACGGTGCTCCAAAGCACCTCACGGGGTGCCTGGCAGAGTTTGTGGCAGACTGAACGCCCTGCAGAGAAGCAGCCCTGATTTCAGACAACAGAGAGCAGTTGTTTGCCAGGTATTACGATTGCTCTTAAATTGCTGCTTTGTTTCTATCTTTGGTGGCTTACAACGATCTGATGGGCATCCATCCGTAAGCAGCTGCCACCCTGAGCCAGCACAGGCACTGCAGGGAGACCCCCAAGCCCAGGCTGCTTCTGGGCAAGCTGTGCAGCCAGGCTCTGCTGCTGGAGCTGCTAACAAATTCATAACTGCTCCAGAGCAGGCACAGAGGGAGGACTGTAACACGTACTCACTGCCGGGTTACGCACACACAGCCCAAACTGCTGGGTGACAGTCAAGCACAAGTCCCAGAATGTTTAACCTGCATAAAGGGCTTTAAGTTTAAAATGAAATGAAATAAAAACAGCATTTAACTGCACATACAGCTTGCTACCACCTCTGGTGGCCAAGCCAAAAGTATTAGGTAGAGTTAACTTTGGCTGACACCGCAGCATTTACTGTTTAATTTCCTGATACTTAAAAAATAATTTTTTAAAAATATCTGTATCTTGAATATATCTGTGTTGGTGGGAACAGCTTCTCATTTTCTTTAACAACAGCTGTGTTTCTGAGTTCACATTTCACAGATTTTTCTCCCCCTAAACTCAACTCCATTCAGCAGCCCCCACAGCATCTTGCCACAGGCCTCCCTCCCTTGGACAAATATGTCACCAGACATTTCTGGCAGGCTGTCCTCTTACAGATAACCAGCATGCCAAGCTAAGAATAGGATTAGCTGCTTCTCCAGCTACTTTGTCCAGGTGCCTGCAGAAGATCACTTGGTGTGGCTGTGCAGCTTCTCAGAGGGGTAATGCAGGGCTGGGCTGTATCCCCAGCAAATTATTCAGAAGCCTGTGGAAGCACGTGTGGGTGTTTGGGTCAAACACATCAAAAATCAGTGCTAAGCATCAGATTTCAGCTGTCCAGTGATCCCCGGATAGGAACAAAAAAAAGCCTTTCCCAAATATTTTATTATGGGACAGTCAAAGCATTACGCCTTCCTCACTCATCTGGCTCTAGTTACTGTCACCGAAAAAAATCCAGATCACAGAGACCAGTAGTACAGTCCAAGATGTGACTCTAGTTTAGGCACACTTGCTTACAATTCTTAAGTGCCTAATATAATATACAAACAGTCCAAATTATGTATGTAATTAAAAAGCAAAATAACTCAGGCAAACAAGTTTAGCCTTCACTGGAGAGCCAGATGTCACGCAGGTGTGCTCAAAGGATTGCTGAGCAGTATTTATCATAAAACAGTTATGAGAGGTCCTAAAGCTTTCTGACTTTTCGTAGCATTCTGCAAGACATCACTTTTTTTTTTTTAATTGTGAATGTATCAAGTGGCAGAAGATAAAGGATAATATACCCTGAAGAGGCTCCTTGGGGGAAATAAGGAGAGAGGGGTTTTGCATGGGAATTGAGTGTTATAAATGGCACAAAACATGTCAGACTGTACCATGAGGCAAACATGGGGTGATGGCACTGGCAGAAGAGCTTGTGGACCTTGAGATAAAAATGTAAGAACAAGAGTTTATCACAGCAAGGCCAGCTGAGAGTCCCAAGAAAGGCTGCAGCAAAGGGAGAGGAATCACAGCTGGGAAGAAACTGTTGGCATCTCCTGCACAAATTCTGAGTGGTTTCAGCCATTAGTGCAAAGGACTAATTCCCTGCCACTGGCACTCAGCTGGCTGCGTGTTCCTGTGTCTGTATGTAAGAACAACGTGTGTCATACAAAGACAGGATGGAAATGCAGCTATTCAGTGATTGCCCATTTTGATCCTTTTCTGTAACTTCACTTCCTCTGGCTGCTTTGAGAGAGATCCGCAGCCTCTCTGCCAATGCGCAGTGGCGAAACTGGAGAAAATAACTCCAGTTAAAATATCCACTTTGTCAAGTGGAGGCTTCCTCCCTCTGTGTGCGTGCGAGGACGTAGTTCCCCTCCCATTGTGTCCCGGGGACACCGATTGTCCCCCCGAACAGTGCCTGGCCCGGCTCTGATTAGGCTCAGCCACCTTATCAGCTTGCCAAGCACGCACAATTCAGATCTCATCACCAGCCTACGTCCTCTTCTTATCCCCGCTCCAGCATTTCCCTGATGTTCTTTCTTACGTGACTGCCTGCTGCACTTGAGGGCCGCAGTTTTGGTGGGGACAGGAGCCCTGTGAGGAGGGAAAACAAAGCAAGAGCTCCGTGCAGCCTGGCCCAGGTCCTGGCCAGATAAGGCTCCTGAGCCATGTGGGGACCAAGGCACCCGCGATTGCCCCTGCGCTGCCAAAATCTGCCGAGGCCAGCGAGGCTCTCCCGGCTGCTGCTGGGCTGCTCATGGACTCACGATAAAGATGTGGCAACAGCTGTTTCCACACACACACAGGAGCCCAGGGCCGTGATAAGAGACTGAAACTCTCCACACCAAAAGGGAGGCACAGGGAGAAAAGCTTGAGGGGGCACCGCTTGAGACGGCCAAACACACCCAGTTAAATAACTCTTTTCAGCAGGTAGGAGGAAGGGATAGAAAAGTGACCTTTCCCATTAAGAATTACATATTTGTTTTGTTTCCCTACAAGCCGATTTTTCTGGCATCGTGACATGTAAAACATTTTGAACTTTCTAAGGAAACTGTTATTAAAGCACTGAACATTACTGCGAGGGTGCATTTGAAAAACAGAACAATTAGGCATTTCAAAGTTTATCTAACTTAGTCACTGGTACCTTTCAAATCTGTCACTGTGAAACACAAACAGTTGTGGGAGGGGAGTTAAATTATTCCTGTATATGCTACCTATACCTATAGGAAGAAGAAACCCCTTGAAAATTTATCTTTGTCTGTAAGCTAACCTCCACCTTCCTGTTGCAGTCCACTCATGCACATACTGGAAAAGAAAGGTTTTTCTGAGACAAAGGTGGGGGGTTTTAGGCCTCAAGAGCCCTTAGGGACTGACTGAGAGCAGCTCCGTCGAGCTGAGAGTCCAGCAGCCCCAGGTTTGCACTCAGAGCCACAAGGCTGGCAAAGTGAGAGCAGAACCTGAGTCTCCTGGGGAATTATGTGATGTTATGGTCTTTACTTTTGTTGTAATTCACCATTCCAGCTCAGCTTCTACCAAGCTCCCCAGAAAAATTTTGCAGAGCCACTGCCAGTGTTTAAAGCTCTCCAAAAATTCAGGGAGACAGAAGAGGAAATTCCATGCAATGTGAAGAAAGTCTGAATGAGGGGTTTCTGATAGATAACAGGAAAGATGGGGCTGAGCTTGGGCTAGCACTTCCCTAACCAATTGCATGAACTTCTCAGAGGCATTCAAAGAGAAGGTTTAAGGTGTCAGAGGAGGTATTCTACTGATGTCAAGGCACTGCCTGAACAGAAAAGTAATTGCTAAAAAAGCACATAGTTCAAAAGGAAATGTGTTTCACTAAAGGAGAAAACGATCTACTTGTGAGCTGGTCTATGAGAACAGTAATGGGGAATTCATCAGCTTGCTCCTGCTGGGAGGGTTTTGAAGGGTAGGATCCTGCCACATTTCATGAAGTCTATGAAAGTGAATCCAGCCTGTCTTGTCTGAAGACAGATCACCTTTTCCCCTTTTAAAATAAAATGCAGAAGGTCTCTTTCAATTTTATTCAAAGTCCTGAAGAGCACAGAGTACCATGGTGCAGGCCAATACTATTCCTGGAACGCGAGGCATCTCTGACCAGAAATGTTAGGGAGGCCTAGAAATAAATGCCATGACTTCATTACATTGCCGCAGAGCTTCTCAAAACAATAATCTTGAAAGGAGCTGTAGGTGAAGAAAGGACAGAGGACGTGATGGCATGTTGCTCAGAGAAGCAGGAGAGGACAGACCAGACCTGACAGCCAGGGGCTGAGACCTGGTGTACAGCCAGGTCTGCAAGTGGGGCTATTTTAGCTTGAGAAAGAGCGAGGTGCAGGGGCACAGCGTGAACAGCACTGCTCGGAGCTGCCAAGCCTCTTGCACAACATCGGTTTTAGGAACTGAGGCAAGAAGTTAAAATGGGGGAAGATAACAGCAAGAGAAGCTGGGACATGGCTGTTGTTTTAGGGGTGAATGCCATTAAACACGGCTGGAGGCTCCATGGCTGTTGTGAAGAAAAGGAACTTTGATTCTGGAAGAAGGGGTCGTGGCTGGAAGCAGCAATAATGTGGCTACAGAAATCCAGAAAAAGGATCCCATCTCCCAACAGGTCTAAGCAAACACATAAAGCAGAAAAAAAGAAACCCCAAGAAAACCAGGAAGACTTTGTACCATGTATGGAACCACAGAGGGCTTTAGAGCCTAACACCCAAACTGGAACCCAAATAACTAGGATTTCCAAAGAATCCCATTGCTTTCACTCCCTTTCAATGCTAAAAGTCTTTTCCATACAGGAAAAGGATCTATTTATGTTTCATTAGTGCCAGTTTTGTGTGCACCAATAGACTGTGTGTATATAGGAGAGAGGGGAGTGTGCTATGCAGCTGTGAGCTTTCTTGGCTAATTACTTGTTTTCTCTTTCCGAGCAAAATAAATACAACAACAAAATTCAACAGGGCATACCAGCACATCTATTAAGGCTGTGCATTTTCCATCAGATTCCACTGGTATTTATCTTTAGGCTGAGGAACCCAGTCTAGGGTATCATTCATAAAAAGAGCTGCACAAACACATTTCCTAAATCAAGTAAAATAATACCCTGACTTGACATGGGGCGATGTAAGGCAGTGATGCAAAATGCCAGTTACACTGATGTTGAAGTATTTAAAAAAGAATTGCCTCTGCAGCATCAGCAGCATCAAAACATCTAGTCCTAAGCCTGGGAGCTTGTTAGTTATATACACTCCATTCCCCAAGTTGAAAGGTTTTATAGGACACCATAGACTGAGCTGGGTTACTCACTTTTTTTTTTAAAAAATAGTTTATTTCAGCATCAGTTTTGATAATAAGAAATGTTCTGTGTTCTAGGAATGCTTTTGGAGTTCGAAATTCCTGAAATGCATTAAAACTGTGATTTAAAGTAGAAACATTGCAACACTTAATACCCTCAAGCTTAACAACACCCTGGGCAGCAGCTGAATTACAAAGTTTTACAAGACGAAACAAAACAAAGTTTTCATAAATGATTTGCAAACACCAGCCTTCTAAATCACAGTCTGTAGCATGGTGTACTTGCACTAAGTAATAACAGATATTTCAGGTCCCAGGCTGCCAACTGGCAAAACCTACTGGTGTTCATATACTTTGGAAGCAGGTCCCAGACTAGACCTTAAAGCAGACTGACTTGGGGATGACTGCCTAATGAGACAAAGATTTAAGACGAATTTCTGAAATTCTTACAGGTTTTGCTTGTAAGTCACCTTTCAGAGGTGGACTCTGAAGCCAGATGTGTTCCACTTTGAAGCAAGATGAACTATTCACATACATTTCCCCACACATAAGGGTTTGGGGAATAAAGTCATATTCCGAGGTGAAAATCAAATATCTTTAATAACCTGTCCATACACCAGTCATTTTCCTTTGCAGGAAAGAACATTGTCCCTAACTGTTTAAACTAAGTTGTAAATCAGAAAACAGAAATGGAAATATTTTCCATATGCTTAATTTTACACTGTAATTATTCATTAACAAAGTCTACAGCTACATGTTGTTACACTTAGGGGAGTTCAAACACTATTCTTACTATTTAAAATATGTTATTCAGTTTGCTGCTAACTGCAGACATTTATTAGCTCCACATTTCACTGGCAGCAATTATTGCTGGGAGCTATTCACTCACAACCTCTGCAGATCACAGGGAGGCACCTGTGTGGATGTAAAGCACAGCCAAGCCCTAACTCTGCTAAACTGCCTGGAAACCTTCACTCCATTGAAAAGAGCAGGTTGCAAATAAAACTTGCTCTCACCACTATTTTTTTGATGCATGCTGGTATTCGACACAGCCCCGGGGAAGCCAGTGTGGCGGTGAGACACAAGTGGCACCACGCTGCAGCTGATTTAGCCAGAGGGAGCCCCACTCACTGCTCTGAGCACTGGCACCATCCACCTGACACTGCTGAACCTCCCCGACAGGGAACACGTGGCGTCTTGAGTTTTATCATTTGGGAACAAAGGCCCCGGGATTTTCTCTTCCTTCTTTCTACTCCTTCTCCCGAGAAGCTGTGGGCTCCCACATAACAGTTATTTCTTCAGTGCTTCCCCGAGCAGTTCTTTTGTTCTTACTGTAAATGGCTGTGTTGATGCAAACCAAGATTTGAATCCCACTGCTGTCAGATGGGGTGGGCAGCACGTTCTGTCTCAATTCCCTTGTGAGTTCAATAGATAGCCATAGCAGGAGCTCTTGTTTCCCACTCTGTTTTATTGCACTTGTACTTTGGAAAATCTCAGATCTTAATCTGCTTGGGTAAATTGTTTGGAGGAAACCAGCAGCCCTACAACCGACACACACTTTTTCCTCACGGCAGCTATGGCAGAATGCTTTCCCAGCTGCAGAATTATTTGCCCTTTCAAATTCTTAGTTGCAAGAATTTGAAGCTGCATGAGAGGACAACTTTCTCAACTGGTTATAGCCAAGAGGTGAGGTGAGATAATATGAATCAACCTCATGGGCTGCAAATGGCTGCTACAGTGGGGAGCTGAGATTTGTGAGGGCCGTGATCAGCAGTCTCCAGGGTCCTCCTTCTGCTGCTTTCTCTTGCCCAGAGGCTCTGTGGGACCACGAGCAAGGGGCTGCTCCTCACCCTGCACTCCACCCACCTGGGCCCATGGTTTAGTTAAGCTTTATGCTGCTCAGAGAAGAGGCTGCATCATCTTTCCTCGTGCTTGCCAGTACTGAGCA
Source organism: Dryoscopus gambensis (assembly GCA_013389985.1). NCBI lineage: Eukaryota > Metazoa > Chordata > Aves > Passeriformes > Malaconotidae > Dryoscopus > Dryoscopus gambensis. The sequence continues at coordinate 418,156 of WEIT01009523.1, read as the reverse complement.
GCACTGAAGGACTCTGCATCTGCAGAGCTACTATCATCAGAGGTAAACACTGAATACTTTTAAAGTTCACAAGGAGGACAGGAAACACTAATGGTCACTTCTGTGAAATTACTGAGCTGTCGACACAGCCTCTAGCAGCCAACTTTGTGAGGAAAGGTTAAGTGCCTGCATAAGGCTTTCCATACCTATATGCTTTTAACTGTTGCTGAATTCAATATATGTGAGCTTACTGTAAGCTTATAAGGTATGTGCATATTCCCTTTCACATGTCAGCACAGAGCTGCCCAAAACTGAGAAAGCAAACCAGGATTTTCTAAAGCTTTCAGAAAACTTCCAAGAATTTAATTAAGCCATTCCTATAAAGAAAAATTACAAATTTTGGTGGTCAAATACGGATACTTAAGAAAATGTGAGGTATGCTTGGTTTCAGTTCTCAAAAAGAACATGATATGCAGTCATCTACAAAAAATGTCATGAAGAAGCAGAAAGAATTCACCTGGTTTAACTAATTTTGAGAAGAAAGACCAACCTGGACATAATCCTGAGGTTTTCAATCAGCCAGAGTCTACGGTGACTTCAAAGGGAAAGTTCCCTGGGTGTCAGCTACAGGAATGTTCCTTGATCTGCCTGGGCATCAGTGTGGCATTAATCATGACTCCTCTATGAGATAATTAATGATGGCATGCATTTTTTAAAATTTGCTTATATGGCACAGCTAATTGAAGAACCAGGGTGAAAAACTAGTTCTAACAATTAACCAGGGGATCATTCCTGAATAATTAGTGTAAGTTCCTGTAGAATACACTGATCCATGTATTACAAATTACTGCAAAACAAATAAAATATGCTGATTTATACACAGAAAATAAAAACCACATGCTGCTCCACAGCAGAAGGGAACGTCATTGCATACATACTCTGTTTTCCATGTAACAGAGACACCTGCATTAATATTCCTTTATTAGATCCTTAAGTTCAGCTGCTTTACAGAACACAGGTTGGCTGCAGAAGAGATTTTGACCATGAAAGATGAAACAGTTGACTCAGATGCACAAAGTTAACTGGTGGTAGAGACCATTCTCGTGTTCTCCAGCCTCATCTATCACAACTTAAAAGGCAGAAAAAAAACATCTTCTATGCCAGTGCTGGGATACACAACTGTGAACGGTGCTTGGTGGCCTGCTCCACTCCAGTTTCAGTCTCCTGAGTCCTCTCCTCTTTCCAGGTGCAGGATTTACTCACAGTTAGAGAAATTGCTCACTTTTTAACTGATCCCAGACCCCTCTTAAACAGCTGTGAGTCCCTGATATGTCTCCTAGGCCTGGAAGTTTCTTGCTCCCAGGGGCTGGATGAAGGGGCCATACCCTGAGCCCTCTCACTCTGTCCCACCCCAGGCTGGCAGGGAGTGGGGCTGGGCCCCATGGCACTGCACAGCTGGGATGCAGCAGAGGGAGAGTAATTCCCACCCCTCAAAAGGCCAGCTACAGCATCCTCTAAGGGGGCTTTATTCAAAAAGTACTATTCTGTCTTCATGAAAAACATGTACAGTAAGAGCACAGGCAGCCGTCGATAGCCACAGACAGGAACATTAATAAATGACAGCCTGTTCACCATCACAGGTCACGTCCCATCACTTCTCACTACATTGTAGTGCTTGGTATGTGGGTAACCCGGGCCAGAAAAGGAGCTGCTTGTCAAATAACACTCCTTCACTGCTAAAAACAAGGTAGAGTCAGAGCACAAATTACCCTTAGGTCTGAGCCAGTTGTTACAAATTGACATGAAAGCCTAAGCATTTGATTATGTTTTAACTATCCAGATACCTGTCTGGTCAACTGGACTGATTCTTCTTATAGGCAGGTTACTGCATGGAGATGAATTACTGGATTGCTGTTTTTAGTCTAAAAATAGAGGTTCAGGATCCTGCAACAATGGTAAAAACAGTAAATTGCAAAGGTGAGAAAATTTTAAGAACCATATAGAATTCACAGAGTTCAGTAAATTGTATTTGTGACCTCTGCCTTCACCCCATTGATATAAAGTGGTTACTAATATTCCTGCATAAGCAGTAAGCTAAGCCTTCAGCTTATTTCTCAAAAGTTAAAGGAACTGGCACCCAAATATGCTTTCTTGTGCTTTTTAGCTTAGAAGAAAAAAAAAGACACTCATGGCCAGTGGGTTCAATGGAAAATGATGGAGACTTCGCCGTGTTCCATTAAATTAATACCACTGAACTTGAATTATGCCTTTGACTCCTGCCCAAATTTTGAGGCTTCCTTCTTTTGAAAGAAAACAAATATACACTTCATGTAGAAGATCAAGACAGTGGCATAAGACAGGAGCTGTTGGAAAGATCAACACAAAGCTGTGTCAAGCTAAAGAAAGCTTCTCTCTCACACTGAAAAGAATGAATAAAAATTACGAGACCTGAGGTTACGGGAGAGAAGGGGGAAGAGATTCCTCTTCCCTCAAATCAAACGTGAACTACAGCATCAAACTAAGCATTAAGCACAATCAAAAATGGGGGGGGACTTAGTGCCTCACACCAAGGAGTACTTTCTAGACTGCTAAATCCTGAAGTAAGCAGCTAGAAAAGTAGGGGCATGTCAGTTGTGGCTCCTTCTGTATGGTTATTAGTGTCTGCAGCAAGTATATCAGGCAGGATTTGTGGTGTGGGTGATGGCTTAAGAGGGAAGAGATTAATATTTTATACAGTAGAAGTATCATGAAGCTGTTCCAAAGTATGGACAAAGCATGCAAACAAAAATGCAACTGTGGCCACTTTCAAAATCTATTTAAAAATCTATATAAGAGCTGAATTTGTACCCACTAAATAGTGTCAGGGACTGCAGTGGCATTATTCTCAGACTAAGACAGAGTATAAGATTCTAGTCGTAAAATTAATATCTGTGTTTACAAGGTCTTTAAGATGCTGCCTATTTTTACTCAGTGAATCATTGCCCTTCTTTACAAAGTATATTTCATTAATCTTAGCAATGCACTCAAATCTCAGTGGAGTTGCTCTGCTTACATACCAAATCTGATGTTCTAAGTCTAAACTATTTGTCACAGTATTCAACTTCAATAAAATCTGTATTTATTAGAAGATACCATTTCCTCACATTCTCTTAAATCAAAACAACTGAGTCCTGTCAAGCTATTTCTCTCCCTCTTCCCCCTCCCCAGAGGAAAACAGTAAGACTTATAAAAAGCAAAATTCACTCCTCTGCAAAACTTTGCAATTCTAAAACTTAGCTTTATTCTCCAGCTGAACATCATCTACTAAGATCAAATGAAACTTCATCTGCAATGAGATATTAGAGGAGTTAATACATGACTTGTTTGTGTTTTTTTAAACACAGTCATGGTGATCTGCAGTCAGCCCAGATGAAAAGATAACAGGAATAGTGCAAATCTATGTTAGCGAGGCATCTGCAAATCTCATCACCTTTTTAATGAAACAAGCAAAACCTCCTTAAAAAACAGTCTTTCCACAATTTTCTGCTGGAATTAGGCATCAGGCCCTCTAACTACTTACACAAAATGGGATATTTTTTTTACACAAGAAGGCAAGAGCCAGGAATGTGAAGCATTTACTTTCACTGATGAGCAACGGCTCAAATTGCCTCTGTCAACAAATTGTTCACCTTATGGGACTATTCTCGTCTGAAACTTATTACCTGCTTCAGTGTTTACCCAATGGCATCTTCAGCTGGCACCTTCCCTGGCAGATTCACACATGCAGCATTTCTACATTCCCCCTTTCGAGATGTGATGCTGCATCCCAAGATCTGAGCAATAACCAGAGCACAGAGGTGAACAAAGGGCAGAGATCAAAGCTTTGCTGTCTGCCCTCCTTGGTATCTGGCCCCAGAAACATGCCAGACTTCTGGCATTTACCTCTTCCCTGCACAGAATGGACATTTTAACAGAGTTTAATATCCAGTATTTAATTCCCCATTTAAATTTCTTCTCAGCTCATTGTGTCTAAAAGCTGAAATATATTTTCTTTAAAAATCACTAAGTATTTTTGAAATTTAGGCCAGGGACTCTGAACAAAAGCATGCTCTGTCCTCACCTTGTAAAATATTTCTGGGCTTTTAAACAAGCTTCATGCCTTCACACAGCTGGTAAACGTTTGCTTTAAAATATATTCCAACAATCCCTTTGAAAAAGATTTGTAACATATAGACTTGAGCTTCGTCTTGGAACCGTGAGTTACACGGCACACCCATAAGTTTTAAAAAGCTGCCTTCTACTTATTTCACTCTTTGCAATTACCAGTTTGTTTATATCAACCACCACACAAAGGTCTTGGAGAGGTCACTCAATAAATAATAAATTTCCCTATCTGCTTTCCCAACTATGCTCACTGAGCCAGAGTTTACTTCCTTCACTTGCCTCCATGAACAATCCCAGTGTCACAGTATTATTCAAGCCATAAGCTGCTAATAAGCAAGGATAAATTATTAGCAACCTGAAATGCTGGCAAGGTTAAACATTAACTTGTTGTGCAGTCAGATTTCAGCACTACTTTTAGACAAGCTCTGTGCANCTGGTATTTATGATACACAGAAAAGAGAGATGTGTTCCCCATGAGAGCTGGAGGCAAACAGCATCCCAAAAAAGGAAGAGAAAACAATATGCTGAATCCATCAAAGATTGTTACTTCATAGACTTTTCACAGCCAAATAAACATTCTGCAGCTGGAGGTCTGCATGAGCCAGAACAACAAATGTCCAGAGACCTGCTAGAGATTTTGGATTAGGCTGTCTGATGAAAGAGGTTGATCCTGTGCATGCATGCATGGACAGAGGCAAGTATTTAGTGTACAGGTCCTGAGGAATAATTACCTGAAAGCACCTTTCTTTTTCCTTTTTTTTTTTCCTTTTGTTCCCAGGATTGGCAGGGTTTGGGGACAGGAGGGAGATGTGGGTTGGGTTTATTTTTCAGTGTGTTGTGGCCAGTGGCCCACTGGCAGGTATCACACTCCTCTGGGGCGTATTAGGATTGATCACTGACCTTACAACAGCCTCAGAGATTTGATGGGTACATTTTACAGAGCCCATTTTAAGAGTGTTCACCTGGGACCTTGTCCCTCAGCCCTTGGTGCAACCCTGATTTCCTTGCCAATCTTCGGTTGTCTCAGGAATGGCTCCTTCGAACACTGCCATCAGCTGGCAAATTCCTACATTTCTCGTTCCCTTTTCCTCCCCACTTCTGGAAGAAGTTGACTGTATTCACAGCTGCCTGGGCAGGTGGATTTTGACACTTTTCAACAGTGATTTGCTTGGCAGTGACCTTCCCCAACTATTCTGAAGAAACTAAACTGTTTCTGGAGAGGGGGCCCTGCTGTGAGTCAGTAGCAGTTGTCAAGATGGAAAATCAGGGATAAGAATTTGACAGTGGAGCAGGGCTGCTCACAGGGTGCCACAGAGATCTGCAACAGGACTCGGACTATTCAGTGTATTTATAAATGGTCTGGAAAAGAGATAAATAACAAGCTGGCATCTGCTGCCAAGATGAATTTCTTCAGGACAGTTGTAACAAAAACAGCCTGCGAAGAGTTGCAGGAGTATTTTGCAGTACTAAATCACTTTAAAATTAGGAGGGGAAAAAAAAAAAAGCTATATTTTGTGTCAGACAGCACAGTATTGCACATGAAGGAAAACAACTCCTGCTACATCCACCAAACAATGGGCTCCAAATTAAACACTGCACCTCGGGAGACAAATTTCTGAGGTCACCAGCAACAGGCCCAGTAATGGATACTTGTGGCAGTGGGGAAAAAACGCACACAAACAACAAGTTAAAATGGTGACAAGAACAAAGTAGGAAGTGGTCAGCATCACTGTGCCACTGCCCTCAGTGCATGCCAGTGCCAGGTAGTTTTGGTCACCCAATTCAAAAAGGACACAGAATTAGAAGATGCAAAGGGACAGAGATGACAGACTTGGACCTTTCTGCCTGGAGATACACTCTTTATCAAAGGAAATGATAAAAGATTATAAAATCTAATAGAAATTGCAAAAGCAATAAAATCAACATGTTAAAAAAAATAAAACCCAAACCAACACAGCAAAAACGCAGAAATATTTGACTGATTTGTGGATAATTCCCTTTCTTCCCCCTCCAAGACACTTCCACGTTTTCACAATGACTGCTTTCTGAGGCTGCCAAAACATAAGTCATACACTGACCAAGTCTCTCATGAAGGACACATGTGGGGAAGCTTGCATGCTTTGCCCAACTCATTGCCACAGAAAGCTGCTCAGGCCAAAAGCAGAAAAGTGATCCAAAAAATGGATTAAATAAATTCACAAAGGATAGATCCCTCTGTTAAGTCCCACAGGGTAAAGCCACCTTCTGCTCAGGAAGTCCGTCGAAGAGGGAGGCTGAAAAGATCAGCCTGAGGAAGGATTGTGCTACCCACACCTTTCCACAGGCACCTGCTGCTCTTCAGTGTCCATCAATGACACGTGACAAGAAGATGATTAACTTCAAATGCTTTTCTGTTCTATCACCAGCTCTCCAAACCAGAGTGCTAAAGTTTTGTGGTTTTTTTTTCATTCCTGAACCATTCCTGTCTCTCATCCAGCAAAAAGTGAAAGGAGATGTGCACTAAACACACAAGGCTTCCAGGACAGGTGTATGGTAACCCTGAGAGAACCTTGCATCCTATGTAAATCATCTGGATAGTTCTTCCTAAAACTGTGCTGCTGCTGAAATAAACAAAGCACAAACTTTCCCAGATGTGTGCTTCATGAGGAATTCTCAGTCAGTGCATGATTTATAATTTGGCATCCTCAGAAAACACAAAACCATGATTCAAGGATGGAACGTAGATGTGGAATTGCTAAGGAGGGAGATAGAAGGGGTTTATTCATAGATTAGTCCAAACTCCTGTATTTGTAAGCTTGTTGCACTGGGCAGCTATCCTTCCTCTCATAGAAAGATTTAGGATGAGTGTCCAGATTCCCTTAATTTTCCATAACTGATAGCCAAGTAAAATTTCCTCTGCAAAACCTGCGGAGTGAGCAGTTGCATTTTTGTGCAACAAAAGAGGAAAAGTAGGTTGTTCCACTGATTTCTGCTGGAGAAAGGTTTGCCATGCAAGTAGCAAGATCACCCCTACAAAAAGCAACCCTACTGACTTCCAGAGTGCTTGTCACTAGAACTTCTCCTCCTTCATAGAGACCCAGAGCACTGGGAAAATAAAGAAACCAAGTCTATAAGAACCAAAACTGAGGAAGATGGAAGAGAGAACATTGGCTGAAAAATATTACCAATACAACCTTCACCCAGGAGAAAACAAAATCTAACTGAAGAGGGAAGAGGAAGATGAAATCAGCAGAAAAATAAGGACAAGCATTAAACAACACCAGTATGAATGAATATATATCTATATATATATATATGCATCTTCCACAGATATTTTGGCAACCTTGGCTAAATGATGATTTAGCCTGGCATCCATTCTTTCCAACTCATCTGCTTGTTAAAGGTGTCAGTTCCCTTGCACTGCCTACAGGAATATTTTGACGGAAGTGTCACGGAGGACTCACTGGTGCTGTTTTCACTTGGCATCATTGACATCTTCTCTTTGTTTCTGAATCTCCTCTTCTTCCAGCTGTATTTCTCTCCTTTTTTAACCTTTTTTTTTTCCCCCCACAAGATGAGATCCTCCATCAGTGCCTTCTGCAGATGCTGCCAAGTGAACACGGCTGTAACGTTACAGAATTTCTCCATTCTCCTGGCAGGTAGGCCCCTTCCTGGGACACACAAGATAAAATTGAGGGAGCACTCTGAGGCAAGCAGAGTCTAAAGCTTTCACTGTAAATAAAGACTTCCTACAGAGCCATGAAGGTCTCCCATAACACATGCACGAAGAGGAAAAAAAAGAACAGTTTCAGTAATTTTAGACAGGAGCCTTGTCACACAGACTAAACACTGACCAAAGAACAACCAAGGATAATAGGAGAGTGTAAATACATAAAGCCTTACATGTGGCCAGGAAACTGACATTTAATCCAAACTAATTAAATGCATTTTAAACAGTACATCAAAGACTTCTCAAATTCAAAGGTGGTGTCAGAAACAGAAGACAGGGAAAATAAACTAGACAGAGAAGTGGGAAGAACAAAATATGGGCATTTTGGTCTAGAAAAGTTTAGACTACTCTGACAGGGAGAGGAAATAAAATCATCCAAATTTATTCACAGGGAGAATGATGCTAGGAAAAAGGGATGGGCTCAGGAGCATTGGGAACTAGCAAACAGCATCCAAGAAGTCATCGTTCTCCACACCCACACAAGGTAAAGATTGGCTCTTTGGGTAGTGAAGCAAAAGAGGAATTGTATGAAAAATACGGTAGCTTCTAGAACTTGCAACATAACCTCAGCCTACAAGGAAAAGCCAGGCTCACAGTGAAATCATGCATTCAATGGGACCCAAGAGAATACTCAACCAAGGCAAAAAATAGCTGCTCTAGCTTATTAACCGCCTCTCCGGCATCCTGGGGACAACAGGGAGCTCCACCAGCAACCTCAGTGGGGGAAACTGCTCAGAAATACCCTGATGAAACACCCAGTGTGCTCCTGCCCCTTCCCCAGGGCCCGTCCCCACCACAGCAGCTGTTTTGGCTGGTTTTGAGGTAGGGCAGGGTGAGGAGCAGGTTCAGCCTCTCTGCATGGCCAATCTGTCCCTTGGCACGAGGAGCCCACTGCCGGGAGGGAACTCGAGCTGAGGACTGAATGCACAGAATCTGAGCTGGGCCATCCAAGATGACAGGCTGCAAGAGGGAAAGAACAAAACCTGTTAAACTTGGCAAGGCCGTAACTGGTGAGGAACAGAAAGTACCTGGAAAAATGAAAACTGTACAAAAGGGATTATGTGAGTAAAGGAGATGGGAGTAAGGGAAATTTAACCAGGGAAAAAAAAAAATCAAGATTTCTTGGGCTCATAAAAAAAAATCTAGAGAGACAGACCCATAAATGGAGTCATTTTTATACCAAAATGTTTCATACCTTGAAAAGTACATGGCAGACCAGGGACAAGATGACGTAGCAGGCCTTTCCCAGTGGCTTCCAGTAGCTTCCCTTTAGCTCTATCCATGTGGTTTTACTGCCTGGAACAGCTCTGCTGCAGAGAGAACTGACTGATCCCTGAGCACAAACAAGCTGCATTTCCAACCAGCAAGCAGTGCCCTGTGAAGACCATGGGACTACTCATGCACAGCAAACACATCCCTAGGTGCTGGAAATGGTGGATATAGAGGTTTTTCAGCCTTGGCTGCACCACCAAAAAGTTAGCTGTGAATAACTATTCTCATCCTGGAACACAGACAACAGCCCTTCCTTCACCGTTTGCGTTATTTGCTCCCTGGTCTGGATTGAGGCTCGAGTACCTGTGTGTAATTCTGCTCCTTTCAGCCTGCCCTTCTTCCCTGAATAACTGCTTCTGACAGTTTCTTGACTATATCTGAAAGGACATTATATGAGCTAGAAGCAGCTGAGCCAGTTGAACAGCCTCATCCATCTTCCTGCTCACCTGTGTTTTGTTCCATCCTTTCATTTTTAACAGGTAACTCTGTGCATTTTTTTAAATTAAGTAAAATACCCATCATCTTTGCAATATTTTCTTTAGATTGTTTACTTTAATTTTGGTTTCCCTGCTTAATCTTTTTTCACAAAGCCATATGCATTTTTAAATCTTCCAAGGAAAATAATTACAAAGATAATCCAGCTGAGTGTAATCAAACTGCAGCATTCTTTATTTTCCTGGCCTTTTAATTTAATTTCACATCCTGTGGTCTTAAAGAAATATTAGGATTATATCATCTTGTTATTGTTTAGATTACATGCCAGTAAAAATATGGGGCAACCGATTCTCTTCTTCCCCACTGCCACACAGAAAACTCATGCAGCACACAGAATATTTTCAAAATAAAGATCCAGGAAAAGATCTCAGATGAGTATGAGTTAGATCCCTAACTCCCAATTTTCAGTCCAGAACCTCTGTTTATATGGTTGGATTTGACTAATACTACTTTGGCACAGTAACTGATAAAACAATCTGCTTTTAAACTTTTTCAGTGCAACAGTATGGATCCTGATGTGATATTGTAGCTTTCCCTGGATCAATAGGAACCAGAAGTCATTCACAGAGTAACACTGGCAGAAAACCAGTGTGGGAGAAGAATCAGTCAACCAAACAACAAAACCACAACTTCTGTCTCTACCCATGCAGGAGGACCCTGCCCCCATCCTAGCAGTCAGTTTTGAGGTTTGTGGGGATCAGAACACATCTGCAGCAAGTCTGACGACAAAACTGGGGCTTCAGACCCTTTGCTGCAAGCATCAAAGTCCTCAGCACACAGGTCTTCATCCTCTGAGCTGGGAAGAGATCATTAGCAGCTCTCAGCTAACACAGCCGTACCTGGAAAGGGAGCTCATTTTCCAAGAAGTCAGACAGGATGCAAGCGTGGGGTCTTTGCTGTGTATTTTTTTGCAGGAGTGACACATTGTGCTGTCCACAGGTATACAGGAAAAAGGAAGCAGTATCAGCCACCAAACGGGTGTAACACAGCCCAAGGGCCTAAAAGCAGCAAAGTCAGAGCTGCTGAATTCCTCTGAAGCTGTTTCTCCTTCAAAATGGGACAGCACATGCCCATCCAAAACTCACTGGGGACAAAGGCATGGACAGGTAGGGCTCATCTTGGGGCCCAACTGTGTTTGAGACTTTAATTCTGGAGCTGTTTATCCCAAAGACACATGGGTTAGTTTGGTCCACATGCTGCTGCTCTGGCAACACTCAGCAAAGCATCACTAAAACCACCTCTTTCCAGTATTTTTGACTAAGTTCTCAGAGTATTCTTAATTAATACAAAAAAAAAGTCATAAAGTTATGCCAATGTCTTGTATAAGTACTGAAAATTCTTTTCTGAGTGGGTAATTTCAGCAACACTAAGTTAAAACCTTCTCAGAAAAAAAACATACTGATAACAGAGACAGGCAGTCTCTTCCTAGATTCATTATTTTGCACTTGAGGAAAGCAATCCCATGAGATTAATGGAGCAGATGTAAGTAGTTGCACTCAAACCTCCACAGTTAACATTTGTACTAAAAGTTTTACTACATAATAGGTTCTCTGTGTTAATAACCTGGCTCAGTACTAAATATTTTTTAAATGCCTACAAACCCAACAAGACAGATAGCAATCAGGCCATAACAGTTCCACACAACAACACAGGAAGGAGCACGGTCCTCTCTGCAGAGAAGTTTGGATGGAAGAGCTCTTAATCTGTCCAGCATTGCCACATCCCAAGCCCTGCTGCCCATGCCTGCAGACTGGGGTGACTGGCCACAGCGAGAACCCCAGAGTGTCCACCAAGGGCACAGCTACAGCTCTACCTTGCTCTGCATCAGCCCTGCTATCAAAAAACACAAAAAATACGACTGCAATTTCGAGCCAGTTCTACACACACACATTTGCCCTAAGCCAGGTGTGGCTACAGAACTAGTTCTCTCCTCTAAAAAGAAATTTTGAAGTCATTCAACTTACACGTTCTTCTCACAAAGTCCTGAAAAAATCCTCTTTTCTGAATCTCCTTAATTGAAACACAATGAAATATTCTTGACTCTTCTGGATACCTTTTTCTCCACAGAAAGAAATGGTTCCAGGCTTGAAAAGGAATCTAATTTTTTTAAACTACTGCTTAAAAGCACCCTGTTGCATCTGAAGCAATGGCTGATTCCATTCTTGAAATACTTTTTTTGAAAGCTATTACAATGGTGAGCTTCTCTTGAACTCTAAAAGGAAAACTAAACTGAGACAGTACATGGAAGCCTTCTCTGCTTACAGTGTTTTCCATACAAAGTATTTTGGGTTTATGTCAAGTGATGGAGGACAGGATCTTAGACTCTGCATTCAGTGCACTGGTTAACAAAATTGCAATAACCATACTGTCCATGGAGTTTTGGCTGTCATTATATGTGGCAGTTTGGGCCAAATTCAGGGAAAACGTCCAAAAGGAATGTCTCCTCAAAGGAAGGCAGGTTATAGCCACCCCTGCCCCACCAGATTCAGGAAAAAAAAGATTTTCCTTGGAGGAATCTGAAAGAGAAAAAAACCCCTATTTATTCAACAAACACACAGGTAAAGAATAGTAATGCTAAATAATAAAACCTCTCTCTGTGGAGAGAAAACCTGAAAGATTTAGAGTCCTTCTGTGGGTGAGGTCTCTCTCCTCCTTGGAGCTGGGTTGGCCTGGGCCCCCTCTGGACCTAAGGTGTAAATTTTGCCAGTGAGCTCTGGTGTTCTGATGTTGAAACAGTCCAGAAGAGAAGAAGGGAAAAGCCAAAGTCCCAGGAAAACCACTCTCTGCCTCTCTCTTGGAAGAAACAGAGCCGAAAAAACCTGGCTGAAAAAGCAGGAAGGGTGCTTCCTTCGCTCCTCAGCAGCAGCAGCAGCTAATCTCCATGTCCTTGAAGCACAAACTGCTTCGAAAAGTTCGCTCAGGTTTTTTTCTCTCTTCTTGCACCCAGTTTTAAAGGCACAGAAAGGCACAGGAATCATGTCTGGGCATAGAGCAGTGATAGGGGATACAACATCATGAAGTCACCCCAAGACACTATAGCCACCTTCTTTCCTTCAAAATATGCTTCTCATTGTTCTACTGCCCTTTTTCCAACTGCTCCACAGCCAAGTTCTTGGAAAGCAATCACACTTCATGTTTAGGATTTATTGCTAGTCTTTTGCCAATAAGGACACACACAAATCTCTCCTGTGATCACATCCTGAAAAAGCAAGCTAAAAATACAGCAATTTATGAACAAGCACATTTTGCATGTTATATGGCATCAGTGTGCACTCATCAGAAAATTCTGAGAGTATAAAAGGTCTCCCATTTTGTCTAGGCCAATAGAAGGCTCTGCTTGGGCGCCATAAATAAGCTTATTTTAGAATTCCAGTCTACCTAAAAAGGTAAAAAAGCATTTGCATTGTGTTTCAGTGGTTAAGAGGTTTTTTTTTTTCCCTTTTATATGGTAAACTTGGTGCTTTAGAAACTCTGGGTTTGACAAAAAAACATAGTTCATCTTACAAAGTGGCTGCTTTAAAACTAATGACTAAATTAGACATCACAGTTATCATTAAAACTTCAAAGTGGTGAGAGTTGTCTGTCTGTTTGTACAAATTTGCAGAGGATTTTGCAATTTCAGAGTCAAGTTGTGTTTGTATTTTGAAATGTGTTTCAGGTTGTCTGAGGAAGCTCATGCCCACAGAAGCAGCAGGAAACATCAGGGAAGGCTGATCTTATGGCTAGGAAGGAATGGCTCACGAGGAAGAGTACTCAGGTAACCACCATGCCTTGGTCATGCTTTTCTAACCATATTGTTTATTGTCCATACAAACACTGTAGTTTAATCATCAATCTCTTTGAAAAACTTGTCTTTTAACAGCTTATTGCTTTTGACAGGCAAGCGTAGATTCAAGACTCTGTGGATATGATTAAAGCTTCTGTGGATTAGGGCTGTTAAAGTTCCTCTGAGACGTTGGGAGACTCAGTTCTTGGCCCCTTCTGGCTCCTTGTTTCTGATGATACCCTGTGGTCAAACAACCACAAACTGGGAAGGTGAACTGGGACTCACTGCCCAACCTGGACTCGCTGCTGGCAGCGTGGTGGCTCTCCAGCACTCATGGCTGGGTGGTTCTGTGGCTCAGACACCATTGCTGAGACTCAGGAACAAGAAGGCTGATGAAAAGAAAGGTCAATGAAATGGCTTCAAACTGACAGAGGGCAGGGTTAGATTAGATATTAGGAAGGAATTCTTCCCTGTGAGGGTGGGGAGGCCCTGGCACAGGGCGCCCAGAGAAGAAGCTGTGGCTGCCCCATCCCTGGAAGAGTTCAAGGCCAAGTTGGATGGGGCTTGGGAGAGTGGAAAGCGTCCCTGCCCATGGCAGGGGGTGGAATGGGATGGGCTTTAAGGTCCCTTCCAACCCAAACCATTCTATGATTCCATGAAGATCCAAATGTTTTTACCACCTCTTAATGTGGGGTTCTTACTCAACCCAAAATGACTGCAATTGTTATTGTTTTGATTTTCTTTTTACGACTCTCATTTTGTCTTTCCTTCTCAGCTTATTCTTCTCCCCAGGCAGTACTAGATAGTTCCCAAATACCTATTTGGTTCCTATAATTAAACCAGATGTATTTTCTATTCAGTCTGAAAAGGGATTAGCGATTTGTGAAATGGGACTTTGCATTCAAGAAATGAGAAATTATAGTTGAGGAAACAGCATAAATTTACGCCTAATAAATAATGAATGGACTTTCAAATGAAGGAAATCTCCATTCTTACACGTTCAGACTGACAGACTTTTGAGTATAACAAGTAACTTATGTGTAGTTTTGTGTCAAAACCTTCCTATTCTGCAAAAATATTAAAATTTCCTCAAATTTATTCTCTGCTCGAAATTATTCACTGAAATGCATTTTTGTATGTGAACCACATTTACTCTTTTTGTTGCTCTAATAAGATTACTCATGTATCACATGGCATCAGTTAATTCTGGGTGTGCTTCTCATTGTGATCATAAGGATTTAAGTGCAAGTATTTGTGTAGCAGTTATAAAGCCTGCCCCCTGGTATTTCAGCTAAAAAGCTCACTTTACATCAGGGGTGAAGGAACTTAGACAAGGGACCACAGGGGAAAAAAAAAAAAGCTACCAAGGCCAGAGCAAAAGAGTTGCAAAATCTAAACCAATATTTGCTATAAAACATTTGCGATGGCCACTCAGCCCTACTTCTGACTCCCTCGAACGTCCTCGCTGCTGAATTTCACACTGCAGCTCTACCTAAACCTCTCTTTGAAATTCTCTTTGCTACTGAGAGTAGGTTTGTGTTCCCCTTGCAGTTCTGATGAAATTTCTGCCTTTACTAACATTTGCAGAGTGGATCCCATCATTTTTCTTCTCCTAACATTAAGAACCACATTGCAGGCACCAACCAGCATGTGATTGAGCTAATACAGCTTTTAATTTTGACTTCACAAGTGGAAACACACAGGCACGTACTTGGCTTAGGCTACATGTTCACCCAGCTAAATCTACTGATGGAGTCTGCAGGACCTGGAACAAACTTATTTTTAGATACCATAATCCTCAATATATTAACTTGCTTTTACTCTTGGTCTTCCATATGCTGTCTGCCTTCTTCATCTGCAATGAAAGCCACCTACATTACTCACTGCAAATTTTAAAACAACTTTACTCACAGCAGCTTGCAACGATAACTAAAGTGTGGCAGCCTATCTAATCCAGCAATAATACTTGTGGCTCCGATGTCAGGTACACCATTTGCTGTTTGTTCTTCATTTTTAAAAAATTAATATCCCCTCAAAAAAAAAAAAAAGGCGCTCTAAAAATAAATTAGCACCAGACCTCCAAAAAATGTTGTTGGAGGTTCATGCATGGTTTAAAGAACAGCTGGAATGTAGTTTGGAGGAAATCTTGATAAACTTCTGCCATTCGGATTATAGCTAACAGCTTCTTTAATACAACTCTAACACAATAAAGTAACATGACTATAACCATCTTCCTGAGAATGGTAGAAAAAGACCATAAAACTGAGCGGCACATTTAAAATTACTTGCGAAATAGCTCTGTAAACAACACACAATAACTGTAATTAATACCAGTCTTTTAAAGTATTCCTAAAGTCTACTGAAATCTAAGCCGGCATTGTATGACTGGTAGCAACAACTGCATCCTAAACAACATTAAAAATGACAGCTGAAAATAAAAGATCTCCATCAGAAGTCAAAACGCTATAATTCACTGATCTGCTGAATGAGATAACACCTTTGCCCTTATTATTTGTAGTGCTTTTTTGGGAGGATCTCAGGACTTTACTCTTTAGCTAAGCCTCAAAAGTTCAACAGCCTGTGAGTTATATAAACACTATTTTACAATTTCAGTTCTTTTCCCAGCAAAAGGATCGCTCCAGGGGAGGACTACTTGAATGGTCTCTCTTACAAAATGAACGCTGCTTTACCCGTACTTCCACAGCCTCAGAGTGCCCGAAGCCCACCCAAGCGGTGCCCAGCCTCGCTCGCGGGCAGCTCCAGCGCTTCGGAGGGCAGTGGAAAACAGGCTGCAGGTTGCACCGCACCTAAAACCGCCTGGTCCAGCAAGTGTTTTCAGGGAACAAACTCTGAGCAAGGGCTTGGAAAAATGCCTTATTTTAAGCAGCAAGCAAGTAAATAAACACAAACATAAAAATGGGCTGGGGCAGACAGAAGGCGATCGCGTCTTGGCAGCGATGCCGCAACCGTAAGACGTGTTGCTTATGCGTGGCGCTCCCGCTCCAGCCGGAGGGATGCTCCCGGGAGGACGGGGCTCCGCGGGGAGCCCCGAGCCCCCC
>WEIT01009523.1:363324-392838 GCA_013389985.1 Dryoscopus gambensis | reverse complement strand
CCGGGAGCGCCCCGGGGCCCGGCCCGCAGCTCTGCTTTCTCCCCTCCGCAGGCGCCTCGCGGCTCGCCGCGGCCGTGACCCAGCACGCCCCGTCCTTCAAGGGAACGGCCGTGGTTAACGGAGAGTTCAAGGAGCTGAGCCTGGATGATTTCAAGGGGAAATACCTGGTTCTCTTCTTCTACCCCCTGGACTTGTGAGTGCGGGTTTCTCCCCTTCCCGGCGGGCCTCCTGCCTTGCTGAAGGTCATCACAAGCGCTGCAGGTCGTTCCTGGTTTTGCCCGATTTGGGCCGGTCTTGCAAGGCAGATGTGCCTGTTTCTAGAGCGTGAGTGATAAGATTGAGGGCACATGGCCATTGTGTGTTAAAGCAGTGGGTAGAGTGGCTGGAGAGCATCTTTTAGCTGCAGAGGCTGTATCAGGAGCTGACTTGTTCCTGTTACAGTCAGATCTTGCAGTTTGGGGCTGCCTTGGAGACTCTGTCCTTGAAGCAGCAGGGCCAGCAGAGCTGCAGCTACACAGCTTCTAGGCAAAACATGACAGGGTCGGGGTCAGTCTGTCCAGAAGACTTGAATTGCCAAGAGCATCCCGGTGCATGTGGGCACATGGAGAAGGGTTTAACCTGCAGTCCTTTCTGCTATAGTTTCCGAAAACTCTGTCTAGAGAGTCTCTAGCAGGGACAGTTTCTCCATCTTTGTAAAGAATCTGCCTAGAACTGAGAGATGGGAACTGGTGTGCCAGCTCAGTCGCTACGGCTGTTGGTTTGAGACTGAAACTAATCTTGAGCAGGAAATGGCTAAAAGTATCAGTCTAAAGAAAATGCTCTTCTGTATTAGTGCCTAGAAACAGATGTGAGACTCTTCTCTAGAGAAGATGGCAGAATTATTATGGCCTGATCTCTCTTCCCACCAGCACCTTTGTCTGCCCCACGGAAATTGTGGCTTTCAGTAACAAAGCAAAGGAATTTCGTGATGTGAACTGTGAAGTGGTGGCAGTTTCAGTGGACTCTCATTTTACTCATCTGGCCTGGATAAATACACCACGAAAGGTATGAATCGAGTATCTTTTTGGGGCTTTCTCTTTTGGTTTGGATTCTTTTAACAAGAGCTCCAGAGAAGAGGAGTTGAATAGATAATTGTGCCGACGCTGATTTTTGAAAGATTACCTAAAGTAGTGTGCGATCAACTTCTGCATTTGATGACATAATTCTTACCTCTCTCTTTTGTTTTCTTTCTCTTTTTCTTAGTTATTTGGTTTGGGGTTTTGACTTGTTTTGCTGTGATGATAGTCTTGTTGATTACATTGTATCCTTGTACATTTATCTCGAAAGACAAATGCTCAGTTTACACATCACTGTCCCAAAGTGCCTGTGACAGCTGATAATGCACAAAAACTATCACAGAAAAGGAGCAGCAGCTGTTCAGTCGTTACTGTTAACAAGTACCCAGCAGTGGTGGCTTCAGGACTTCTGGAAGCAGAAGAACCACCAGTTTATTGGAGCACTTGTATCATTAACTCTCACTTGCTGAAGGGCTTCCACTCTTGCAGCACAAATGGAGGTTTTTGGCTTTCTTTGGGGAAGGAAAGTGATAAAGACAGCTTTTTACTGGAGGGGAGCCTCTTTCAGATGTGTACAAATATATGTGCTTTTGATGACCGAAAGGATCTCTCTAGTTTAGGTAGTTGTAGAGAGCCATAAGTGTCCCAGGAGGGTGCAGAAGCGCCTGTGCCGTCAGTCCCAGCTGTGTGGACAGCAGTGTGCAGTGGTGCTGCAGGCTGGGTGCCTTCTGGCACCACTGGAACATGCAGGGGAGGGAGCAGAGTTTGCTGGATTTAATACACCTTGGCCAAGCTTGTCAAGAGCATTTCTTTTCTGCACGCTTTGTTCAAAGCTCAGCAAGGTGACTGTGTCCTGACTCGAAAGCTTTATCCAAAAGGTGTTCAGGGTATGTCACTCATGCACATAATATTTTACAGATGCAGAGACTTTTCCGAGTTGGAAGGGACCCACAAGGATCATTGAGTCCAACTCAAAACACCCTGCACAGGGTGGAAAGAGTTCCATGGTGGCACAGGCAGGAAACTGACACCCAGCCTTGGTTTCTCTGACATCTGTGCTCAAAGCTCTGTGTAGGGAACTCTGTTGCAGACAAGTGTTTGCAGGATCAGGGTCTGAGTGGCTGAGATTACACAGTGATTCACTGATGATGCCAGGAATAGCAAAGCTAACAAACTCCAGCCTTGTCTCAAGGTTAGAGAGCTTATCTCTATTGCAGTCTCAGTGTCTGGCAAAACTGAAAGAAATCTTGTTTGACTCTTCAAATAATATTTAAATTGATTTCTGGGAGGCAAAACCGAAAAAAACCGCGCACTGAATAGAGCAGCAGAACTGTGACACACCTAGTGTGCTGGTAGGAGCATTGTTTTTGAGATCATAGAATTTTTAAGGTTGGAAAAGACCTCTAGGACCATATTGGCCAACTTACCACCACCACCACCATGTTCACCACTAACCACATCCTCAAGTGCCACATCCATGTGTTTTCTTCCCGTGCCCTGGGAAGCCTGTTCCAATGCCTGACAATGCTTTCTGTGAAGAATTTTTTCCTGCTATCTGATGTAAACCTCCCCTGGTGCAATTTGAGGCCATTTCCTCTTGTCCTGTCCCTTGTTACCTGGGAGAAGAGGCTTACCCCGACCTGGTTACACCGACTTTTAGGTAGATGTAGACAGTGATTAGGTTGCCCCTGAGCCTCCTTTTCTCCAGGCCAAATCAGACATGTGCTCCAAAGTTTCTTTGTTCACAGGTTTGCTTCCCTTCCTTCCCCATCATGTTTGTCCTAAAATATGCAGTATTGCATCATGTTCATCACTTAAATATGCAGTAGAAATTTTCCTATTCAAAGCTCCTGAATAGGGTACAAAGGAAGTTTTTCTGGAAATTTATGGCTGTTGCTATTGGTAGCCTTTTACCAACAAAATAAGCAGTTCTAAAATGCTCAGTGCAAAAGAGGTTTTCACTTTATAAAGAAACCAAATGTTCCTGACTACTTTAAAACAAACAAACAAAGCAAACGCAGGCAACACCACGCACACTTGGTTCCTTTCATGGAGCAGATGCCGTGGTTGTGTTTTGTTGTTACTGTACCCTCAAGAGCATGGAATCCAGCAGCTCAGGAAGGAGGATCCTGTGAAGCATTTTGTAACCACGTGGAACCTTACTCTGTTATCTAGAGCGGCGGTTTGGGCAAAATGAATATTCCAGTTCTGTCGGACCTCACCAAACAGATCTCCCGTGACTATGGGGTGCTGCTGGAAGGACCTGGCATAGCACTGAGGTAAGGCTCGACTGCTGGTAGCGCCGCTGTGACACAACCTGGTCTAACCAACACCAGCCACACTGTCCCCTCCTGAGGGGAAACGGCATCAAGTGAAGACTGTGAGATGTCTTCTGCTGCAGGATGGCTGGATCCCACCCTGGGAAAAGGGCACCTGGCCATTTTAGCCATGAAGCTGAGAATGGCTCCAGGCCTCTCTGAACATGTGTGAGGAAAAAGCCACTTCTGAGAGAGGGGGAGAACTCCATGTCACTAAAGAAAAAGAGCAGCATAGAAGGGCAATTTCTGATACTGTTTTCCATAGTAGTCCCTGAGGAACAGTGGATTGGGTAGGAGTCTTCTGGAGACCTTCAGTTCCTGATCTCTTTGGCTCAGGAACTTTTGACATTTGTTTACTGACAGATTAAGTTAATTAGTATGGTAAGATTGTGACTTGGGTTTTCACAAATATTTGTATGCAACAGGATTTAACTCAGTAGTATAATGCACAAGCAGCTCTTCACTCAGTACCTGCAGATTTGATCAAAAAGACATGGGCAGGATGCCAGCTTTCAATTTTGAAGTACAGGTGGAACTGCGAGTTCTCCCATTGCTCTATCTGCCTCGATTGAATAGTCTCTGTGCATACTTTGTAATTTCACAGTACCATAGCAGCTGATCACTTTGCTAACAAACAAGATACCAAACGCTGTAGTTCTGCTCCTAACTGATACGTGCATCTAGGACTAACTACCGTGCTGAAATTGTTCATCCGGTTTCTTTGGCCTTGAAACGTGCTTTGCCTTCCCTAAATCCCTGCTCCGTTCCAGAGGTCTGTTCATCATTGATCCAAATGGGGTCATCAAGCACCTGAGCGTCAACGACCTGCCCGTGGGGCGCAGCGTGGACGAGACACTGCGCCTGGTGAAGGCCTTCCAGTTCGTGGAGACCCACGGGGAGGTGTGCCCGGCCAACTGGACTCCAGACTCCCCAACGGTGAGTGCCTGCTGAACGCTAAATATAATCCTCCCAAATATAGCCACTGGCCTGTTTGTGCGTGTCTGAAGGGCTGGGATGCGCTCGGATCCGAATCTCTGCCTGTTGTCTAAACACGAAGCTTTTATTGGTTGGACCAGTTTAGTCTGTCTGATGCTAAGTGTTGGATTGCTCTGAAGAAAGTTCACTGGTTTCCTTTTAGGAGATGCAAATTGTGTTTAAAACTCCAAATTTGACATGTACTCTCCGTTAACTGACTTCAGATCTTTTACTTATAAAATGCATTGTAATTTAACAGGAAAAATATGTTATATACTAAATAGATATATAAAAATATATATGTTATATAAATTTTCAAGTAGGATCATGTACATGATCTAGGCTTTTGTCTTTCAACCAAGTGCAGAAACGGAAATAGATTACTGTTTTTATAAAGTATGCATGGATTTTCTTGGATAAAGTGTCAAATCTGTATTTTTTTTTATCTTACCTGTACCAAGTAATAACTAAACTTTGTTTTCTTGACAGATCAAACCAAGCCCAGAAGGTTCCAAAGAATATTTTGAGAAAGTGCATAAATAAACACTCAATTATGTGGACAAAACTCTTCGTTACCATACACTGAAGACATTAGGAAAACAGCTATGATTGTAAAAATTTATAATAAAAGTAAAGCTCTAATTTTCTCATGTTTAAGAAGAAATTAAATGCTAAAATATTTACTGACTCCCTTGTCTTGCTTTTAAAAAAGATAAAACTGAGGCTTTCCCCCATCTTCTGCAACTTCAGTTTCATGGATTTCTGTGACCATTAATCATCTTCCCCAACGTGATGAATACACAAGTTACAGTTGCCTTCCACTGGCTTTTCCCTCTTTCCTTAGCTAGTTTTGGACCAGAAAATGTCCTGCATTTCCTTTTCTCACACGACATTAAAACCTGTTACAAGTTTTGAAACAATACAAGGATAGGATTTTGATACATGGTTTGTTTTCTAATGAATTGTGCGGAGGAAGAGATGAATGTAACAAGTAAATATAATTTAAAAATCATTGGTTTTGTGTGTAAATGCACTAAAACATGACATGAATGTAAATATGTGCCAATTTAAAAAAATGCAGCTACTCAGGAGCACTAACAAGCATGAACTTTAATTCTGTCTGGGAGATGGTAAAACTTGAACCCCCCTAGTGCACTTACTGGAGGTTAATGGCAAGTTTTTCTGTCACTTGAATTTGCTTGACTCTTGTGCTGCTTGAAACTGATGTAGCATCTCTCTAGCTATAATAAAATACTCTTACCAAGGACTAGCAGCAGGTGTGGTGCTTTGCTTTTCTTTCACTTTCCCCCTAAGGGTCCTGCTTGTCTGTTTTGAAGAAGCTGGGTGTGTTGCATTGCCTCAGCAGCTCTGCCCTGCGCCTTTGCTCTCAGCAGTTCACAGCTGCCCCGGCCCGTGGTGAGCAGCCCATGGACACAAAGCCCATCAGTACAACACTCGGGGGCTTCTGATTTTCATCTCCTGTCCTTCTGAGAAGAAAAGCACAGGGGAACGGCAACGCGGTTGTTGTGTCCTAAGTTAGCGTTGTAATGGGGATCAACGCTCCAATGTAACAAATGATAACAAATAAAGAGACTGATGTGGTGCCGTGCCTGCCGATGCTCCAGCTTCCAGCACTTGCAAATCTATTCAGTCCCGGTGTTTGGTTGTTTTGTGAGATGTAGCCATGGAATTTTCCCAATAAACCTGAAATTTGTCACACCTCGAGCGGCCGGTTTGTGCCTGCGGGGCCGCGACACCCTGACCTTCACCTGGGCTGGCCTTGTCCCTCGGCCGTCCCGCGGAGGACGCGGGGCTTTCCCCGCAGCCCGGCTCCTCGNTCGGGAGTGCGGGGGGCAGCGGGGGGCAGCGGGGACGGGTCGTGGGGAGGGAAGCTCCGCAGTAACGCCTCGCCTCTCTCAGTCTTTCTTCCAGAGGTTTCTCCTCTGGGCGGACGCCTTGGACCCGCTGCTGCTGCTGAAGTCCTCCGTGAGTACCGCGCAGAGAGGGTCGGGATGAGCGAGCGACCTCGGGGACTGCGGCTTTGCCCGGCTGTGCAGTGGGGTCACTGCGAGGCTGCTGGGGAGGATTAAATACTTGAGAAACGTAGCAGTGAGTGTAATGTTCCGGTGCCTAAAGGGGCTGCAGGAGAGCTGGGGAGGTACTTGGGACAAGGGCACGGAGTGATAGGGCACGGGGGAATGGTTTCACACTGACAGAGGGGAGGTTTCGATTGGATCTCAGAAATTCTTCCCTGTGAGGGAGGGCAGGCCCTGGCACAGGGTGCCCAGAGCAGCTGTGGCT
Organism: Dryoscopus gambensis; assembly: GCA_013389985.1. Taxonomy (NCBI): domain Eukaryota; kingdom Metazoa; phylum Chordata; class Aves; order Passeriformes; family Malaconotidae; genus Dryoscopus; species Dryoscopus gambensis. The sequence goes on along the minus strand of WEIT01009523.1, from coordinate 386,189 downwards.
GCCCCTGGATCCCTGGCAGTGCCCAAGGCCAGGCTGGACGGGGCTTGGGGCACCCTGGGACAGTGGGAGGTGTCCCTGCCCCTGGCAGGGGGGGCACTGGATGGGCTTTAAGGTCCCTTCCAACCCGAAGCATTCCACAATTCTACAATAAACAGAAATACACGTGTATGCCTTTCTCTACTGATTACGTAAAACCAAGAGACATTTCTAGGCACAACCATTTCAGCAGCCCTGCTCAGACCGTGGCTGCTGTGCCAGCAGCTGAAGTATCCCAATAATTTAAATGTTTCTGTGATTGTCACTTGGTTGTGTCTAAGTGTGCATTTGCTTTCATTGTTCAGGTGAGGAGCACATGCATCATTAGCTTCTAGGTTTGTATTTAGAGGTTTTATAACTTATATCTTGCACTCAGAATATTGAAATCTGAGGAGGTTTTTGTTGGTTTTTTTTTATTTTCCCTCAAATACAGAATGAAATAACAAGAACCAGGTTATTAATACAAACTAATGAGAAGACCCTAAATGAGCCCATACAGAATAATCAGGTATTTTGGACTGCAGTTAAAATCTTAACATAAGTGTTTAGCCATATTTAATTGTTGTTTTATGTTTTAACATACCTACTAGTTTTAACTTCTTTAAATTAACCTTCTGTTTTGCCCTTGTGTGTGCTTTGGTGCTGTTACACAGCTCATGGGATGTGAGTGCTTTATATTCAACAGGGAATGGTGAGAAATTTTAGGGGAAAATATAATTAAAGGGATATATAAATATGTATACTTTGTATAAAAGGAAGTTATTGGGAAAAGACATACAATAAATTTAGAAAGAAGATTTTACCCAGTCTCTTCTGAAGTTTAATTACTAACCTAATTTTCCAACTGTTGTAGACCAAACAAGCCTTCTTGCTAAGCCTGGTAAGTTCAAAAAATATTTAGATGATGTTTTTTCCTTATTCAAGCATGGCAAAGATGGTTCTAATTTCCTTTTATTTTTTCTTTTTATTTAAGTGCAGTGTACATCCTGATACAGACAAGATAATTCCTGTTTTCTTCAGACCTCCGGGTAGGTTCCCTTAAGTGAAATTTTGTGTGAGTGACTGAAGCATCAAGGGGGAATAGCTCATGGTAAATAGCTGCTGTGATACCACAGTGACACTCTTCTCCATATAGAAAAGCAAGCAGACTCCTCTGTTAGTTGCTCTGTTATATGTGCTGAGGGTTTATTTATTCCCATGGTCCTGCTGAGGAATTTTTCCGAAGGATAATCTGCTCATCTAGATGGAAACACTCTGATCAGTCTCTGTTTCTTGTCGCTGCAGAATGAGTTCCCAAATCCCTCCACGTTTAACTGTCTACTATAATTTAAGTTTTTCCCTTGATGGCTGTGGCTGCTGGATGAATTTACTTTGTGGTGACAGATAAAGTGTGCTCGGGGTGTTGTTTAGGGAGCCAAGGCAGCACAGGTTGTTCATGAGGTATAACCATACTGGGGCTATTTACTCATTGTCTCCTGTGACCCCTCACAGCTGTGGCAGCCTTTGTTGCTACCTCACTTTTTGAATAGAGAGCTGAACTTGTGTTCTGTTATTGGTTTCCAAGCGGCCCTGGTGAGTGGAGCTCACGAGGGCTCCTTTTGGCTGTGAGCTGTGAGCAGGGATTGTGGCTTCTTGAGTGAGGAGGGAGGGACAAAGCTTAGGGTTGAAGTTTATGGTGATGCTGGGGTTCGTGGGCCGTGTTTTACTTGGAGATGGAACCAGAAGGGGAGAAGTTAGGGGAATTTTCTGCTCAAGACCATCCATCTACACTCACAGACGTTATTTTTACTGAAATAAAGTTTTCTTTCTTTATAGCTTTCATGCCCATAACTCTTCCATTGGTGAGTAATTGTGACAGATGCCAGTGTGCATCCAGGAAGGCTTGCATTTTCTGTGGCCAGGGGTTGGAGGGAGGGAATAGAAGTTTTGGGGCTTTACTGTAGCTTCAGCACAAGCTGTTTGAAAGGTATCTGTTTTATGGGAAGTGCTGAGTACCCTGGAAATTGAGCCCTTAAAGAATCTCCCTGAAAGTCCAGAGCTGTTAGTTACCCTTCTCCAGCAGCATTCCAAGAGGTTGTTCATGTGTGAAGGGCAGCTTTCCGATGCAAGGTGAGCTCCCTCAGCATTGAGAAGAAGGCCTGGGTTTGTTCTGTTCAACCTCAAAAATCTGGAACTGCAGCAGTGAGCAGTTGGAGCCTCATGTTCTGTGTTTCAGACCCAGAATATCAGTTTTTTCTTATGTAGATAATTGGTGCATTTGCAAGTAGGAAGTGGCATTGTCAATAAATTACCAAAGATATAAAAATAAACTCTTGTTACTGTGCTCAAAAATGGCACTATTTTGTTTCACAAAATTTGTAGCTGTAATTATGTGCATGTTCATTCATTTAGATGTCTTTGGGTTTGGGTTTGGCCTATGAGTGTACATCCTGAGATATGTTATTCCATACAGACATTACATGGCACTGCTAGAAAGTACAATGAAAGTCTTAATGGCTGTTAAATTCATTAATAGCAGTAATAGAATTAATACAAATCCTTCTTTTTGCTATTTTCAGCTTGATGCTGTCTCATAGATGTGGTTGGAGTCAGTGCTGGCATTCGTAATAAAGACAGTTGATCCACTAATATTAATGAATTACTGATCCTTCCCTGAGGCTTTGGAGATTCTCAACTTTCCTCTTGTTTGTTATTTTGTGTTCTTATCTTGATTGATTGTTTTTTGTGTTCCACACCTTGAGCTTGGGAGGTCAGGCCTCAAGAAAAGCTGTGGTTTATTAAAGCTGAAGTTCTTATTCACTATCTGAATTTGAGGAGGAGCTGGGAATTAACTCCTAGAATCCTTGATCTTAGATCAGTTAGATCTAGTTTTCCTATCCCCAGCAAAACCAATCTGACCCTTTCTCAACCATTTCTTTAATTAGACTTTTGTTACCTTAGTTATTTTATTTGCATCTATTTAAGCTTCACGGCACAAATGCATTTTTCTTTTGGGTGAGAAAGCATCTTGCTGCAATAATCTTGCACATGTTTTACCACTATGTGTCTGTTTTATATATGTCTGTGTGCTTTCTGTTGAATAGAAAAATGAGCATGTCACCTCTTTTACAAGAGAATGTGGCAGCCTAGAGCCAAGGCTGGAGCCTTTGGCACTGCTGCCAGTGGTACCTCAGCAGTTCTCCTGGTGCTCCTGCACCAAAAACTTCTACACTCATCAAACCTCATTTTCTTGTGTGTTTTTTCTCTTAGGTCATCATTTCATCTGTTCAGCACCAGGCAAAGCATTCTTTTTTTTGGCAGGTAATTGCCTCTTTCTTTCTACTTTTACAGGTCTTCTAGTCTCAATCCTGAATTCATGTTTTCTTACAATCTCTTGTTTCTGCAGTTCGTGTTTCATGCATACACCTCAGCGTTCACCCTGGTAAATGGAAATGGCACCCCGAAGGCTGAAGTATGTGTTGATTTTTATTTTTGTGATCATCTTAATTGTACAATACCATTTTGAACTTGATTTACGAGTGTTTTACAACGTACTTATGCAGAGTGTTTTTTCTGTCCTCCTTAGGAATACTCACTTAAACAAAAGCAGATGCTTCTTGGCTTGGGAGCCGTTTCCTATTCAGCCTGTGTTGGTGTAAGTATTTGTTCAATGACTGCCTTCCTGACAAGCTCTCCTGAGAAGGAGGTAATCACAGTGCCAGATATCCTTCAGGATTGTGCACTGGTGCTCACTCTGATGTCTTGCCACAGAACTGTTCAGAGTAAGAATTCTTTCTGATCCTCTGTCAGCCATTATCTTGCTTGCCTTCCTCTGAAATAATTTTCTTTATTATTTTGCAAGCTTAGAAAACAGGTAGTAAGAGGAACTGGCCAGTGTTATATAAACAAACACAGAGTGAGCCACTGGGGCGTTGTAGTTGACTTTTGATGTGGTGCTGTGGAAGAGATCTAACTCCAAAGAAGTGGTGAAATCTGCAGGCATCAGTACTGGACAGTGTTTGCTCAAATCCCAGAAACACATAGCCATGAAAATACTGCACTGGATGCAGGGAAATTAGTCTTCCAGAAAGGAGATGACACTGTTCTCTCTGCTGGAATAGGAATTTGTGGTTTCTGGAGTTTGCTACATCAGGATGAGCTCAGGTATCCTCACGATGCTCATCACAAGTGTAGATGCCTCTGTAATGCCTCTCCTCACTCTCCACATGAAGCAGTGATTTTCATAAGCTTCTGGCAGAAAAATGTGATTGTTCCTGCTTCTGTTAGAGGGACTTTCACCTCTACCCACTGGGAAAAACAGCTGGCCAGGACTGCTCAGGGCTTCCAGAGGTCTGGGGAGGCAGCCATGCCTGTGGGTCACCATGGGAGTGCTTCCCTTTGTCCTCCAGGGGAGACTCTGAGGGCCAGCTGGTGTCCTGGCCATTTATTCCTAAATGAAATGTCCTGCAAGTGCATTATGGGAATATAGAATTGGGCTGAAACTGCAGAGAATCAGGAAAAATACAGAAGTAAACCAGATGTCCTGTTTGGGAGAGAGAGTAGTGTGTGACACAATGCAGTTGGATGAAAGTCCAAGGAATATTAGAGGTAGTTCTTTTCTTTTTTCCGTCTTTATATTCACACTGCTGCTGTCCTCTACATAATAATGTTGAGTGCTTTTTTTATCTAATGTTTTCTATTTTTATCTAAAAGAATGATTACAAGCACTTTCATTAACTAGAGAAGGCACATATTTTACTGGAATGTAAAATGTAAACCAAGGCATTCGTTTATTTTCATAGATGGTAACTATGTACTAAGTCACAGATTTATTTTCCTAGCCTGTTATACTGAAATGCTGCACATTTGTTCAATGAAAGGTGCCTGTTTCCTCTCCATGCCTTAGGCTCTCCCTCTTGCCTTCGTGAATCGTTACACGTTGAAGAGCTCAGTCATGCAGCTTATTGTCAGAAAACTGCTACCTGCTCCTCTGTTTGGTGAGTAGGAACAAACTGTGCGTTGTGCAGCTGGTCTGAGGGCCATCTGCCTGTCTGACTGTAGAGTTCTCTCGCTCTTGCACAGGTGTGGTCTCACTGTTTCTTCTCTGGCTGCTTTTGCTGGCCCCCTCCTTTCTCTGGAAGACAACTCTCACTGTGCAGTGCCCCCGACCTCATTGGATTCTTGCTGGTTTTAGTTTCAGAGCTGCAGATCTTTGTACACATACCTGAAAGCACCAGCACTGCCAGGATAGATCAGGAGGGCAGTAGCAGTGGCACTGACACGACCTGGTGTGGCACCTCTGTGACACCAGAGTGCGACGTCGCTCTGGGAGTGCAGAAAGTGAGACTTGTTCCAGCAGGATATAATTAATCTTGCAAGGAAAGTGAGACTCAGTTCATTACTGGAACAGCTCTACTGCCATGGTGGAGTTGCACCAGGACAAGTTTAACTATTTCATCTCATTAATTGTGTTTCTATTGCCATTATAGAAATTTTTGGCCTTTCTTAGGGGAAAATTGATAAAATTAAAATGCATCATCTCCTTTGTTTCAAGTTATGTGAGATGCCTCCTCTGATCCTTCTGAGGACTTACATTTAGAGGTTTCTGACTTGTTTCCTTTGAAGCAGGTGTTAAATGTGCTTCCATTTTCTTAAATGCAGAGAGAAGCCTGAGGGTAATTGATTAATGTTAGTCCAGCATTTGCAAAGTGTCCTCTGGTACACTGATGTCTTTATTGAACAGCCCTACCAAAAACTAGTAAAAAGAGAAATCTGTTCTTTCAAGCAAGGTCAATTTGCCGATCTATGCCCTTCCTTTTTATGCAGGGATGCAGCCTTTACTGAAACCCTGTTCCCTTCAAGGTCTTGTCTTCTGTGCTGGATTTTGTGCTGAGCAGGGCAAAACCTAACCACAACAGAAATCCCTCCACTTTCTCTTAAGACAAAGTACTCATGGTTTGAGCTGGATGGAAATGATTTTATCGCTCTGAATCCATAATGACAAAGCACCTTTTGGGACTGAAGCCTTACAGTCTCAATCAAGCTTCTGAAACAAAGATTCACATCCCAAGAAGATTTTTATGGGGCAGTCTCTTTTTAAGCTGTCAGGTTATTCAGTTGTGATCTCTTGAACTGGAAATGTAAAATGCACATTGTTATGAATGTTACTATTGAGACAGTCCTTTTGGATCTACTAAAGCAAAATCTCCTTTCACCCTGCAGGTTTGACGAGTGCATTTACTGTGGCAATGGTGAGAAGCCCAGAATTTGATAATGGGATAGAAGTGATGGACAGGAATGGCAAGGTTGTAGGAGTGTCTAAGAAGGCTGGTGAGAAGGTAGGTGAGGGGGTGAAGAACTCTTTGACTTGACTTTCATTCCCTGATAAGTGCAGAATGTGATGCTGAGAGTAGATAGGGTTGGATATATGGAATAAGGAATCCCACATCAGGTGCTGAAATCTTTGGGCAGGCTTGGATTAGGTTTTCTTGTGTCTTCAAGGGTTGGCTGCCTCCCCAGACCATTATACTGAGTACCAGAGACACTGGCACAGACATTTCTGCTCTCCCTGGTCACCGCCAGAAGGAGATAAGACTCTTGGATCCTCTGATGGGACACCTCAGAGAAAAGCCCTGTATTGTGGAAACAACTGGATGAGCATAAGGATTTGGGGACAGCTGGAGGGAGAACTTCAGATTTAACACAAGCTAGTTAGGATGCCCAGAAGGTATAACCAATTGTATGAAGCTCAGCACAACTTCAAATAAGCAAGTCTCAGCAAAAATTATTATCATGGCAGGAAAACTTATCAGTAGTTTCACCTTCCTTTTAAGGAATTTCTCAGGCATAAACACAGTCTTTGTCTCTTAGTTTCCATTTAAGAAACCATTCCCCTAATAGATGTTTTTATCCCTCATTAACCTGTTGCTTTAAACTCCAGAGTGTTGGACCAAAAAGCACTGAGGGAAGCAGGCAGTGTTTGAAGCTGCCCCGAGCACTGCTTTGACAACACTTGTTTGCTCTCTCCCTGAAGGCTGTTATGGAGACAGCATTGTCCAGAGCAGTCCTGTTTGGGACAACATTCTTCCTGCCAGAAGTGCTCATGTACGGTGTGCAGAGGTGAGAGGCACTGCAAAGGCTGAGGGTGCCTGGTCAGTGATGCTCTGTTTTTTAGTCTGGCTGTTACCAGTTGCCATTTTTTTTCTTGGGTTTACAGTATTTGGTAGAAGGAATGATGTGGGAAGTTGCTTTTCAGCTGCTGTGATTCTTTTAGATCATTAAGTGACTCTGGTTATGTCTGAACCCATACTTCAAGGGTTTGCAGGTGAGGTTTTCCTCTCTGCTCCCATGCAGGAAATATTTGTGCTCTCCTGACAAACTTTCTTCCAGCACCTACCTACCTCCTGTGCCCCAACCTGAGATTTGAATTCCAATGTCTGTATCAAGGTTGTTCACAGCACTTAGCTTAGGTTTGTATTTTTGAAGAGGTAATGTGGCACAACTAAAGCTGGATCCCAACTTCCAAATTTTCCATGTATTGTAAACCATGTTCTTGCTTTTGCAACATTTTAAACCCTTGTATCATAAGAAGAATACATTGTATGCTTTATGAGAGGATTCTTAGCCTGTCCTGAGCTTTTGGTCATGATCTTTGTGTAAATAGTACAGGTAGGAATCATCTCTGTCAAGCAATCTGGTGTTGCCTAAATTGATTCCTTGTCAGCTTAAGGAACTCCTGTTACCAGAAGACAAGTGCAGATGTAAAATAAAATTTTAAATATGTATGTCAAGTAATAAATTTTTGCACAAGGCAAAATAGGACTGCGCACAGGAACTAAATGTGTAAGGAAAGAGAGTAATGCAAGAAAAATCTTAATCAAAGAACTGAGATACTAAAGCTCTAATATACTTTCTCTCCATTTGTCACTTTGATCTTGCTGCTTGTTTTTTTAATCTTGACACTCTGGGCTTGGAAAATGCTGCAGGCAAGCACAAAACAAAGGGAAAGCTCAGGAAGATAAGAGTAAGAACATAGGAAATGAAGTAAGGAAACATCTTTAGGAACCATAAGCCTAGATTATTACTAATTTCACTGTAATTTCAACCAGTAAAATAGTAGCTAATGCTCATTGTGTCACTGTCAGGTTATTTTTCAATATACTGACACGCTTTTTTCAATGTCTTGGACAGAACAAGATTTGTTAAAAATTCTCGTGCTTTGGGTCTGGTGAGAATGTTTGTGGTTATGTCAGTCCTAGCAGGGATGCTGCCAGTCTCATTTAGTATGTTCCCGCAGTGTGGGGAGGTAAGTCCTTTCACAGGAATTGATTTAGGATTATTGTGACATTAAATCAGCCTTTCAGAACTATGGCCAGCAGTCTGAAGGCCACATATAAAAAAATCAACAGGATTAATGTGGTGCATCTAAATTGAGGCAGCAGAGAGGCTGCTTGTGAAGGCCCCTGTACCAGGCAGAGGCTCACAGGACTTCTGAGGTCTGGGTTGCATTGTGTGTTATTGATATTTAGACTTTCCAGTGTAGATTTATCAGACTTCCACAACAGTCTGGAGCAAGCAAGGTCAGGAGAGCTATCTTTGAGTGCTCTTTCAGCACTGTGGTCAGTCCTGCAGGAGAAAGGAAAGATGAAGATGAGAATCTTTTCTTTCATGCAAAGTCAGCATGGGCTCACTGGAGAGATAAACCTGCTCACATGGAGCATCTCTTCTCCCTGCCTTGCAGAACTGGGAGGTGTAATCTCTTCCCTGGGAAAGAGTGCCTTCCTGGCAGGTTTTAAATGGAGGCTGTAGCCCCTGAACCTTGGGCTTTGGAGGAGGCCAAATGAGAGAGAAGCCTTTCTGCATTTGTTTCCTCTCCCTTATCAGCACTCTGTGAATATTCTTAGCAAATCACACACCGGGATCTTGCAATTTTCAGTGGTTTCTTTTATTTGCCTAAACTTTCTGGCATTTTAATTTTGTTTTTTTTAGATTTCTTGATCTCTTATGACAACAAAGCAAACTGAACATAAATGAGGGGACTTTTGAGGAATTATGTACTGAGAGTAGGGCTGGTTGGTTCCCTTTCCTTCTCAATGGCTCACTCAGCCCACAGCAGAAGTTCTCCTGGGTGTCACCCAAATATATTTACAGCTGGATTTGGTCATCTTAAAGGTCTTTTCACACCTAAATGATTCTGTGATTCTATAGTGAATGGAGATAATATCACTATTCTTAAATAATAAGTATTACTTCCCATATGTGTGGACATGTAGCAAATGTTGGAGGAGCAAAAAAAAAAACCCAAAACAACAAAAAGTCCCTCAAATCCCCAAATAAACAAAGAGCTCTAAGTCCCAAATACTGAATGCAGTACTTGAATTTGTGCCAAGTGCAGTGCATTAGCAAGGATGTAACATTCAGTTACCAGGCCCTGGTGGTGCTGATTCCCTTTTTTCCTGCATTGCAGATAAAGCAAGCAGACCTTGAACCGGAAATTCTGTCATCTACAGAAGAAACTGAGTTCTTCTACAACAGGGGAATTTAGAGCCTGGCTTTTATATATAAATGTGTGCTCTGGTCCAAGTGAATTCTGAATGCACCACTGGCATTTGTGACTGAACTGTGATTCCGTGATGACAGACGTGCCAGATCCGGTGTACGATGGTGTGGCCTGTCAAGAGGCAGAACTTGGCAACGTGGCTTTGCCAGCCCCAGCCTGGAGCAGAGAAACACACCTCACCTGATGCTGAAAAGTACTAGAAAAGCACTGTAACACAGCCTTTGTCACAAACCTGTGTTCTGTGCTTCCTTGGGCGATTGATTTCTTAATTAAACGACTGTTGAGTACCTAAGTTTTGTTCTGCTGCTGCAAATTCTGACACGCTGCTTTCCAGGAACCCAGCTGGTGAAGGCTTTTACATCAGTACTCCTGTGGGTAAAGTCCAGCTGGTTCTTCTCAGAACACTTTATGTGTTTCAGTTTGAGGACTGAAAACACTCATTTTGAGGATGAGATGTGAGTGAGGCAGCCCCTGAAGTGAAGCAACCCTGATGGCAATAGAATATTGGTTTGATTTAGTTGTTTAAAAAGTATTCAGGAAATGGGCATCAAACTTGACTACCAGTTGATTCCTGGCTTTCTAAACATCCTTGAAGGAGTTGTGAGGCCTAATGCCCCCTGAGCTTTAGAACTTGGATTTTTTACACTGAAGCCATGAGGAGATCCCACATCTTTCTGACCTCGTGGTGGACAATGAGGAATTCCCACTTTTGCAGGCTGGCAGTGTTTATCCAGAGTAAGAAAGCTCTTTTGATATGTAGCATCATTTTGATATGTTGATCAGTGAAGTGATACATTTTGCTGATCCTATGAAATTATTCAGGGACCCTCAGCTGTCTGGGAAGAGCTGCAGAAAGAATTTACAGGAGACCCTGTGATTGTGACAACATCTTCAGTGGTTTTTGAGCCATCTCTCCTATGGCCCCTGCTTATAATTATGTGAAATGCTGCTAAGGCTGTGTGACAAGGATGGAAATGCACTAAATAATGGAATTTTTTTTATGTGAAAGTGATTATCACAAGTGCAGCCTCCAAAGCCTGCCACAATTTAACTTCCTTAGGGCACAATACACAGGTCACTGCTCTCCTGTTGCTGGAGGATTAGATTTCTTTTCACAGTGGTAGGAAACCAATGGTATCCCAATGCAATCCATTGTACAGGAAGAGAGCAGCATGGAGCAAAGTAAGGAAAAATAGCAGGCCTGGGCTCTTGCAGGAAGAGATTCCTGCTGTGCTTTTGGCACTGAACAAAAGCAGGAAGTTGGGGGTTGAGTTTAATTTCTTGTTTGAGTTCTGCCTTTTTTGAGCCTTCCTCTAGCAACTTACTGGAGGGTAAGGTAGACAAGGGAAGACGAGAGAGGAGCAGCAGCACATCCTAAGGACCTGGAACTGGAGGGGAACATACTGTAAAGCTGTTCCAGGAAGACCATATGGATACTGTCTGTAAGCTGGCACAGTTGGCACTGCTCCACTGGAGGACTGTAGTGAATTTTTAAAGGTAAAGGATCGCTTACACCTGCCGATCTCTGCAGGCTCACTCAGCCTCTGTGGGTGATGTTCTTCAGTACATGGTAAAATCTCATCAGGGTCGAGAAGACAACTGTATTGTGTCAGACCAAAGGGTCTGCTGAGTCATCTGCTCACGGCAGGAGGTTAGAACTAGATGGTCTTTAGGGTCACTTGCAACCCAAACCATACCATGATTCTACCACAGGGTTAGGTGGAACAGGCTTAAGCCTCAGCCTGCCTCTCTGAGTGTCTCCTTTCAAAACTTTATTAGCAGAGGCACAGATAAGATCCTGCAGTTAAATCATCTAAACCCATGTTTCTCTATTAATCCTATTTCAGTCACATACCAAAGGCAAATGCAGATGGGGTCTGATTCCACTCTCAGTCAACAGTAACTGGCACTACAGTGAAGACCTCTCCCCACTCCTTTTTTAAACACAATTTAAGAATGGCTAAAGTAAATGCTAGTTACATGAACCACAGTGGGAACAAGGAAAAAAAACCCCAAAACCTAGGAGTAAAGCAAAGCCAACAAGTAGAAGAGAATATATTAGTGAACTTTGGATCGTCATGGTAACTAGACAAGCTATAAATTCACTGGCACCACACTTGGATGTTTTAAGCAAATTGATGTCATTGCAACTCCATGAGTAAGGCTTCTGGAATAGGTCTGGTAATAGTGTCTGTTATTACAGCTGCCCCTTCTCAAACTCCACCAGCTCCTTACTGAATACTTCAGTTGAAATTTGCCATGTTAAACTCAGCTCCCTCAGGATTATTAAATACCCCTTTCCCCCATTCTCATAAATGTTTCTATTGCCCTAACCAGAATTTTCCAGAAGAGGAGGGCAGGCACCCGCCATTTAAATTGTCAGCCTGGCTGATTCAGCTGCTTCCCAAATCAGGGCAGGGAAAATATGTTGCTAAAAAGGCCCTGGCATCCTCAGCCTTGAACTAGTCCTGGAGATGAGAACTGCCAGGACCAGACACGTGGTAGTCCAGAGCTACAAGTCAGGGAACAAGACTGGGACAAGCAGCAAAGCATCATGGTTGAGGGACCTGGGAAGAGTCAGCAACTACAGGAAATCTTTCCCTTTGTAACGTGGAATAGATTAACAACATACCAGCCCAAGGCAGGTCTGTCTCCTGCCTCAGCTGGCCCGTGTGTTAAGTGACTGCATTAGTGGTGGAACCAGTTTAAGTTGTGGTGAATGACAACAGATGGAAGCTTTCAGCTTCAAGGGAAACAGAAGTCTTAGTACAGCACAAGATGCTGTGCCTCACCCACTCAGCTTGTCATCTTGAAATGTAGGAAAATCCAATGAGGCTTTCAGGCCCCTTTAATGTAGCTTAAAAAAAAAAAAAAAATCAGCCACTCCCATGTTAAGAAGTACTCGAGATCAAAGCCTTTCCCAGCTGGAGCTGTGTCCCTGCTTTACCCCCAGGCCTGTAACACAGCCGTGCTGCTTTTCCCTTTGCCCCACATGCCGTGGGGGGAGGAAGGAAGGATGAAGGCAGGGAGGGAGTCCTGCACTGCAGCTCCTTCCCCATCAGACAGCAAACACCACGTGCTGCACAGTGTCACTCAGGAAGGAGCTGTTGCCCAGTCTGGAGTCTGCTCTCGAGTCCCACGTTACTCAGCAGCTCCAAGGAATGACTTCACCTGAGCAGAGATGCTCTGACAGACCCCAGCCAGACAGCTGCCTGGGGAAGGGTGTAAGGCACTATGAGGCAGCTGGGAACTCCCTTCACTGAGCTTCACAGCTTGTTTTTTATCTAGAAATGGAGCTGCTTCAATTAACAAACCCTCAGTAGCCATTTCAGGAGCAGTCAGAGGCTAAAAGCAGAAGCAGCCAGGACGTTTACGACGGACTCTGTCAGATGTGCCGTGCCAAGTGTTTCTGGGTTACAAAGCACTGCACTGCTCTCCACTGAACATTATCCCCCTCACACATTTGCCTGCAGGGGAACCAGGGCAGGGCAGCTCATACCAGGAAATAAAACCCCAGGGATGAAAGCAGTAAAGCAAGTAACCCAATTTACTCAGCAAAATCTCAACTGCAGGGACTGAGTGTTTATCCTGCTCCCCTTTGCAAGCCTCTGCCCTGCTCACTCTTTACCTTCCAATTTCTGCAAACACAGTGGAGGTGTTACGGCACCAGAACCATTCACCATTTTGTATTTCTCCAAGAACAGAAAGGCAGTAAGACGAAAAGGTATGAATAAAAATTGCATTTTAAATGGTCTTTGCTTCTGGGAGGAAGAAAGGACGTCATCTGACTGTAAAAGAGCAACTGCACCCACAGTCTGCTTGTGTGCATCCTGGGGAAAGGGAAGCGAGAAATAAGAAGAAATCTTTTCCTGTCCTGACCTTGCAGATTTTTCTATTTTATTTTACACCTTTTTGAGAAGAAGCAGTGTCAAAAGTTATTAAGAAAATGCAAGAACATTAAGACAATCCTTTGAACACACTGAAGCTGAGGGAGGCCAATAAATCTTGTATAGTGCTGATGATAAAATCAGCAATGACAGAAGTGTTTGAACGTTTCCAACCTAAAGACCAAACCATAGCTCAATCCCAGTATTGCAAAACTAAGAGCTAAGGCCTGTAACTCCATGGTCACAACTATTCAAGAATAAATTTACATAAATTAAAGGGCAGACTGTTCAGGAATTTTTTAATAGGCATAAGCATGCTATGAGTCCAGTTCCTTAAGTGCAAAATTGTATTTCATCTGTGTTGCACAAACATCAGAAGATCTAATACAACACTGAGATTTTCAACTGAAACGTTTCCAAAACAGAAATCAAAACAGGCATTCAAGGTTTAGTTTGCAACTGAGCTTCTCTGCTTTGTGTGGTTGTCTCTAGATATGCCTTAAGGCAGTTTGTTAATGAGAAATGATGGGAATTTCTTCTTGGTTACACTGTGGTGTTAAGACAGCTCGCTGAAGCAGATTCAGGTTTCCCTTGGTGAAAGAAATCCATTTCAGTGGACTTTAAAGTAGCTCCTGAATAGAATTTTCAGTACAGTTTTGCAGTTCTTCTATTCCGACTGTTTTATAGGTCCCAAAACAGAAGCAGCAATATTAAAGAACCATTAACAAAAGACATTAATGGGCAAAAGGGGAAAAAAAAGCTGTAGAGCACTTACAGGTAAACAAAGGCAGTTGCAGTATTTTTCTCAGAAGTTTAAAAAAAATTACATGCTACTGTGTTCAGAATTTAAACTTCAGACTAAGTGTTTAAAGCAGAATTTTACACCCCTGAAAATAGGGAATTGTTCTGAAGCACTTTTGTTTCCTGACTGTAATAACATTTTATATACAGATGCCACATTCCTTAATCACATTCTAAAATAGATTTCCTTAAGGTATCATACATAGCAAAAGGACAACTCTTTTTCCAACCAGTATTGCTTGCACATAGTTATTGATGAGCTCTACCAGTTTCAGAATAGCAAACATCCAATTATTTAACAATATAAATATTGGTTACTAAAGTTTTAATCATAAGTATAAAATCTCTATGTAAAACCACATGCTACAGCCTACCTGTACAAAGGCCAGGAAAAAGGTTATTGTTTTCTTATAACAAAGTGCTGTTGCAGAATTGACTGATTTGTTGTGGACATTTCTGAACAAATACAGATTGTTTGGCTCAGAGCATTTCCCTACAAAGACTCTAAATTCTTCTCAGAAGATTGTAAAGCAGTTAATTGCAGGCTGTCCAGTAAAAAAAAAAAAAATCTCTTGAGTTATGGCTGTGCAACCAAACAAGTAGGCAAATCTTAATTTTCTCTAAACTCTTTCCCAGTTTTCACAATGACTTCAAAGGTTTCTATCTAGATTTAGTTTGCCCAGAGCACCATCAGACAGTACCTGTGTTACAGCTGCAGGCGTTCAAGAAGCTGATGGTCTACTTGTGCTACCTGGCCATTTGAGCATTCCTGCTCCGTAAGGCTTTGACTCATCTGACTTTCTCTCATGTGGATCAGGAATGAATGGCCAGGTCTCTTTTCAGCTGAGAACCCCAACAACTTCTTAAATGACTCCAGCTGTATGGCAGCACTTGTCTATGACCCCCCTAGGAAGCCCCACTTCAAGCCCAGTAATCCTGTATCTTACCGCTCCATCAAAGGCATGGGACGGATTGAAAGGGGGAAAACCTCTAAGGCAGGAGTCCAAAAGAGGTGCTCAACTCACACCTGAGCTTCAAAATATCCCTTCCTTTTCATACTAAGGCTACCACATCAGATTTTCCCAGACATCCTTTATTCACACCTAGACACTTTCAAGTAGAAAGAGAGAACTTGTCCATTTATTTGGGATTTCCAGGTATCAGGCAGTGCAGAGCAAGAGCGGCATCTGACCGGCTGACACCCCTGGAATCCCAGAAGGAGCACTGAGACCAGCTGCATGTTCAGGGTATCCCTGTGCAGAGATCAGCACATCCCAGCTGTGCTGCAGCCGTGTTCCAGACCCCAGGCAGGCAAGTGAGAGCTGTCCAGCCTCTGGAATGTGCAGGACAAACAGCCACTCCACTGAGGACTGCCACAGCCCGGACACACTGGCCCGTGCTACTTCTATATCCACTCACTTTGTGGTGTGAAATACAGGAGCCATAAATACACAGAGTTGGGGAGAGATAATGACACCAGGAATGTTCCCATATATGTCTCCATATGTTCCCAGTCAAGCTCCAATATTCTGCATTATATCATGGTAACTATGACATTCACTCATACCTTTAGTTTTTCATATAAAATACCAGGTATACCTATCTGGATGGCAGAGACAGCTTTTCTGAATTGGTCCAAACACTGCAGTGCATCAAAATCAGATTTTGAGCATTTGTTCAGCAGCTGCTAAATGAAAAAGGAAGTTTTCTGTAGCTGGTGGAAATCGCTTTTGTTTCAGGGCCTCAGCATTAAGGGTTGGCTTTTCATTGCCATCAGAAGCTTCAGTAAGTGAGGCTAAAGTAGCCAAGATTTCTTTTGTCTTCAGAGAAATGTCCTTAAGGAGAAGAAAAACAAGCAACCATTAATATAGTATTAGGTACTATAATGTTTTCACATACATGTTTAAAAAACAATCAACAGAGAACAAAACAGGAAATAATGATTAAAGAATAGCTCATTTAAAATAAAGACCAAATCTGTTTTAAGGCAAACCTGCAACAGTTCTTCAGCCTGCTCTTGTGCCATGCTGGATAAAAGGAGCACAGCCACTCCTCTCCTGGCTTACTGAGCTCTGTGACTAAATCACTCAGTTGTGAAATGTCCAATATTAGAGAGTGGAGGAAGTGAAAAAATGCCATCATCATAAAAATCAGGTTTTATAGCTCAGAAGCCATATTTAGCAGGACCTTTTCAAGGTATTGCCAATACTATTGACAAAGCATTAAGCCAAATCCACGCCTTGTGGAATAAAACTGGGAAACCAGTCTTACAATCAATAGAGTTTCTGAACTTTCTTCAGCAGTGTAGTTACCCAAGAGATAATATAAACTAAGTTATCCTTAAAAACCTGCATGATGAATAAAAATGCTCATTTGTAAAAAGGCAGAAGGTAGAAGAGACTGACTGATTATCAGTGACATTTTTTCTCCTACTCCCTCCTTCTGACAAGATTTAGCAAGAGAAGTTAATTAGATTTAAAAATAAAATATTAACCTTAATGACTTGGCTGTCTGATTTATCTGGATCTTCTGCAGATTGAACAATTAGTTGTCCAATTTCTTTGTGAAGTTTTCCCATTGTCATTGCCTCTGTGTAAGAAAAAAACCAAACACCACATAAAAAATCACCTTTTTTGTGATACCTAGAAATTAATAAGAATAACGCACTAAACTGAAGAATCTTTTCATGACTGTCATTTGAAATCTGTTGGTAAAGGCAATAACCTTGTATCATCAGCCAGTACCTCTGAAGTGGCCCCAAGCAGATGAGAAGGAGCAGCAGGATGATAAGCAACGTAGAAGCTTTTCTTTCAAGCAGTTCCCAGTCTTCAAGTACTTAGTGCCATGTTTTTCTACAGACTCATGTAATATCTCTCCATTCAGCTGAAAGTCTGTTCCATGTCTAACATGGATGTTATGAAATCTCAATTGTGCATTTGTTGGAAGACAAAGCACATCTTTCCAAATTCCAACTTTAACCAGTCTTCCAGGGTGGCAATAAAACTAAGACAGAAAATTACATATTGACTTTTCAAAACCTGGATGGAAGAAGGATCAAGGTTGTTTGACCTACAGCAAGGCTAGGCAATTACTGTCAACTCTGGAATAAACTGCCTCTAAATCCAAAATATAAACAGTGACCAACCTTTTACTACAGGGGAAACAGTAATCTCACTGTCTGCCAAATTCACATACACGTCATAGAGGTCTGATCTGCTGCTCACTTCAGAGTCTGTAAATCCAGCGATGTAACCTAGAGCACAGAATTCAGCAAGATTAAGATCTTCAGAAATAAAACAAAAAAATCACAGTCCAACAGTCTGTTCTAAGATTATTTGACACAATACTCATTGGACCCAGGAGGTTGCTCTCTTGATAGTATCATTCAAAAAGTGTTCAGCAGATGCTTTATTTCCAAGGAGCTTAAAAATCAACTTTTAAAATTGCCTTGCACATGGATGAACTGCTAACACTACATCAATATGACCAAGTTATCAATCTAAAATTTTAAACTCTCTTCCTACCTTCCTACTAAAATTACTCATTTGCAACTTTCTCATTACAAAAGTCTCTGCCATAAATACACTTGCCACAAAGTCAGTATTAGACTAAAACAGAGGAATAAACCCAGCAGATTCTCTTATTTATAGCATGTCAGATGAGCAAACGTGGAGCAGTTTTCCTCCATGGAAGATGCAGAGCTGTAGAAATGCTGAAGATGAGTAGTCTCCTTGCTCATATTCTATATAAAGAAGCCTTTTAATGGCCACATGATGTGTCATAGTAACCTCTGCATAAAGCAAGGGCCTCTTGCTGGATTATGCATTAAGCACTAAGCACACACAGCAGTGTGTCACACACACCAAACTCCTGCAGGTAAAGTCTACCTGTGCTTAGGAGCCACAGACTTCACTGACATTAAAATAGAAGTCTGGGACTTCAGAGTTAGGAATTAAAAAAAAAGATTCTGTTACTAGTGATGTGTAAAAGTTGGAAAAAAATGTAGCTTTTCTAAAGTGAGCTGGTTCTGTACAAGACAAAGACTTTCAATCCCCCCAATCAAAGCATCAAAAAAGTCTCGAGGCTGCTTTGCATCTGTGATTAGGGACAGACTGATGTGGATCCACCCAAAGCCACCAGATTAACTAATTATCTTCCCACAAAGTTGTTTAGTTGATTTGCCCTTTCCAAAGCAAATTATGCTTAACTTTGGTCAATAGCATTAATAGCAAAATAACCTTTTTTTCCCTCCAAAGTGAACTGGTACAAGACCGTCCAGCAACAGAAACTCAAATTAAATTTTCTTTTAATTTTTATTATAAATTATCGCTACCTGTGCAGGCTTTTAAGGCTTCCAGTTCCTCCTCATTTAGATGCACATATGAATGAAGAATTGACCAGTCTTGTCGATGCCACACTAAAGCAGGCAAAGTCCTAGGGAGATCAGAGTGCAACTTGAGACATGGCAGATTTTTACTTACACTAACTAAAGCTTCACAGTAAAAACTGCATGTCATGAAAAAGAACAATTATGACTAGGTCTCATTTGGGGAGTATATATGAACTACAGAGATTTCTACAATCAGTGCAAGCAGAGTTTATCACTCATTCCACCATTACATTTCTCTGAGTTGAGCAACATACAGCAAAAGCATTAAGAGGGATTTAGCAGAATTTCAACAAATAGGTTTAAGATAGATTTCTTTTTTCCCTAAAATATAGGCTTTCCTCTCAATGAAGGTTCAGAATTTGTGGGGCTTCTGGGAGTGGGTGGGTGGGAAGGAAGGAATTGATAAAGTACCTGGTAAATTCCTGGATAGCTTCTATTCTAGGATGGTACACTACAATTCTCTTCTTTAACATCAGTGCTGTATATAAAATAACTGTTTCCATTCCAAACTGAGACACTATATCTAGAAAAGAGGGGAAATTATTTTATAGAAGACATATATGCTGATATTATCATGTTTTTGAAGAAGCTTAATAATAACAGCACAGGTAGCAACATTAGCATTGTTTACTTGAAGCACACATGACAACAAGATCGTATTTTAGGCTGTAAGAAAGGAATCAGAATAGGGACTCTGGCAGTGATTAACCTTTGATGGAGCCAGCAAGGTAAGCCTTCCGAGCATCAAAGTCCTTGCTGAGGAAGGACCCATTTTCTTCGCTTTGGCAGATGCCCTTCGTAAGGACTGCAATGTAACTCTCCATCATTTTAACTGGACTTCCGTGCTTCAAGTAGATTCTGTGTGAAAAGGAGAGAGTCTGGTATTTTAACTGCAATCAGTGCACCAATATATATATGAAAAATAAAAAATTAAAAATCAGTATCACAAAGAGCAATATTATTGGCAAGAATTTTTATTTTGGACACCTGACTGAGGTTTTAAATACTAAACTAGAAGTCTCCCAACAAGGACACAAACACGTCTGTCTTTTAGACTATAAAATAACCCTCTATTCTTATTTCAGCTTTCTATTTTATGAATGAACCAACATGGACTAAGATAGAAACACACCCCAAAGGTGTAGGCAGGTGTCCAGACAAAGGATTCTTTGCAGACTTAGACGGTATCTGCTTTATGAAAAAGCAACTACCACAGTAATTCCTGCTATTACATGGAGACTATGACTAGGTAGTTTTTAACTATTTATCCAAGCATCATTTGCCATTCTTCTGTACTCTGTTAAATGATGAAAGAAAGATATGTCCTTGATAGTCATTAAAAACCCAAAATGACACAGAAGAACCACACACCAAGAGGACCCATGCACTGTCAGCTGTCTTGCAGGAAGTAGAGAGACACTGTAATCTATTTTACAGGTTAAGATATTTCAGGAATAGCACTGAAGCTGCCAATTACACATTTTCCATGTTAACTATAGCACAAAGCCACATCATATTTGAAACTCAATAATTATCATGCTTGGAAGAATCCATTCTGGATTTGAAAGGAAGTATTATCTGATAAGTCAGCAGTAATGCGATCTGCAGTGAATCCAAGTATTTCATGTATCACCAAAAAAGAACAAATCTCAGTTTTTCAGTACCCTGCAGAACTGGCAAGCCTGAAGGCATTCCCAAGTCTACATTATATATAGTTAAGTCCCAAGAGCACAATAACCTCAAAATTTTATCCAGTTAGCTGCAAAATCTCAGGGAATACTCTTGGTATCAAGAACTGGGACCAAACTAATTTGGAAGCTGAAGGAAAAGCAAAATAAGAAGCAGAGAGAGCATGAGGACGTGAAAGGAAGTGAGTAAACAGGGCAAGGAAATGAGAAGAGGTTTTTTGGTTGGAAGAGGGCTCTCACTTCCCTAGAGGAAAAGCAAAAGCATCCCTGGGTGCTGTGCTTAGCTCAGAGGAGCTGCAAGCAGCACCTACAAAGATGTTGTGGAGGGATGCAAGTCATTCTCCATACACATGGTGACCCTTAAGCCCAGCACTGACATCTTCCCAAACATTTACACTTTTAAAAAATATATTCTCAGAGAAAGCGAGTGTGAGGGTGGTGGTGGTGTGTGTCTGGAGAAGACACACATTAAAACCCAATGGACATCTGACGTTCACCCAACGCTTACTGCATCAACTCATGACAAGCTCAAATCAAGGATTTTTATCATCTGATTCCGTTTGTAGACTGAGTTTCCAGCAGATTGTTTGAACAAAGGCAGCACAATGAATTTAACCTCTTGCTTTGGCAAGATGTAAGCATGCACACAGCAGTACCTCAGGCCAGCTGTTATACAGACCTACAGAGGATCCTGGTGAAGGCTGCGTATTTCTCTGGGTTGAAGTCTTTGGCCGTCAGGACAATGGAGAAGTGGGTCACCTGCACATGACACAGGCACAGAAACACACAGAGCTCAGTTACTGACCCCACACAAACAGTCCTGGTCACTTTACTGTCAAGGCTCCGAGTTCCTAACTGCAGCAATGGCCTGGATAGCAGATTTCTGATGTGACTCAGCTCTAGTACAGACTACCTTTTGCTTAACCTACACCACAAGAGTTGCTTTCCTCTAATCTCATGAGGTTATTAAAAACCAGAAAGGTATTTTTCTTCCCCATAGCAGGGAGGACACTTCCAGAGTTTGTTGCCAAAGAGGCTGTAGAGGCAGACAGCATCAGCATATTTAGGAGACCGGAAAAAAATACACAGATAGCAGGCCCACAAACAGAACTACTCTAACTTCCTCAATCAAATGATTGTGGGCTGGGACAGTGCAAGACTGAAGGTCTGCAGACAATGACCAGGCTCACGTGTCTTCCTGAAATAGCATCTCCCACTGCAACTGCTGGACACAGCACTGCGACACTTAATTTTATTTTATTTTATTTTTTTATTTCACAGGAGATGTAAGCATGGAGTGAGGACAGGCAAGCAACATTCTGCTGTGGGCATGCAAAATTACCACATTATCTTTTTACATAGCATGAAACATGAAAATTGAACAGATTTAACAGTTTTCATAACAGGGAAAGGATAGAAGATACAACTGTATTTGCTATCTTCCAGTAATCAACGCAGTGGAAGAAAAATTACCTATATAACTCGATCCTTTGGGAAAAAAAGGCATCAAGTTCTATACAAACAAGATTCTGGACACTATGAAACAAACTTTGTAGAGAAAAAAAGAACGATGAATTTGAAATGCAAATTAACTAGAAATAGCAGCATGAAATAGCATTTGTACACTAACACAAAGAATCTAAATTGGGTAATGAGTATCTCAATTATTCTGCAATTCCATGTCTTGGTGACAAATGAAACAGCAGACTGGTTGGACACCTGGATAGAGCCGCATCTGTGAGCACACAACACCTTGAATCCCTTCTCTTCCTCACATTTCCCTCCATGGGAAAACACTGCTTAACCCACAGAGGAAGAGCTGCAAAAGCCCTCCCTGCATTTTCCTGAAAAACTCCACCAAGTCCTACCTTTTTCAAGGCTGGAGAATCTTGAACTTCTACGGTTGTGATGTAGAACCAAGATCTTTTATACTGGCCAAATACAAACGTATGAAGCAGTTTGTTTTCATCTGTAAGGCAGCACTTTCTCAGCAACAGAGTCCTCAGTTCAGCTGTTACGGACGGGTAACACCAAACCCACAAAGCATCTCCGTTGGTGTCTTTTTCTATGGTGGAAAGATGTTCACTGTGAGAATGCCAAACAGCAGCAAGGAAGTAAATTGATGGGTTAATCAGGTTTGTTTCCTGGAATCAGATTAAAATTCCACCTTACCCTGACCCTAGATAGCCAGTTCTGCCACTACGGTTTAAGCCTTAAGGCAGGAATTCTGATACGGGTTTTTATTTTTTAAATATTAATAACTCTCCATTCTTGACCTGCTTCACGAGCTCAAAGAAGCACCAAGTTTGAATGCACATTCAACATGAACACAGTACTGAGGAACAAGCACCCGGACCAGCTTATTTATGATTTTCCCTATTTCTGATTTCGCAACACAAACCTCGGAAGCCGCGAATTTCAGGCACTTCGGCCGAGCTGTGCACGGCTTAGCTCTGCAACAGGCAGAGCCGGCACCCCCGGCACCGCCCGAGCCCGCGGCCTCAGCGCGGCGGGCCCCGGTACCG
>WEIT01009523.1:325266-360898 GCA_013389985.1 Dryoscopus gambensis | reverse complement strand
TCCCGTGGGTCTGAGCCCGCGGGCGGCCGGGGCTGGGCGTGAGCGGGCCGGACCGCGCTGCCCTGCCGGGGTGATCTCAGACCCGGGCTGATCCCGGGCCCTTCTGTCCACTGTGGGCTTCGTGTGTTGTATGCCGTCCTTCACGTGACTCTGGTGAGAACGCAAATGGTAGAACTCCTTCACTGCTGCACGGGCTGATAACAGCGGTTTGCTTCTGGAAGACCAACCGAGGGAGACAGTTCAGCGCTGTAGCCGTCTCTTGCTGACTGCCACATAAAAGCTGGACTGGTTATATTTATCAGCTGGCTCGTTTCGGGCCAAACATATGGCTTTGACGCTTCTTCCTATTTTAAGCCCTTAGCAGGACCATTTAGACCCTTCATTGTCACAGGGCTGATCTCAAGATGACGCTTAAAGACACCCACAATTTACAGATGATGTATGGGATTTGAAATGACAGCAGAAGAGGCTGTGTGGTCTGGGGATTGTGCATTATTCAAGTACTTGGTATATGAACAAGAAAATGTGAAAGTACTGCACGTCCTCACGATTTTTAAACAGAAATTCATTGTAAAAGTCTTTCCCAGAAAGATAAAAAGATGAAATCAGCTTCAATCAGCGTTCAGGGATGAAGATGTGTTGCATCAGTCCTTTCACTGGAAAAGATGCACGTACCATAATATATAAACTCGGGTAGAGTAAGTGGTACTTGGTGCGCGAGTCACGTTTCTGGCATATTGACCTTAAACTGCTCATTCTTATTGATGCTTTCCCGGTATTTCATTTCACATTTTTTTATACTGCTGCAAGTCCACTAAATTGTGTGGAAGTGAAGGAGTCGAGTTGAGCTGAAGGGTGGGAACTGAAGGGGATGTTCTCCAGACAGTTCTTGAATTTCAGTGGGCTGAATGGAAAACACAACAAGCAGTGTCAAGTCTTACAAACTGCAGGGGCTCAGTCTTACCACAGCCAAGCATAATAAAGGGTGGAAAGTTGTACCTAAGGCGGATTATGTGTTGCAGGAAGCAGTTAAATGTTAAACTGACATTTCAAATGGGACCCTTCAGTGCAGTTTTCAGAGTTTCAGTGTGTGTGTTTTGTATGTAAGGCTCAAGTGAGCATTAGAAGCACTTCATGCTTCATGTTATCAGTGACAGAGGTGGTGTTTGGAAATATGAAGAGCTTGAAGGTTTTTAAGTATATACAGATATGTAAGAAAAGTGTTCTTTATAATTGATAAATGTAGGTCAAGGTCAACCCTCAGCTGTCGATAATATTTGGCATTGCCTTGTACTCAGGAATGTAGTGCAACTTTAAGGAATGTTTTATTGTTGCAGATACTGAGCTTGCTCGCTGTTAAGAGATACTATAAAGCACATGACATCTCTGTCACCTCTTGTAGTGACATGTTTTCTCAGATTGAAACCTGAGTTTAATTCAAGATTTTGGGCTAGCAGTAGGTGAACTGTTGATGTGTATCAGCTGGTTCTTGGCCACTCAGCTTCAGTTGCTACTCTGGACACCTGTTAGCATTTTAACTGGTATAAAACAAAAAAGACCAGTAGTAGGTAACTCTTACAGCTCTTTATGGGCTCAGCTTTACAGTTTGTATGTTACAGATCTGAGTTTCCATAACTTACAGTTGCTACTGCAAAACATGGTGTTGTGTGCTGTATTTGATTCTTCAGGTTCATTTTGTGCTTTTCCTGAAGTGTCTCTTAAATGAGCTTTAATTGTTTGACTTACTTGTAAGAACCTGCTTGGCCAGAGTTAATTAAAAGTTTCAAAACAACATAAATTAATTTTGTGCTTTGTCCAGTTGGTTATCGACCACTGAGAGCTGTGGTTGGAGTGCCCTGGCATTGTTGCAGGATTAAACTTGCCTTTCAAGTTTATTTTCATAAATAAAATGTAAAGCTAAGCAGTAATTGTCTCAGCAGCATCTGAGATAGATCTGTCTCTGAGATAGAATAGCAGTGTAAATTATGGGATGGAGAGTAGCTTTATTAAAAGTCCCTTGGTGAGTAGAAAAGTACTGCTGGATACTGTCACACCATAACCTTGATTACCTTCAGTTGTATCACGGTGCTTTCTCTAGAAAGGAACTTTCTCATCTTCTGCCAGCTCATTTTTTACATAAGCTGAGTCCTGAATATGAGCTATTGTGGTCCTCAAATTAAAAACTCTGCTGCTTTCAATCTACATCTTTTGCCATGTTCAACTTCAATTCCAAAACTTGGAAGCTCTGTCTGATGTCTGAGCCCCTGGAGCAGGCCCTCACTTTAGTACTTTCTGCCATTATTTCTTTGGGAATGGAGTGCTTTCCAGAGTACTTCATGGGAAGTACTGACTCCACCCCTCAGCCTTTAAAAATAGGCACGTTTCCCACTCGCTGTACTTGACCTCCCTTATCTTCTAAACCTGTTTGCCTCCCATTCTGTGTGTTCATTTCTCCTGCTGCTCTGCAGTGCAGAGTGCAGTCAGAGTAGGGTCTGTGTGTCAGTGGGTCCCTGCTTCGGTGTTTGCCCAGGGGTGGTTTGCCGTGTTTTGTGCGAAGCAGAATGTGTGGGATATCAGAGGTGGGAGTTGCTGCGATGCTGAGAGCTCCTGTTAATAACAGCAGCTGCTCAGGGATGAATAAATGGGGCACTGGTTTCAGCAGTAAGGCTGATTTTAAAAGTGCCCAACCCTTCAACTGAACTGCAGCAGCTTGTGATGTAACTTCTATAAACTGAAGTGCTAAACCACTCATGAGTTAAAGAAAACAACAAATGAACAACTTTGCTGAGTGAAGTTTTCTTCCTTCCTCTCCATCCTTCCTCCCTCCCTCACCTGAGAGCAGGACTTCCTCTTTCAGTCACATTCATGGGGCACCTTGTTAAATGCCCTTGTAGGTGCTGTACCCACAAGCCTCCTGGTGTGTATTCCTTGTCCTTGATGAAACCAGCTTTAAAACTGGATGAGTCCATTTTATTCACATGTGTGAAGTGCTCAGTCACGCCTGAATGGACAAGAGACATCTCTGCTATCCTGAAATTCCCATGTAAATTTACTGGTCAACATTTGTTTACCAGTTATGATGTTGAACGACTGGCACTGAGTCGCCAACGTTTTTGATATGGCTGACTAAAGCAAACCATCAATGCACTTTGGGTAGAGTTGATTAAATTCTGAATGTTTCCTGTGTTAAGCATAAAACATGCATCTTCTGGTGTACAAGTCTTTTGCTAACTGGGATTTTACTTTCAGAATTTCTTGAGGTTGGCAAAAAGCAGCCTGCCCTTGATGTTCTCTATGATGTTATGAAAAGTAAGAAACACCGAACATGGCAGAAAATCCACGAGCCGATTATGCTGAAGTACCTGGAACTCTGCGTGGATCTCCGCAAGAGTCACCTGGCAAAAGAAGGATTGTACCAATACAAGAATATTTGCCAGCAGGTATGGCTTTGGATTTTTAATTGTATTTATTTATAGCAAGCGTGGTATCTGTCAGCTGATATAATCTAAGAGTAACTGATTTGTCCTGAATTAGGATTAATTTGCCTTTTAGATATTCTTGGGTTTGTAGCAGTTACGTTTTAACGATTTGTTGCCTATTGTGCATGCAAACATCTTCCCATTTTTTTGCCTTTGGTGTAGGTTAACATCAAATCTTTGGAGGATGTTGTTCGAGCCTATTTAAAATTAGCTGAAGAAAAAACAGAAGCAGCTAAGGAAGAATCCCAGCAGATGGTACTGGACATAGAAGACTTGGATAACATTCAGACTCCAGAAAGGTGTGCAGCCTGGCTTTAAAATGTAGCAGTTTACAGAAAGTATCCTTATTTTTATTCGCTCTGCTGAGATATAAATGTGGTAGACTTGAAAGGGAATACTAGTTGTGTTCTAGAGGTTTTAAAGGAAGGAAAAAAGCAGGAATTTTACATTGAACAAAACCCTAAGTCTGAGTAAAGAAAAGTAAAGAAAGCAAGCAGTAAAGAATAGAAAATGTATGTGCAGTGGGGCTGGTTCTGGGAGTTGGGTCACCTGTTTCCAGTGTCTGCTCAGATCTGCATCTGTAGTGGTATTAGAGAGTTTATTATGGTAAACTGCTCATTACTGATTGATGTAGAAATGTTGTTAATTATATTAGACTGGTGTAATTCCTGTATGTGATAACGTTCATTTCTTCTGACCGCATTGTGCATATACAAATGAAAGGAAATGTTACTTTATACTTGCTTGGTTAACTGATGAGCTAATAGAAGAAAGGTCATGAAAAGTTCATTCAAGAGAGTTAGAATTAATAGAATGGGTAATGAGAACATAGAATGATGGTAGGAATTATAGAAAATTGGAAGAAATTACTGAAGTAGAGGATATTTGTGTTGTGTAGGAATACAGTTGTAGTAGTCAAATAATACTTACAAAGACCTGGAGAAGAAGCCTGTGTATTTACGTGTTGACAGCAAAACTCTCTAGCAGAAGTTGGTTGCACGAAAGAGAAAGGTGACAGACGTGTCTTCAACAGGGGGGCAGTGCCGTTCCTGTTATTGCCAGTGCCTGAAATTGTTACAGAGGAATCCACTAATAGCTAAACAGTGAAGATTGACTGACCGCTCTTTTCCTTGTTCTCCTGTCTATAACAGAGGACTAGGGAATGGATCTTGTTAATCACACTTCTCATCTAAACAAGCAGAGTTTCTTTTGTGTTTTTTAGGTCCTGCTTTTTAGTCTTCTCATACTTTTTTGCTGGATTCACTTCTTGATCTGTTGGAGAAGGCACTGGTGACATGTTGTCTTTAATAGTATATGTACTGCTGATACCCAAGGAAGCAAATCAGAACTGGAAATGATGTAGTAGAAGAGAGTTGCGAGAGTTGAGACTTGATATGAGAAACAGTTCAAAAATAATTTTAAAAATGAAGGCTTAGGGAAAATGGTTCCTTGTGAGTTTAACATGTTGAGTGGAACAGAAAGAAATCATGTGGGACATAGCACTGAATTGGTCTCAGTGTCTTGGAAATGTTTTCCCCAGTCTTCTATTTCTGTGATGAGGGAATGAAGTTCTAAGTGCAAGATTATCATATCTTACTTCTGACATATTTAAGCATTTTTTCATGTCAGAATTTGTGAAAGATTTGAAACATTAATGTGAGTGTTGTGGTTTCTGATATGTGTGGATCATAACACAGCGCTTGTGTCACATGTCAGCACAAAGTGAACTCTGGCAGCAGTGCTGATGACTAAAAGGGAAGTGTCAGCAAGTACTAAATTGTCTGCATTGATGGTGATACTTGACTCTAACAGAGGTACAGGACACAGCTCCCTGCTAGGAAAGGGAAGGTGAAAATCCTGGAGTTAGTTTCCTTTGGCTTACTTGTGAGGGATACAAGTTTCTGATGTCTTACCTCTGGGGCTTGGACATGCTGGTCATATGTGCAGTGGCCAAAGTTTGAAACTTAAAAGTTTGAAATAATTGTCTACATCCTTTAAAGGAAAAGGAAGCAGTCTGAGGGACCAGTTTGAAAATAAGCAATAGACCATTCAGCAGCAATTAGCTGTTCAGATTTGTCCAGTCTTATCTTAGAACCTGGGAAGAAAAATTTATGAGAATTGTAGGGAATAAACCACTTCTCTTTTTCCTTTTTCCTTACCTCCCTGTCCTGACTACAGTGTTCTTTTGAGTGCTGTAAGTGGAGAAGACACTCAAGATCGTACTGACCGCCTGCTTTTGACGCCCTGGGTTAAATTTCTGTGGGAATCCTATAGACAGTGTTTGGATCTTCTCCGAAATAATTCTCGAGTAGAACGCCTGTACCATGACATTGCACAGCAAGGTAGGTCCAAAAGATGGAAACTTGAACTATAATGATGTGGTGGCCCCCTCTTAAGGGGAAGGGAACATCCAAGGTTTGTAGATGCTTGTGGTCAAAAAGAACGACAAGAATCAGAGAAGGTTCTCAAAAGCTTACAGAGTTTTATTAGTAAATGACACACTTGGCATGGAAATTGGTGTGTTAGTCCCTGGCCTCCCAGTATAAGCACATGGCAGTGGGGTTGGGATAAAGGGATGGAGTAGAAGAAGAAAGGGTTGAATTAAAGAAAGGGATAGAGAGAAAGAAAGGGAGGGAAAAAGAGAGGGAGCAACAGTCCTTATTTCAAAGTTGATCCAGCTCATGGGGTGTCCAGGGTCCTGGCGTGCACATGCACCTGGGCTTCGTGGGGGGACCTTTTCATAGATAAGTTTCTCACCTGTTATGCAAATCAGTTCTCATGCGCCATCTGTTCTTCTGGACCTTTCTGGAAATGGGTTGGAGGGCTTCAAGGGTCTGGGGTGGTCTTCATCCCCCTCTGCAGCCCATCCCAATCTTCTTGACCTCTTTCCTGCACTTGTGCTGTGCCATTTTGTGCTTATCTCCAGAAGCCAGAACAAAGACAGGTTTTTGAGAGGAAATATGGGATTAATGATAAGGTTTTTGTCCATGTCATTTCCAGTCATTTGAAAGCTTCATTTGACTTTACCGTATTTAGATGACTTGAGAATTTTTTTCCCATATTTTACAAAGCCAAAACCTGAATTCATGCCATTCACAGGATTTTGTGTGCTCTTAGTTCAAACTAAAAGCTGGAATCACTGCATAAATTAGAACATTTTTAAAGAGACTTAAAGTATTCCCTTAGCTCTTTAAGTTAATTATGTAGAAACATCTTCATCTTTTGAGGTCAAGATGAAAATGCTCTGCATTGTCACTTACTCATTATGTGTGACAGATTGTATCATGTTTCAGATGTCTTTTGACTGCAAATGAAGATTCTTTAAGTGTAGTGATTTACATATTGGAATCCCATTTAGAACTATCATGAAGCCACCATCAGTGAACGTTTTGAATTTCCATTACTCGTTTTTGCAGCTTTCAAGTTCTGCCTGCAGTACACGCGGAAAGCGGAGTTCCGCAAGCTCTGCGATAACCTGCGAATGCACCTGGGGCAGATCCAGCGGCACCACAACCAAAGCACAGCCATCAACCTCAACAACCCCGACAGTCAGTCCATGCACCTGGAGACCAGGCTGGTGCAGCTGGACAGTGCTATCAGCATGGAGCTGTGGCAGGTATGCAGCAGGGCTCCCGATCCTGCTTGGTCTGCGGCCTTTCCAGAATCTGCTCCTCGCAGGTCGTATTTCGTGGTACATGCAGCAAGGTGAAGAAAGGATAAGAACTAAGGAATAAAGTTTTAATATCTAGAATATTGAATGCTTAGTGTGGTGTTCCTGACAGCATTTCAAACCAAGCTTTGCTGGTGATAGTAAATAATAAAGTAGCTGAAATCACTTTGACTTGTGAAAGTGAGGAGCTGATGAGCTTCACCTGTGCCAACATTTCTAATGTCAAATGCCTTAAAAAGCCAAACTTGTAGTTTTTTTGGATTTGTGATTTTGGAAAACTTTCTCTGTTGTGTTCTTTCCATTTTAGGTATGTAAGTAATTACATGTAAGGCATTTTCAAGATTACTTGTATTTTTATGGAAATTACCTATTTTTGATTAGAAAAACTATTTTTATGAAAAATGGTAAAACCAGTAAATAATAGAATTGGTATAATAGTAAAATAGTAGAGCATTTGTTTGTTTGTTTTTCTCCCAGTGGTTTGTAGCTTGAAAATCTGAATGAAACAAGTTTTTAAAAATACTGAATTCTAAGCAGATAGTTAATGGAGTATGTCCAAATAATATATTAGGGAAGTATTTCATTTCACGTAGCTGACAAAACTGAAGATCACAGCTTTCATTAGTATTAAATACTTTATAGTCTTACAGCCTTTAATGAATTTATATTTTTCCTTTTTGGGGGTGTTGCAAAAAATTCCTAACAGTAGCATATTTGGTTATTTTGGGTTTTTAGGAAGCTTTCAAAGCAGTGGAAGATATTCATGGACTGTTTGCGCTGTCTAAGAAACCTCCCAAACCACAGCTGATGGCAAATTACTACCACAAAGTTTCAACTGTCTTCTGGAAATCAGGAAATGCTCTTTTTCATGCATCCACCCTTCACCGCCTTTATCACTTATCAAGAGAAATGCGAAAGAATCTCACGCAGGAGGAGATGCAGAGGTGGGGAAAGATACATGCTGTGATCTTAGAATCTATTTTTAACCCCCTAGGTTCAAAAATAAACTAAATTGTACCCCAAAAGAAGCAGATGACATGTATGGCTGTGAGCAGCTCTGCCTAAATTGGCCAGTACTAATTGCCTCAAAAGAAATCTAGAGCAAGGAGGATGTTTTACAAAGCTACAGCGTAAGTATTGTGAACATTGGCATCACCTTAGCTAAGCTTTCTTCTCTTTACTGACTGAGAAAATAAGCAAGTCAATAAATATCTGGGGATTTGTTTTCTTTTTCTCTTCTGAGTGGTGGTATTTTCTTCACAAGACTTCACCATTTCCTCTCATGGTGCAGTTAGTGTCTCCTCTGTTATTTCTGGTGTTTTTAGACAGTTTTGTATTATGGATCCTCCTCATTCCTCTCTTGAGTTGGCACATGTATGAAATAGAATTAGTACGTGTTCTCTAGCAGTTCATCTCCTGTGCTTCTGCTCTGTCACCAGGATGTCCACTCGAGTCCTTTTGGCCACCCTATCCATTCCCATAACTCCAGAGAGAACTGACATTGCTCGTCTCCTGGATATGGATGGAATCATCGTGGAGAAGCAGCGGCGCCTGGCCACGCTGCTGGGGCTGCAGGCCCCCCCTACACGGGCCAGCCTCATCAATGACATGGTGGGTACTGGGGTTCGGGTGAGCAGCTTCATAACACCGAGTCCTGTTCCTTCTAAAGCACCGTGCTTAGCTGTGGGACACCAATTTTAAAGCTAAAATGGCTGTAGGGTTATTTGGGGCTTAATTGCAAGGACTATTTGGGAATGGCAGCAACAATGAATGCTCATGTACACTAGAGAGTCAGATTCAATATTGTCTTTTATATCACCCAAGCAGCAAATACTGATTTGAAACACTGAGGTGTCTGAAACGTGTTGTGATCTAGAACTCTGGGGTTTTTTGGGGTAATTAACTGAACCGAGTGCTTATTTTTCTGTTTTAATTGTGTTTTGTATAAGCACAGGTCAGATGTCAAATGCTGGACCATATGGATCTAAGTGATTATGAAAACTTGCTCGTGTTTCATTTGAAGGGATGTTAGATTTATCTATCCTCAGACCTCCCCCGATCCTCGTAAACAAATTAGACGTTAAGTAATGGGTATTTTCAGAGAATGTTTGAATTTCTTGCAGTCATTTGCACACGTCTAAAACTTAGGTTCAAAGCTCATTTTACAATTTGAATTAATTCTTGCAGCACTTCTCCATTTTTCCTCAAACACACAATTTAAGGCTTCAGAAATTTAATCGTGAACAGAAATGTGTGGTTTTAGATTGGATGTGGGCCTACATTTGTGTAGTAGGCTTGTGTCTTAGAAATGGCTGAGGATGCTACTCTAGTCTGTTTACCTTGTTTGTTTTTTGTTTGTTTGTTTTTTGTCTATTTTCCATTTTTAAATACATTTAAGTGGTGTAGTGTAGAGTTGCTGTCACTGCAGTTAAGAATGTAATGAAAAATATATAGTCTGTGTTAAAAAGCACATCTGTTGCCTGTTTAACTTGTTTAATATGAAATTCTTCAAGCATAACTATTGGTTAATACTGTATTTATGTTGAGATCTTTGGATTTTTTTTGTTGACTGTAGGTCAGGTTCAACGTAGTGCAATATGTTGTCCCAGAAGTGAAAGAACTTTACAATTGGCTTGAAGTAGACTTTCACCCGCTCAAGTTGAGTGCCCGTGTCAGCAAGGTAAGTTTTTTGGGGCTCTACGTGTATTGGTCTTGACTAATAGTCTGTTATTTGAATATTGATTTGTGGTAAATATCAACTAGCTTTTTCTGTTGCCAGATTTTTCAGTAGTAGCCTTGGTTTGGTGAAGTTCCATTACCATGACATGTACATGACATCTGATAAAGCCAGGTTGTTGAAATAGAATGAAAATTCACTCAGGTCATTTGGGTGCTGTTCAGAGGGCTCCATAAAGGTGCAGAGTTTTGGGAATGTATCAGCAGGTTTTGTTGGTGGAGATGATGGCTGAGTTTATTTTGTTTAAAGGTGCAAAATGAGAAGACTGCATGCACACGTGGGCATATGCTGGCAAGTGGGTTGTGTGCTAAGTGGAAAGATAAACCAGTGACTGGTTTTACTCTTAAAAGGTAGAGTGATGGGAGGTAGAATAGTGTGAGAGCTGTTGATTAGGTTAGTGTAAACTCTGCAGCTGATGAAGCACTTCATGTTCTTTTTCTTTGATAGTGAGAACAAAGATATTTGAGGTGCTAAAAAGAGCTTGAAGGTAAATTAGCAGTATGGTAAATGTTGCCAGTACTGTCAGTCTCCTTCATACAAAAACTGTCAGCTCTGCTTTGTAACTGTAAGTGTTCTGAACAGGGCAGTATCTGGACAGAATTGCTCTTGTTTCAAGAGCTAGAAACAGAAATGTTACTTTAATGGTGAAGTTTGTACAGGTCAATGCAGATAGAGTAACTTTTCAGACTTTTGATAGGTTCTGAACTGGGTGAAGGACCAAGCTGAAAAGGAACCTGAGTTGCAGCTGTACATTCCTCACCTGCAAAACAACACCATCCTTCGCCTTCTGCAGCAGGTATGAGTAAAGAAAATGTATGTTCCTAAGTATACATAAGTTAGAGTATGCTTTGGAGAAAGATTAAGTTGGAAACTTTAATGCTGAAATAATTTTTCTTTCCATCAAATAGAAGACCGTTTGATTTTGAAATACACTTTTCTAATATATAACCTGTATCTTCAGTTTGTGCATCATTTAAATATAGCTGTAGTACCTTAACTTGGTAGTGGGGAACAGTAGTGCAGTCTCTTCTCTAGATTTTTTTCATTACTTACCAAGTTTCTTAAAACTTCTGTTTTGAGTAAGGTCAGGGAGGGGAGTATTTCACTTTGTTTTTTGGTTTCTTTGTTTTCTTTTATTTTTTTAAACCAAATTTTTTTATCAAATGCACATTTCATTGACCTGCTTTCGTTACCAGTGATGAGCAGTGTTATTTCTGGTGTGCTAAAGAAATAGTTGAAGGCTAATTAGCAGCATAGCTGGATGTAGTGACTGCTGCCAGTCTCCTTCATACAAAGCTGCCATTCAGAAATGGGGTTTAATCTGAACATAGTGCAGAAATAAAACCCTGCAGCAGTATTTGCAATTGCACTAATATGTATACCTTCATTTGCTGAAAATTTAGCAAGTTAAGGCCTGTTCAACAACTTCTATTGCTGATTTCTTTTTATTGAGGAAAAATCCCTAATGTTTCTGTTCACATTCAGGTGGCCCAGATTTATCAAAGCATTGAGTTTGCTCGTCTGTGTACCCTGGTTCCTTTTGTGGATGCTTTCCAGCTGGAGCGCTGTATCGTGGATGCAGCCAGGCACTGTGACTTACAAGTGAGTGCTGTAGAAAGGCTGATGTGAAATAATATCTGGGTTCACATGCATTGCGTGGGATGAAAATATTGACAGTGTGGAGGGAAAGGCAAGGGTAATTTGTCTTTCAGTGCTCATTTCATCGAATCATTGAAAGTTCAGCCTCTTCCCCTGATTGATTTTGTTGGGTTTTTTTGGGTTTGGTTTTTTCTAAACCATAGAAATACAACAAACCTTCATTCACAGTGCTATTTTTCTCCTACTAATTTGGCATTTCTCATAGAATGGTATAGCAAAATTTTTTTCAAGTAATTTCTGCTTGGAGCTTCTGTTGACTCATAGCGGTCATAGGCAGAGCAACAAAAAATTGTTCCAATAAACAATCCAATCCTTTTTCTTCCTTTTTTTTTCTATTTTTGTAAAGGTTCGCCTTGATCACACGACTCGAACTCTGAGTTTTGGTTCAGATTTGAATTACTGTACTAGAGAGGATGCTCCACTAGGCCCTCAGCTGCAGAGCATGCCTTCTGAGCAGATCAGAAACCAACTGACTGCCATGTCCTCAGCTCTGGCTAAGGCTCTTGCAGTCATTAAACCTCCTCACTTAATGGTAAGTCGTTTAAAGTCTTATGAGAATGTTGGCAAAGCTTATATTTTAATGAATGTGTTTTCTCAGATTAGATGTACGTTTTACTTTTTTTTTCAGCTTAGTGGTAGTCAGTGTTTTGTGCTTGTAAAGAAGTCATTCTTAAAAGCACTCAGCTAGTTAGTGTTTGGTCATAACTAAAATCATGGCAAAATGTACACAAGAGGCCTGAGTTTAAAGTTTCCTGTCTTGAAAATACCAGGTTTAGGATAAAGCAAATAATAACTTTACACATGGGCCTACAGAACTAGGATTTGTTTAAAATTTTGCATGTGTTTTTGAAAATCCAAGAGCCTACTTCATTTATTCTTCCTGGAGAAACTGCTGTTGTGAAAAACCTGGAATGTAGCTTTATAGAACAAAACATCCCACAGCTCAAGAATCTGACCTTTCCTTGTCACTTCCTTTGCTTCTCCTTGGAGCTCTTTGCTTCAAGGTCAGACTCGCATTTCAGGTTTTCCAGAGCTCTCTAGCAGCAAGGTGTTAATCAGATTTCCAGCATGCTTTGGTTGTGGCAAGTTAAACCTTCACTTCTCTTACTAGAACAGTGGTAATTTTTTCACTTGTTTTAGGTTTATGAAAGATTCCATAGCTAAGACATCAAATATTTGTTCCGTATGGAAAAACGGCTGATAGCAACTGTCCGTGTTAGGTTCTCTACAGGTCAAAACACTAAGTAATATTCTTAAAAGCTAAATGCAGAAAGTAGAACTGTATCATGACACCCAATGCTCACTTCCTTATGTTAGCTTGAACATATATTAGTGGTTTTATAGTGTTTAGGATAAAAATATTTCTATATAGGTTTTCCCTCAAAAAGATTTGATTATTGATTGGTATTAGATTGTCATTTTGAAAGAAAATAATATGCTTTAACTGTACATTTGTGGATAGAAATGGCAATTAGTCTTGCACTGGACATGTTAGTACAGTTAGTAGCTGAATAAGACATAAATCCTTCTCATTTAACTCATTAGTGGTCATTACGCTTGTGAAATTGGAAACAGTATCCAGGTTAAGATCAATCCTGTGTGGTTAGAGAAGCTACAGAACAAGTTGATATCCTTTTTTCCTTCACTATTCAGGTCAAAACTTTCCACTTTTGTCAGGTGCTTAAAAGCTTTTAATTTGTCACATTTGCTATAATTCGCAAAATCATTAAAATTCGTTTGAAGCTTTTTACTTCTGTGTTTTTGACACCTCCATTTAGCTTTAAAGGTGTGCGGATCTGCAACAAAGTGTGGATGTTTCAGTGTTTTTGCTGAATGTCCTAGAAGTGACAGGATACTAAAAATATCCCTGAGGCTGCTCACATTTCAGGGGCAGCGTGGCTGGGGGCGTGTGGGGAGCTGATTGGGCTGCAGTGTTTGGTTGGGCTCAGGGCAATGGGCAGCTCCCCGAGCTGGCACAGTGACACCTCCTCAAGTGCACAGCGTGAATGTCCACAGTGGGGAATGCTGGGGGGTGAGAAGGCTGCTTAAAGCACAGTCGCTGTTCTAGTGTACAGAAGCCTAGTGGCTTTTTGTAAGGTAATGAAAATGGTTTTAAAGACAACGTTTAAATTGTTGACTTGGTTTTTTATCATCTCACAGATAGTGCTTTGTGTCAATTAGGGTACTTTTCCCTTTTATTGGTGTATTTGGAAAATAACAAAGCTTTAAAAGAGCAAAGCAGCTTTGGTGAAATACAGTACATGTGGTGATATGCTTGCAAACAAATACAGAGACAACCCACACACCCACTGCATTTAAAGATTTCACTATCAATAACATCTGGGTGTGCAATATTTTTGGACAGAAAAATGTCGAACTGTCGTACCTAAGCCATGTTGCAGAATACTGTCTTTTACAGACAACTTTCTCCATGTGCACATGATTCTGGGCAGTTGGTACTGCCTTGGATGCCACTTGGATGAGTGATTAGGTTTGCCATCACAGTTTGTAATTCCACTCAGTTGGCAAGTTGGGAGAATTAACTTTGCATTTTCCTAGAGAGGCATTTGCTTTGCTTTCTGCCTTTTTAAAGAGGGGCTGTTTACATCATTGTCTTATTATTTTAAATCCAGCAAGAGAAGGAAGAACAACATCAGCTGGCAGTCACCGCCTTCCTGAAAAATTCCAGGAAGGAGCATCAGCGTATCCTCGCGCGCCGTCAAACCATAGAGGAGAGAAAGGAGCGCCTGGAAAGTTTGAACATCCAGCGTGAGAAGGAGGAGCTGGAACAACGGGAAGCAGAACTGCAGAAAGTCCGGAAGGCTGAGGAGGAGAGGCTGCGCCAGGAGGCAAAGGAGAGGGAGAAGGAGCGGATCCTGCAGGAGCATGAGCAGATCAAAAAGAAAACTGTTCGTGAGCGCTTGGAGCAGATTAAGAAGACTGAGCTGGGAGCCAAAGCATTTAAAGATATTGATATTGAGGTAGGCGAATTATTGCTGCAGTGGGAAGTTACTTTGTTATGCTTTCAGTGTTACATTGCTGGGCTACCTGAATTTCATGGGTTTGTACTGCAACTGATCTTAAAACAGCCTCTCTTAAAAATGAGGCGATGTAAGTAAACTTTTATTCTGAGTTTGGATGGCACCTTTTTTTACCCTGGGGGAATAAAGACTACCTTTTGTGGGAGTTTTTTTCTCCTTTTTATATTGATAACTTTACTTGCTTGTAGGATCTTGAAGAATTGGATCCTGACTTTATTATGGCTAAACAAGTGGAACAACTGGAAAAAGAAAAGAAGGAACTTCAGGAACGACTGAAGAATCAGGAGAAAAAGGTACAAAGTAGGAAGGGTACAAATGTCCATACAGTTTTTTAGTGGATGTGATCTCCTGTGTTGATATGTATATGTGCATGCACATATATATATTTAATGTTGGAAGTGTTGTTTGATACTAAAGAAAGGTAAATGTGTTATATACCAATTGGGCCTCTGGTTTTGGGGCAAAAATCATTCTAATTAACAGAGTTGATTTGAAAAAGGACTCTTAAGCTGGATGTGAATTGAGTCTTGGTTGGGAAGACTTGTAACTAAAAAATTTTCCGAGCAGGTTAAATGTTCAGATGTGACACCGTTTCCGAGATGCTAAATTAATTGTGTTAGTCCTCACTGAAACAGAGGAAACTCCACTGCTAGAGTCCTCCTAGATGGCAGAAAAGGATCTGTC
The DNA here is from genome assembly GCA_013389985.1 of Dryoscopus gambensis. Lineage (NCBI taxonomy): Eukaryota > Metazoa > Chordata > Aves > Passeriformes > Malaconotidae > Dryoscopus > Dryoscopus gambensis. Next base: position 345,628 of record WEIT01009523.1, on the reverse strand, counting down.
TGAAACCTGGATAGCTATAAAAGTGTGAGAAATGTGTCATAATAAATAGAAACATGTGAACTGGGCAAGACGAAACTCACCCAGGACTTCCTGCTGTATTCAGAAATGGAACAGGGGTTCTATGGTACAGTTGGTGACCCGGGTCACTTAAACCTGGTTTGAAAAAAATGGCAAGTAGAAAGTGACAAGTTAGTTAAAAAGGTTCCAGTGAGGATCTTTGACACTGCAGGTCTGTAAAGCTGTTGCTTATACTGGACAGAGGAGCAGAAAATACATTAAACAGTAGAATTAGCAGTCACCTGAGTGAATATGATCTACCTGGAAAAGTCAGCAGAGCTTCTATAAAAGGAATGTTAGCAAGGGCTTGGAGTTCTCTGGAGCTGTCAAAGCAAACATATTTGTAAGGTTGATCTGGTGGGTGTAACTAAGTTGGATTTCCAAAAAAGCCTTTTACAAAGTTCCTCACAAAAAACCCCAACTTAGTAGTGTGACAAAAGAAAGTCCTTGAATTATGTTCTGGTTATATAGTTTTAAAAACTTTATATAGGGAAAGAAGGGAAAAGAATCCCCCAGTCATTGGCTTTGCATATTAAATGATGGGTTCCAAGCTTAACATTCTTTGCCAGCAGTGAGAACTTGGTTCTTCTGCATTTTGAGCACTGTCTGCAGCTCTGGTCTCTCCATGTCTAAAAGAATGCAGCTGAACTGGAAGTTTGACAGGAGGCCAGCAAGAATTATCAGTGATGTGGGTTGGCTTCTGTGGGAGAAAGGTCTTTGTAAAATAGTACCCCTCTGTCTGACAGATTTCTGGAGAGAGGATGTGGTGCCAGTCTGTAAGAGTGTACCTGTTGTAAGAGCTGATGGTGGGAGCAGTTGTTCTTGCACTGCCTGCAAGGGATAATGGAGTGAGAAGCATCAAATGAAGCCAGCAGGAGCTGTGTTCAGAACTGTTTGTAGGTCGAAGTTGGATCTTCATGCTGTGAGCCACAGACGTTCAGGAGTTCTTTCCAAAGTACATTGCTGTATATGAAAAGCTTTGAGTTCAGAAGGACAAGAGAGGAAATCCACTAATGTTTAAAATATAAAAATACTTCCAACACAGAAAATGCCGGGAGCTGAAAATGGATGATGCTGCGAGAGTACTGAGTGTGTGCCTGTCTCCATTCCTGCGTCCTTGCCTGGGAGTGCACTTAGTTGCCAGTGGCAGAGGCAGGTTCCTGGTTAGGTTGACCTTTAATGGTCCAGTGTGGTTGTTGCTATGTTGCCATAATATATCAGACATATTGGAGGATTCTCCAGAAATCAGGGGTTTATGTGCATTATGATATGCTAAAGATGTGTTATCTTTACACAGATTGACTACTTTGAAAGAGCAAAGCGCTTGGAAGAAATTCCTTTAATAAAGACTGCCTATGAGGAACAAAGAGTGCATGATATGGAGCTGTGGGAGCAACAGGAAGAAGAAAGGGTAAAAATTTTTTGTTCAGTTGATAAAGTGCATTAGCAATGCATGAAAAATAGTGTGTTTTGCACTGTTTGTTTTTTCCCCCAGCTCTTTCCAAAAAAGAAAGGAAGATTGAAATGTTAGCTTTGTGATTTCATTGTTCTAGTTGACAGGAATGTCTTTTGTCTTTGCTCTGGAAGGGGAAGAGAGAAATTTCTCCTTCCAGTGGCCGGGGTAGATTGAATCCAAACATATAGTAAAGTTGTACTTTGTATATTTTCTATTTTCAGATCACCACCCTGCAGCTGGAGCGCGAGAAAGCCCTTGAGCATAAGAGCAGACTCTCCAGGATGCTGGAGGATAGAGATTTATTTGAAGCCAGGCTCAAAGCATCACGACGAACAGTTTATGAGGTACGTGAGATATGGCACTGTTAGCAAAGTACACTCCTAAAGTGAGGAACTACAACTGGGACCCAGGGATTCTTCATGAAACTAGAAACAAATTAGTATTTAAAATGGTTCAGAACTGTGGAATTGCTTATTTTCTGCTGTGACTTTTAAATTAAATTTCTTGCACCCATTCCTAGGTACTATCACTTAAAAATTTTGACAATTTCTGGAATAGCTTATATGGAAAATAAAAGAGGGGAAAAAGGTCGATTTTAATACTATTAGTAAGGGATCACTGGGTGTCATAGGCAGGCAGCTGTGTCTGCAGAGGTACTTGAACTTACTATGGTGATGGATTAATACAATTATACTGAAGTTGAAAAATAGGTGGAAATACTTGTCTCTTTTTTATTATCTTTATGTTTGAATCTGGAAATTATTTTGACAGTTCAAGTATTTATTCAAACTGTGTTTTGTGTTTGCAAAATTTAAAAACAAATCAGACCACAAGGTCAGGGAAAGAACTGTTCCTTTGTTTCTTGCTCTAACATTTTAAAATTTTACATTTCCTGAGACTGTTTATAGCTTTGACTATATGGCTGTGTTGCAGTAAAAACTGGCTTTACGAAAAAACAAGGCAGAAGAGGTGTTACGTTATTATAAATTAGTAACTGCGCATGATTCTTTGCAATAATAGGGATAATTTTGGATAATATATTTTAGGCACAGATAAATGATTATTTAGGCAATTCCTTTTCCAAGAAAAGAAGATAAAGGACTAATATTGTGCGTGATGATGTGATTGTCTTTCTTCTAAATTGGAGGGTATTGTCCAACACAAAATTAATTGCAGAAGAGATTGAAATGGTGAACAGGTTGTTTTTCAGTGGAGCAAAATTATTACGTTGCAGTTGTTTTGAGTTTCTGTGTAGCTTTATTTAACAATCTGTGTAACTGCCCAGCTCTTAGACATGACAGCCGTGGTGTTCTGAGCTGTCTTGTTGGTATTTCAGGATAAACTCAAGCAGTTCCAGGAGCGGTTGGCAGAGGAGAGGCGGAACCGCCTGGAGGAACGCAAGAAGCAGCGCAAAGAGGAGAGACGCATCACTTACTACAGGGAGAAGGAGGAGGAGGAGCAAAGGCTACGGGAAGAGCAGCTGCTTAAAGGTGAGATTGAGAGTGTGACTATTTCATACTTTGCATCCTTGAGCCGTTCCATTTGTGTAACACAGCTAATGTCTGGTTTCCCCGCTTCATGGGTTTGGAGGAAGTCTTTTCAACTTCCAGTTCTCACACCTTCCTTGCTTACCTGCGTAGCATGGACAGGAAGGTAAAGCTTCTTAGCTCCTAGACATGAGTGAAGGAGGAGATTAGGTAAGGCTAATGAAAAATTGAGTCTTGGATTTTAGCCTTTAGTTTGAGTTCTGGCCACTTGTTTGTGCACATCTTAAAGAGAAAAGAAAGGGAACATTGGTGTCAGAGCAAGAACTCTGCAATCGTAAATGACTCACACACCTTTCTTTGTGAATTGCTTTGTCTGATAGCCCTAACAGCCTGTTTCAGGGCTTTAGAAGAGAAGAGGTGGCTGGCATCCTGCAGGATGAATTTCTGCCTTGTCAATTGCAGGATGACAATTTTATGTATCTGAGTTCATAATAATGCAGTATTTAAAAAACAAACAAAAACTGAAGCAGTCATGAGTACTGAAATTTCTAACACTGTTAGCTGATTTTTTTCTTTGACCTTTCCTAAGGAAGGGATCCTCTACCATGTTTGACGTAGTTATTGATATTTTAGTTGCTACAGTTATGGTCTGTACAATGAATTAACTTAAAGGTGTTGGAACTTTTTCTTTCCGGCTAGCTGTTCAAGATGTCTCATTAATTGATGTATCAGAGTTCCTTTTCCTATTGCTTTTGAGTTAGGAGACTTCCAGAAAACAGCTTCTGTGGTTAGCGAAACACATCATATGAAATGCCTGTATTTTTTAGTGTTTATTTTTTATAGGGTCAAAGGGGAGAGATTGTACTGTGTAACCCTTCTGTGGACGCGGCACAGTAATGGAATTTGTGTTGGTAATAAGTTCTGTGTGTGTTTCCAACTGTGCAGAGCGTGAGGAGAAGGAGCGCATCGAGCGCGAGAAGCGCGAGCAGGAGCAGCGGGAGTACCAGGAGCGAGTCAAAAAGCTGGAGGAGCTGGAGAAGAAAAAACGTCAAAGAGAAATGGAGATAGAGGAAAGAGAGCGCCGTCGAGAAGAAGAAAGGAGAGGTCTGGATGACCCATTTTCAAGGAAGGTGGGTAATACCTGCAGGTTTGTTTCTTTCTGACTGCTCCTTCTGCAGATTATTTGAAAGAAGGTGTTAGCATTGCAAAGTCATAGGTTTATTTATTCAATTTTTGTTAAGTTATAGTGTGAGTGGCTAATTTAATAGTTAAATTACTGTCCCTTAGTTTCAGCACACTATCAGGATCTGGAATCTCTAGTTTAGCAGTAGAGTAAAATAAATAAACTACTAAAATCTCCAAGCTGTTTAAAAACTAAATAAAGACTAAAATGAATATTGGACAAAATTTTCTTTAATACAAAAAGAAAGCAAACTATTGGAAGCAAATGCAGTTACTCATGAAAAAGGCAGGAATTCAAGTAGATATTGAAGGAAAATCCGCCCCCCCCCCCATTAAACATAAAAGCACAGTTTTATATTTTATAAGAAATATGCAGTAACATAAAACCAAGGTGTGTGTGCAACTTTCTGTTAACAAATAAAACTTGGATTGGGAGAATTTGTTATCCCAGTCCAATAGGAAACAAAACAAAAGTTACTTGGAAATGTTTAGTGGTTTAAAAGAATGTAACTAAGTACCATAAGCCTTCTACCCTCCCACTTTTTCAGAACTTGCTATTCAAGAGAATGAGTTTTAAGTTTCATGCCCTACAGTCTTTCTCTTTGTTTAATACATGCTGGGTTGAGTAACACCATGAGGATAAGTTATCAGCTTGTATAAATTGTTTTGATAGTCTCTCAGGTAAATAATTACGATGGGTATTTTTCATGTAAGAGGTCTCCTATCTGTGGGCACTTGATTATATGGAAAAGCTGGCTCAGGTTCTGAGAGAGATACCTGCACCACTCCAGAAATTCCGTTTGAAGTTTTGGGATTCTCTGCTCACCGTTGTTATTTGGGGTCATTTCAAAAGCATTTAAGGAGACAGAGTAGTGGATATGCAAGATTTTGGTTGACCCATATTGACAAAAAAACTTTACAAAGAGGGTTTTAAAACTGGAATATCCTTCTTATAAAGAGGTTGTGTGATAATGTGAAATCAGGTATTTTATATGGTTTAGCTAAGTAGTTTCTTGTGGTAGAATTAAGGCATAAAAATTAGTTTAAATGGTTTGTCTGGCAATGGAGAGACATTTTAACTTTATTTAAAAAAATACAGGTTGATTATTGCTTTACCCTGCAACCTCTGTGAATCACTAATATCTCACCTCTTCTGTGCATTGGGGTATTGGGAACAAAATTGTCCTTGCCACAGAGAGCTTTCAGTGTATTCAGTTACATTTCCTGATGAGATTAGAAAGCACAAAAGCAAATAATTCCTTGAATTCATTCCTGTTGTCATAAAGCCCCAGGAAGAATGAAACTGTTAGAACATCTCTTTTGTGTCAACAGGTAGTGGCTGTGGCTGACTAGCTGTTGTTCAATTGTTCACATATTTATAATCTTTTCAGTGTATTTGCATATATTCTACCCTATTGGTAAAGTATGTGGCACAAGGGGAACTATATTATTGTTTGAACTGTTCCAGAAACAAAGTCAGTTAAAACCATACTTCAGTTACTCCAACTCCTGATAGTTCTACAGTTTGACAAGTGAGTTTTTAATGACATAACATGCTCAAAAGTAAATTATATGTTGAAAATCTTAATTTTAAAGTATTCAGAGAGAATGTTCCTAATTTCTTCCGACACGCAGGAGTCTCGTTGGGGTGACAGGGAGTCCGAAAGCTCCTGGAGAAGAGGGGGTGAGCCGGAGTCTGAATGGCGTCGAGCGCCAGTGGAGAGGTAATCAGGGGTTACTAAGCCCCAGTTGTATTGGGATCAAAGTATGGAGACTTCCCTTTTGTTGCTGCTGCTGAAGCTGCACTAACTGAGTAATAGCTCATGCCTTTACACCTCTGAAAGTTACCTTCTGTTAAAAAGTTGCTTTGTAAGGATCTTGGAATGAGAGAGAGGTTTTATCTTGGAACCATGCTCGGATAACATTCCTGTTTTATTTGGCTTAGGTGTGTGAAGGCAAGCAGACACCTTCTGTGTGTGGTAAACAACTTGCTTGATTGGATTCCTTTTTAAATTAACAATTTCTCTCCCACTCAAACACTGGTGTCAGTTCTTTAACTACAGAATGGGGAAGGATGACAAGCAACTGCAGGGTTCCTGCATGATGAAATTCTGAGATTTTCCATCTAGAAAACTGACAGTAACTATACAAGTCCCAGAGTGAGTCATAGAGCAGAAAACATGCCATAAATTAAACTAAGTTCTGAAGAATTGTGAACAGGGAGGAATAGATTTCTGAAGGAAGAATATTCTGAAGGTGCTTAGGATTTAAAAATAAAAAGAAATCCACACTTGTTTACATCTATTTTGGATATGTTCACTAATAATGAAAACTGTTTATGCAGTAGTAGAAAACAAGATCTTAAACATTTGTCCATTTTTCTGCTCCACATCAGGATGAGCTGTAGCTAAAAATATTTCTGATGGTGCACATCTAGTTGTTCTTAAAAGCCTGTGCTGATGGAGATCACTGCTGGTTCCAATTGGCAATATCTATTATTGCTTAATTAGCCTTGCAGGTAGATAGATTTTTATAAATATCTAACCCTAATTTCCAGTACAGCAATTTAAATCCATTACTGCTTACTCTGACTCCAGTGGAAGCAAATTAATTGACTCTTTCTCGCTCTAGTAATTTCTTGCAATGTTTTAGAAGGGTATGATCTCTAAGTAAACAAAATAGAATTCCATTTTTCCTGAAAAGCTGTGTTGCCATTCCTGGTAGTGATCCACTTTTCTCGTGAACTGCAGAATCTAACAATTGGATGAAACTCCTGGGTGAAGCCTTTCACTACTCACATATTGCATGAGTTGTGGCTGCCCCATCCCTGGAAGTGTTCCAGGCCAGGTTGGACGGGACTTGGAGCAACCTGGAATAGTGGAAGTGTCCCTGCCCGTGGCAGGGCGTGCAATGAGATGATCTTCAAGGTCCCTTCCAACCCAAACCATTCTGTGATTTAATGAAGTGTTAAATGCACTTATTTGTAGGCTTCAATGGAATTTTTCTTCCACACAGAGTGATACAGCTTGTCTTACTCATTTCTCATTCAACTTTTCTAGAAATGGATTAGAGTAGTGGTAGTTTAAAAGTAATAGTTTAAAATAGATTTAAAAATCCTAAGACCCTGAAGCAGTATCTGAATGAATTAAATACTTGTTCATCTGATAAACATTATAACCATTCTTCCACATGTCTTTTATGGCAAAATAATCAGATTTTTCAAAGGGGAAGATTATCCAATTTGAGTCTAAATGGAAATGAACATGAAAGTCTCCATGGCTTGGTTTTTACCTCACAGATCAATGATAATTGGATTCCCCCTTATTCTTCCAAACCCAGGAAATGCACTGCTCACAGTTCCTCAAAATTCTTGAGACTTTTGAGTTGTCACAAACTGTTGTCTCTTTGTTCTCATCTCTTCAAGTCCTACATCTGTTGTTTTGTAGCAAGTCACTGCTGGTTTTTTGTTTACATTTTAGTAGCATAGTGGATCTCTAAACCTTGGAGTGTTCTTTTTGTTGTATTTTGGTTTGAGTTTTATTTTTTAAGTCCATGAGATTTCAACCTAAATACAGCTTCTCTTCTTCTGCCAAAAAGCAGGTACCAACACATTATTATTGCTGAGGAAGGTTAATTTCCTGAAATAAAGAAATTATGCTGGTGACAAAAACAGGGTTTATGGTCTAAGTGTATGTGTAAAATCCTGTAGACAGTAGACTAAATGGTGTGTGGGGGTGGCATGTGCATGGAGAAGGGGCATACTTAATTGATGGTTGTGCGGTTTTTTAGTACCGGTTCTTTCAGACTTAGCTCGAGTTTGCCAAATTAGGCTTGGTGTAGAAGCCAGCCCTCTTCTCTGTTGTGTTGCAACAGATAACCAACAGGGGACTGTCCAAGCTGTAATTTCGAAGGAGATGATCAACTGCCCAGTCTTTACTGAAGCTGTAGGGACACCCACCTACCGCTTTCCCGTAGCAATGAAAGGCATTAGAGGGTGCATTTTGAAACTGCAGTTTGTGTTTGGAACCACTCACCAAGTGGGTGCAGTCAGAAATGGCTTTGAGGGGTTTGATGCTGTTGATGTTAAACTTTCCTGGATGTCAGCTTCCACTCCTCACTCATTCCCTGTGGTTTTATAGAGACTGGCGTCGAGGAGATCCAAGAGATGATGAAAGACCTTTCCGAAGAGGGGATGATCTGCCCCGGCGTGGGGATGATCTGCCCCGGCGTGGGGATGATCTGCCCCGGCGTGGTCCTGCAGATGAAAAGGAGCGGCCTCCGGAATCAGCAGAGGACAGGCCACCTAGACGGGAAGGGGACGAGGACAGACCTCCAAGGCGAGAAGGGGAAGAGGACAGGCCTCCCAGACGTGGATTGGATGAGGACAGGCCGCCCCGGCGTGGTTTGGATGATGACAGAGGAAGCTGGCGAGCTGCAGATGACGACAGGGGTCCCAGACGTGCCCTGGATGATGACAGGCCCCCCAGACGTGCCCTGGATGATGACAGGCCCCCCAGACGTGCCCTGGATGACGACAGACCACCCAGACGTGCCCTGGATGACGACAGGCCCCCCCGGCGCGGCTTGGACGATGACAGAGGCAGCTGGCGCGCGGCGGATGATGACAGAGGGCCCCGGCGCGGGCTGGATGATGACCGGCCACCCCGCCGGGCTCTGGATGAGGACAGGCCCCCCAGGCGTGGGCTGGATGATGACAGGGGCAGCTGGCGGGCTGCAGATGACGACAGGGGGCCCCGGCGCGGGCTGGATGATGACAGAGGGCCTCGGCGTGGGCTGGATGACGACAGGATGGCCCGGCGGGATGACGACAGGGGACCCTGGCGGAACGCGGACGATGACAGGCTCTCCAGAAGAGATGATGACAGGGGCCCGTGGCGTGGTGGTGAAGACTCAAGGCCAGGTCCTTGGAGACCATTTGGTAAACCAGGTAAAATACAGCGATATAATAACCTTCCCTCCAAAGTGTGTGTTAACCTAGTAGATAACGGATGTAGTGTACTCGATGCCAGAGATGGGAGAATCGGGTCTGAAAACATCTAGATTAATTTGGCTAATGTGGATACTCCTCTACTTAGTATAATTAAACCTTTTAATTTCATTGAATTCAAAAAAATTGCTTGTCTGGAAGATACCTAGAGGTCGCACACTAACACTTGTGCAAAACCACAATACACAAGTTGAATGCTCTGCTGGGAGCATTCTCACTAGATGAGCACACCTTGGACTCTTTCCCTACCCCTTCTATGTATCTGAAGTTAATCTCCTTCTGAAGAAGGATTTTGGTACCTCATTCAAGAGGGTCTGGTTTTGATAAGCCCTTTTTTATGTGTACAGAGATAATGTTTTTAACATTCCCTTTTTGTTTTTAGCCCTTCCTGAAAGTCCTGCTTAGAGCAGAGCTTGGATTAGATGACCTTCTGAGGTCTCTTAAAATCTGAATTATCCTATTCTCATGTTGTTTATTTCTATTCTAAAGTGTTACTGATGGTGCCTAGAGCTGTTTCTGATTGTTTTCAGAACTGTTGATGACATTTAAATGTTAGATATGATTTTGATTTCCTGGCTCTTTACACTTACGTATTGGCAGGCACCACATCAACTTTCATAGACACTAATTCTGTAATCCAAACCTTTAGAAAACTTACCATAAATATCAAAACTCGCACTCCAGTTTTTCTTTTTTAAAGCCAAAGCAGGCTGCATAATAAAGAACTCCCATTCATAAATAACTGAGCAGTATTGCAGGGTGCATTGTGTTAAGTAGATGGTAACAACACTCATATGTTGAAGTAGTGCTTTAAAAAGCAGTAAGTTCTTTAAAAATCTGCTTGCTTGAAATCTCCTCACTTGTGGATTTTCACAAAGGAATCTGCTGTATAAGCTACACCCTTTGCTTCTTCTTGCACTCGTTTTGCACCAGACCTTTGTGGTTTCTGGCTGAAAACTGCAGGGTGCAACCAGCTGTGCTGGACTGTTCCAGGCAGCCCTGACGTGAGGTGTGCATCACTGGCTTTACATAAAGCAGCTTGCACGGCGTTTTCTCTGTGGCTCCCACTCGATGTGCAAACTTCTTACAAACATCTTGAGTTGGATCCTCAGGGGTCAAAACTTGAAGAACCAGTTTCTGTGACGGAAGTAAAGGGTTCTTTGTCTACAGGAGAGATCAGAGGTCAGTCAGAAATTCCTTTGACTGTGTTTCTTTCTTCTAGGGGGGTGGAGAGAACGAGAGAAGGCTCGTGAGGACAGCTGGGGCCCTCCCCGAGACTCCAGACCTTCAGGAGACCGTGAATGGGATCGAGACAAAGATCGGGATGAAAATGAGAAGGAGCGGGAATTTGACAGGGAGAGAGATTTTGATCGAGACGATCGTTTCAGGCGTCCCAGGTCTGACTTTCTCTGTTTCAATACTTCTAGAATGTTTCTGCCAAAAAAGAAAAGGGCCCTGCTGATACAGAAATAATGTGGAATTGCTGAGTGAAAGGAACAAGGGTTGGTTTGTGTGAAACTAAGCACTTTAGGGCAGCAAATGGATAGGGGCATTTTGGGGCCTTTTTGGTTTGTTATTTTTAGGATGATGTTATCTGGTTACAGGAGGAATTCCAAAATGCTTAAAATGCTTTCAAATTTTCGTTTTAACCTATTATCAAGAGAATTCCATGGTAGGCTCCAGAAAAACAAAACCAATTTTGGAAGTGTGTTAAATAGACACCCACTGGGTCTGTAAATATCTGTGTTGTGATTTATTACTGCTCCTTTCCGTAGCAAAGGTAAAAAACTTAACATTTCGTTTTATGTTTTGCATGGCCAAAGGGATGACGGTGGTTGGAGGCGAGGGCCAGCTGAGGAAACTTCCAGCTGGAGAGATTCAAGTCGTCGCGAGGAGTGGGACAGAGGTGGTCGTGACATGAGGGACCGACGTGGCGATGACAGGGAGCCGCCCCTCCGGAGAGGGCCACCCCTCCGATCCGAGCGGGAAGAGCGTAGGTTCATTTTAGTGTCCCTAAAGTCCTACTTCCAACATAGAGCCTCCCTCTTCCTGACGGTGCTGGGAGGGGGTCACATGGGAATAGGTTATATATTCAGCCATTTAAACTCCCTTTCCATAAACAAAATAATAAAAAGCACCTTTGGCATAATTGAGAATTCTTCAGTGAATCTTAACTATTTGTAGTTGTGTTCTTTTCCATCCTAGTAGCATTTCACATCTACAGTAGGAGGATAACATTTCAAGTATGCACTTCTCATAGGATTGTGTTCTGGGTGTATGAAGTCCTTGTGTTTAGATTATCAGGACAGACATCCCAGAAAGTAATTTCTGGCCCTTTCCTTAAAACCATTAAAATGTGAGGGAAATATTTCTGAATGAGGCCTTATGGGTTTCACATTATTAATGGTATTAATTTTGATGAATAACCTGTTTTGATTACAGACCTGTATTAATTTTGTATATTTATTAATCCTTTTCTGTGTTCTAAAAATACAGTAACAGCAAATCCATTTAATTTAGCCTGTAGGGACCACCACATCTTCCAATTCTGGCATTCTTATGTTCAGAACCTCATTTTGTCTCTGCCCGAAATGTGGGTGTTCCTGCACTTGGGAGCAGCCTGGAACAGAACACGGGATCATATAAGGCACTGCTGCTGATGGAAAGGCAGAGTCTTCTCAGTGTGGAGATTTTTTATTTTATTAATGTGTCAAGAAGTTTTGGTATTTGACTTCTTGGCATCTGCCACAGCTTTGTTCACACAGAGCTGGGGTGGAACTCTTAACATCCTTTTTGGTGGAATTGAACAGTTTTTTCATACAGTAAAGAGTGGTAGATGCTGTTACCAGTGAAGTCATGTAATTCAGTACCATTTTACCTCTGATTCCAGTAGGCTGAAGAGCAATTTCCTGTCTTTTAAGAACAGAAAACACCTAAACATTTTCCACAAGTGTTTTTAAGTGAGGATTTTTCTGTTTTCAGAGTTCAATCATTTCTAAGGAGATACTTTTGTGGTTTTAATTCTGCTAAAAATCTAAGAATATATTTTACATCATAAAACCATGTACATCAGTAGAACATTCTTACTGCATTATGTGTTTTAAAGATGACACTAGGCTTGCTCACCACAATCCCAAATCTGAGAAGAGGTTTGAGTAGTTCTGCTGTTACTTCCTTATAAAATAAAAACGCATATTTGGCCGTTGTCATCGTGTTCCCTGTTGGCAGGGCTGAGGATCAGTAACTCCCACTGCCAGGTCGGGGCTGTTTGTTTGAACTCTTGCAGGCTGCTGCTGGAGCATGACTGAGTTGTTCTTATTTCTTCCTGCGCCGCAGCGAGCTCGTGGCGACGCGCTGACGACAGGAGGGAAGAGCGCGGGGAGGATCGGGAACCGGTGCGGCGGTCGGCCCCTGCTCCTGCTGCTCCTCCAGCTTCTGCTCCCCCAGCAGCATCCAAAGAGCGGGAACGGGACGGGGACAAGGAGAAAGGATCCTGGAAAACAGAGAAGGAGCGTGAGCCCGTACGCCGCACTAAAAACGAGACAGACGAGGAAGGGTGGACCACTGTACGACGTTAAGTGGGAATCACAGAGTTTAACCAATGTTTTAGCTTCGATTTGATCGAATCCACAGATTATATTTGTGCTTATAAACATTCTGAATTGGAATTCTTTAACCAATGTTTTGAGGTAACATGAAAGCATGAAGTACTTACTCATATAGATTGATCATGCACAAAACTCACAGCAGAAGGTTGGAAATTGAATGCCAGTTTTTGAAATTTCAAATGATGCTTATTTCACGGGTCATTTGTTGCTAAAATAAGAAGAAGCAAGCCCAACAGCTGTCTTCAGTACAGCTTCTCTCTCGCACCAAAACAGGCTGGCCTTTTTATTTTTAGTCTTTCTTAGTTTGGAATGGGGTACTATTGTCACGGGACATGAATTTGAAAACGCCTCTGTTCACACAGTGGCATTATTGAAAAAGCAGAGCTATAAGAATTTGCATAATTAGCCAAAAAAGTAGAAAAGCCCTCTTTTACATAGGTATCTTGGAGGGCAAGCGGTTTCTGAGATATATTATCACTATCTAAATTCAGTAAGTTGTTTAAATTTGAATTGAATACAATAAACCTTGTGAATTAGCTACACTGGGATATTTTCTGTAGATTTACTTGAATCCATAATGCCTCTGAGGCCACTTTGCAGTCATTGTTCCAGTAATGTACACACTGCTGCAGTGTACAAATCAAACTTGCAGCTTTTACAATTTCAGTGTTTTGGTAAGCATATGGCTGTGTACTTTCTGTTGCCAGTATCACAACTGCTTTTTCCATTACTGGATAATTCATGCGTTTCAAGGATTTATAAATATTGTCATATTTGAAATGTGTGGTTTTGGAGAAATTGTTCAATTCCCCCCCCCCCAATTCTTTGTCTTCAGGGTCAATTCTTTCCCTTTCCAAAAAAGTGATTTGTAGTAATGGCTGTGTTGACTTCAAAGCTGGGGTGCAGTAACAACGAGGAAGGATCTGGTCACACTGAAGCCAACACAGAACTTGCTGCTGTGTGTTTCTTCAATGATAAATAAACAACTTAAGGAATTAGCTGCTGCAGTGTCTTGACTTTTTAGTGAGTCCTGCAACATGTATTCATGCAGAACAGCTGTTGAACAACCCTTTTCTGTTCTCAGACCTGTTCTGTACCAGCTGAAGGAGAAGGTGAGAACACCTGGCATAGTTTCTCCCGGAGAAACCTGGTGTGTGAACAGAAGTTGTAATACTCCTCTTGGTCCTTTTCCTGCCCTCTTCTGGCTTATCCAGGGCCAGTAGTTTTCTTGGGAAAAACTTGTTCTTGGAGCCATCTTCTGAGGGCTTGATTTTTGTGTCTTTGGATCCTGTCATGTCATTGCTGGTTGAGTCACAGCACTCCTTCAGAGCAGTAGTGTTTTCCAAGAACAAAAAAAAATTACTGTTTTTTGTTGTTTATACAGTCCCATAAAGGCTGGAACTAGAGAACAGCAGCCGTCCAGTAACTGTGCTCCCTGGATCTGGAGTAGGGGGTGCTGCTGTTCTTCAGCCACCTCCTGCTGTCCTTGCATTCTGTGCCACAGGATCAGTGCTGACAAAAGGGACCCAGGAGCTCGCTTCACTGCTGACTCTGAAATTCCTGTGTTACTTAGAACCATGTTTCTCCAGTGTGATTTTGAAGACGTCCAGGGCCGTGGACTGCACAACTGTTCTGGGAAGCCTCTTCCGATGCTTGACTGGCTCCAGACTGGAACAGTCATCACGAAGGGTTTGGCTTGAAGGGGTTCTTCAAAGGTCATCCAGTCCAACCCTCAAGTGCAATCAGAAGGTACATCTTCAACTAGATCACATTGCTCAGAGATGCAGGGAAACATCCACCCCTTCTCTGGGCAATCTGTGCCAGTGTTTTACACCCTCACTGGTAAAAAACCTCTTGTATCTAATCTAAATCAACCATCCTTCAGCTTAAAGCCGGTACCCCATGTCCTATTGCAACAAAATTGCCAAAAAATATGTCCTCGTGCTTATGGGCCACCTTCAAGTACTGAAAGGCCACACTTAGAACCTGTTCCGTGGACCCTGTTCTCCAGGCTGAAAAACCCCAGGTTCTCAGCCTTTCCTCACAGGGGAGCTGCTCCAGCTGTCTGGTCATTTTTGTGGTTCTCAGAAAGTTTAAACCTCTCTTTTTTGGCTTTTACCCTGTGTCTCTCTGCTCTCTATGCGCAACTGTGGAAAGCTGGAATTTTCCAGGTAGCTTCCTAGTAGGACAGGGCTGGCTGCTGGAAGGTCTCCCCCAAAACCCTTCCTTTTTTCAGGCGGAACAAGCCCTGTTCCCCTCAGCCTTTCCTCCCAGGCGTGTGCTCCAGCCCCTGACTACTCTGATGGCCCTCTGCTGAACTCAGCCAGCTTTGGCAAAGTCCTTGTATGCGGGGAATGGAACCCCAAACAGCGCACAGGAAAGAGGAGGTGAGCTGAGGGGGATACTCTTCCCTTCTACAGCCTGGGATCCAGGCCCAAACAGTTCTGTGTCCAGCTCAAAGAGCCTGGCATCTGCTGGGTCATGCTCACCTTTTCCCCTGCAAGGCCCCAGAGGCATTTGAGCCCCCAGCTTGTCACTGCAAGGGCTCCTTCCTTGGCTGGGCAGCCCCTGCCCTGGTCCCTACTGAACTCACCAGACTCCTGTCCAGCCTTTTGACCACCAGCCCTGTCCCAGGTGTGAGGGCAGGAATTCCCACTTCGGTGTCATCCTGTGGCTGCCTCCAGGGCCTAGAGGATGGTTCCAGCCCAGCCCACTGAGCACCACAGTGCTGAGCCTGGACATCCAGCCAGTTTTGCTGCCCCCTTTTGTTATGTGGGCTGTACCATGCTGAGCTGGGTGCAAGATATTGTGTGAGTGCTGAAAGCCTTGGTAAAGCTGAGATGAAGAACATCCAGTGCTCCTTCCCTTGTCCACAAAGATACTTTATTATAGAAGGTAGGTGAGCGAGGCATGGTTTACCCTCAGTAATTCCATTCTGGCTGGTCCCAGTTGTCTTCTCCATGTCCCCAAGAACACGTTCTGAAAGGACTTCCTCTGATTTTCCCAGGGACTGAAGTGATACAACCTGGCCTGTGCTTTCTCAGATGGTCCTTTCAGCCCTTCCCAAGGATGGACACATTTGCCTTTCTCCAGCCTTTGTAATATGTAAATAGTGATTGTACCTTCAGTTACATAGTTTTAATTGTATCTGTACAAAGACACTTTCACACAGGGACGAATCTCAGTGATCCCTGCGCCAGCTAAAGCTCTGTTTCCCAATCTGTGTTATTAATTTCCATTATTTGAGATCGTGATAATGTTGTCAACACGTGTCACATTCTCAGGACTGGGCAGGTTGAGAAGAGGCTGGGGAGATGCGAGCTTTGCAGACATGCCAGTGTGTTTATTTTATTGCTTGATCAGTTTAGACACAATAACTGACAGTGATCAAAAACCTCTACTGACCAAATCCGACAGCTCAAACCTCCATCTCCTGCCATCATTTAACAGGAGCACAAAATGTGGTTACCTGAAAATGCCAATGAAGCCAAATGAGTTCTGTGTCAATCTTTGCCTTGTTTGAGTCATGTTCAGTTAAACAGCTAAAATTTTCAGTGAACCTTAGAAGAATACAAACTGTCACAGGCTGTATTTAGAAGGCAGAACTTAAGGCTGCTGCTGTTTGAATGGATGCAAATGTTGCTGGATTAAAACAAATCTCCAGCGGGACAGTGTCAGGTATGAAAAGTGCTGTTTCCTTCCTGCTCTGGGAGGAACCCAGGGACTGACCCAGCCCATGGGCAGGACTGAGGACCATCAGGGTCCTCAGCAGAAGGAAGGCATAATTGGCATTTTATTTAAGCTTTATAAGTGCTTTACTTATAAAAAGTAATATAATTTTTTTACAAAATCATTCTTTATGAGAACTGGCAGGGTGCAGTAGTGTTACTCCTGACTGGGCACTGCCCAGCTGCAGCCCAGGACATGATCTTGGTGGCCTCAGTGAGGCCATGAGGAGGGCCAGGAGGATTTTGGGGTGGGCTGGTAGGCAGCCAGGAGGTATCTCAGACAGCAAGAGTACTGCAAGGCTTGTCTTGCTGTAAATGAAACGTATCTTTGTTGTTTCACCGTCCTTGGCAGGAGCTGCTGTGTGTAAGCAAGTTTTCCTCCTGCACCTAAAGGGCACTGCTGAATGGTGCCAGCCTACAAAGGGCAGGCATTAGGTCAGTGAAATGCAAGATCCAAAATTTACATGTTCTTCAGGCACTAGAGCCCATTCTGGGGTTTGCTGCAGCATTACAAGAAGTAGGCACAAGTGGCATAACAAAAGTGCCCAATTCTTCCATTTTTGCCATGGCAGGACCAGCTTGAGCCAAAATGCTCTACACTTTGTCTGGTCCTCCTCTTAAATAAAATCAATGCATTTAATTACGGTAGGATGGAGATTCTAAAACCTATTCCACTGCATTTTGCTAATCAAAACCTCCTTTGCTGCACTTTAAGCTGTTAGCCCTTTCTTTCTTGGGCAGGAGGACAATCTACCAGCTTTGCTAAACCTTGTTCCATTTTTAGAGTATCACTTGTTTTGTCCAGACAACAGGCATTTCAGGATTACCTTCCTCCCCATGCAACTCTTAGCAACTCGTCTCCAGTAAAAATTAATCTTTATATCTGGTGGGTCAAACTGGCACTGTAAAAGAAAGAAAAAAAGACATTTTATAGCCATCGTGGTTTGGTTCTATGGCAGCTACCTGAGGCACTGGTCAGCAGACTGAGAGCAACCTGCCCAAATAAAATTTCCACTTAAGATGAGCACAGACTTACCTGACTTCAGCTGAATCAAGTTATCTATACATCTGAAAGTAGTTTCTAATTAGAAGTAGCTTGCTTTTTGCCAAGACTAGTACCAGCTGAGGATGATTATCCAATATTGTGGTCACTCCTCTTGCCAGAATATCACTATAGAAAAGATTCCATCACTTACATGCACAGGAATATTTCCCTATAATAAAGCAGTTCTCTGAAGATACAGTATTTGGTTTAAACAGGTGACCATAATATTGTGATTTGCTGATGCCTATGGAAGAGTGAAAGTAGTGTCTCACTTTTCATGTACCTCTTCTGTGGAGCACAATACAGCTCCAACCTGGGCTGCTTTCAGATTAAGCTTTCTGCTGTTCCTAGAATTTAAATGACTAATGCAAATGGTTCCCAGTATTTAAGGAGTCAAAGTAGCAATACAAACACTATCTATTGTAATAACCTTTTGAGAGTGACCAAGAACAAGCATGTTTCTGCTCACTCAGTGCCACAAGGAGTGTGCTGGTGTGCCAGAAATCACAGAAGCTTACTTAGAAAACCCAATCAAAATATCCTTAAAGGTTTCATTTTTGTTAGACTCGCACTTGTAAATCTTTAAAGGGCAAATTGTCCCACTGAATGATTACATAAAGTAACTGAAGAGCCTTGCTGTCAAGGCTGTCTTTTGCTGAATCTTGTCATCTTTCTGCAATAGTCTGAGGTCTGTTGTTTTTATTTTACCTCCCACACCCCCAATTGGTCTTGAAGCTGTTACTTTTCCACTTTACCTGTAAAGCCTTGGATGGGATGCCTAATGCTGGGGAGCAGCGACGACAGGCAGCTCTTGGCCTTTCCAGAGCAAGGCTGCAAGCACTTGGAGAACAGAACCAGGAGCAACAGGCAGCAGCACAGGCCGTGGGTACAAGTTTTCCTCTGGCACAGGCTCTGCAGAAGGCCAGTGCCATGCAAGACACAGGATCTGCTGTTATCCTGAGGGATTTCCAGGCGTTGCAATCATGCTGGTACTGCACAGCAGCTTAGTGCAAAGACTGGAGAGGTGGGGCAGGGACATGGCAAACACCTCCAATCCAGCCCGGCCAGTTTACCCTCAGAAAACACCCGAGACAGATTTTCTTTGATCTTTCTTGCTTTTGTGTCCAGTAACAGTCAACTGCATTTAAATATATATAACTGATCTTCAAACTTCCCACAAGGAGGTAACAAAAATACAGAAGAAAACTCTTCCCACAGCATCATCACACTTCGATTCTAGAGCTCAGTTCTAATGTGTGGTGGACACAGATTAAACCTATGTGGACCAGGAATCACAAAACAAAACACATCTAACTTCTAACAGCTTAGAAGAGCCCGTGGTGCACTCCCCATAGAGCAAGAGACAAAATGTAATGTATTTAGCACAAGGAGGGGGAGGCTGGCACAAGGGTAGCTGCAGCCACTGTGTTATTTAATGCAAGCCCCACTGCACTTGGTAATTAGACCTGACATCATCTTTGGAGCCATCTGATGGAGATTTAAGGGAACACTTCCACACAAAATCAGTTTCTCCCTCCTAATTGCTGTGGCTGCGAGTCAACAGCAGTGATGTATAATGAACCCTGGATCCTCATCCCCAGCCCATCCCAGACACATTTGGACTCCATTCTTGACTGTCCTGCTCTCCTGACCCCATCTCCCACCCTGCTGAGCAGCTTTTCAAAAGGGAACCACAAAAGTGTGGATTACCCCTCACGTTCCTAGTTCCCTTTTCCTGTCGGGACCCATCTCCTTTCTCATCATGCCGCTGATGTCCCAGCAGTTCCTCCACGAGGCTCTCTTCACCTCCCTGCTTTTGTCAGGCAACCCTTGTGGACTGAGCACACCTCACATCCCAGGTGTTGGTAAAGATACACAGCAGTGTGACCCTCTGCACTGAAAACTCCAGCACCCATCTTTCTGCTCCAGAGGGCTCTTAAACAAACTACAAACTGCTGCTGCTCCTTGTTCTACCTCTGGATCACAAAAAAGAAAAAACAAAACAAACCAAAACAATTTCTTTTCTCGTGGGGATTAGAAGTGATATAGCCCTGGCTGCTATTCAGTACCCAGGAACTGCCATCACCTGGAGTGGTCCAGGACTTCAGCCTAATTCTTATGCTTTGTACAGTCTGTGTAGTGTTAAGAATATTTGTTAAATGCATGGATAGATCTATTTTACTTGCAAAGAGTTAAAGCCAC
Organism: Dryoscopus gambensis; assembly: GCA_013389985.1. Taxonomy (NCBI): domain Eukaryota; kingdom Metazoa; phylum Chordata; class Aves; order Passeriformes; family Malaconotidae; genus Dryoscopus; species Dryoscopus gambensis. The sequence goes on along the minus strand of WEIT01009523.1, from coordinate 325,855 downwards.
ATTCTCCCAACTCTTGAAAATACACAACCTCCCTTTCTTCCATTCTCCTACGGTCACAGCTTTCTGCTTTGTCCAGGTCTCTTTCCCTCAGGCTTCCTCCATTCTCCACCACAAACGCAGCTGCATCAAAGCTTGCTCTCCTGCTATTCTTTCTGCCTTTCTGTCAGCAGAAAGGGCTCAGTTTGCACCCTGGCCCAGAGTCATCACGTTTTCAAACATGCACTTGGATGTTTTCTCCCCTCAGACCTTCCCTAAAGCTGAGTATTCGCCACGGGGACCTGCGAGACCGGCGCCATCGGTGCCCACGAGAGGAGCGGTGACGGCGGGGCACCGCACCAGCTCGGATGCTGCGATTTCGGGAAGCAGGTGTCAATTACCGAGGGCAGGTTCGATCGCGATTTGCTCACCGATTTTAAAACCGGCGAAGGAAATCGCTCGGATGTTTACTTTAAGAGCTGAAAGGCGGAGTGTCGTACCCTAATTACACACCCTTCTATTAACTGGCAATTGAGAACAGCTCTCCCGCCCGATGCTCCGCCGGCACGGAGCGCTCGGGACGCGCCTCGGGGCGGGCAGAAGGCAGCGCTGC
>WEIT01009523.1:288262-323954 GCA_013389985.1 Dryoscopus gambensis | reverse complement strand
CCCGGAGCGGCCCGTGTGAGCCGGGCCCGGCAAGGCACAGGCCCGCCGCGGAGGAGCGGTGCCGCTCCCAGCGTCCCGGCACTGTCAGGGAGGGGTCTCCGCCTGCAGCAGAGCGGTGCAGGGACAAAACAAGTTCGGTGCTGTACGAGTGGGAAGAGGTTGGAGCTTTGTAAGCTCGTGGAGGGCAGCAGGTGCCTTCCCTTTGGTGCTAGTAAGTTGTGTGGGGCAGAGGTGATTTCTTCTTTGGACCCCTCTTAGTAAGTGGGGTTTAATTAATTAAATTAGAGATAGTTTGGCTGGGGTCTCAGACGAGGTACGTGCCCTCACTGGAGTGGAGGCACATGCACTCACCGGAGTGCTGCTCGGGTATGGGGAACCAGTCTGGAATATCCAGCTCTAGAAAGGGACGGGCCTGAGTGTGCTGTGCCTGTGAGTGCTCTGTGTGCAGTGGGTGGGTGCAGAGGTACCCTGGGCAGCAGGACGGGCAGCAGGACCGGCAGCAGGACGGGCAGCAGGACGGGCAGCAGTGTCCCGCAGCACCCACCTGTTGCGCCTGGTGAGCCCGCGTTTTGGTGGCCCAGCCCTCATCCCTCTGGCCAGTCCTTGCAGAGCAGCTGCTGTGCTGCAGGACAAGGGACCGTGGTGGGGAGATGCAAGTCCTCTTTGCTGCCCCTGATGGTTCCCATGCCGTCAGGCCACCCAGAAACCAGATCCTTTGGGAAACAGCACGTGTGCTTTTCCATTTGAGCGAGAGGAGTTGACAATGTAAAGATCCTATTAATTTCCAGCCCCTGGTAAGAGCTGCGGGGCTGAGCAGGGTGGGTGGAGTTTTGTCAGAAGTAAATCTGTCTCCCCCGTGCACGGCCCTGATTTGTCAGTCTAACAGATGTTCCTCTGGCAGGTAAAGCAGCTTTCCAGTGTGTTTTGTTTGCATCTGAAATCGGGAGGTTTCATAAGCTTGGCTATCAGGAATAACTCCCAAGGGGCTGCCTCCCGGCACCGCGGGGCTGGATACGCCTCCCCAGCCACACAAAGTGCCTGGGAAGTGGCTGTATCAAGGACCAGGCAACAGAAAGGACGGCTGCAGGGAGTAGAGCTGGCTGGAAGCAGTGTTTCAAGAGCATGAATTCTCTGGTTGGAAAGTGGGACTCATTTCAGTACTGAAAACATTTGCAAAGGAAGTCCTGTTCCAGAGCGTGCTCGTGTGGGACACGGTTCTGCGCCGGGTGACCCCAGGGACATTTCACAGTTCCGGAATGTCAGGCTCAGCCCAGAGCTCATCTCCGAGATGCAGTTATGTGACAGACCTTTGCTCTCTTCAGTGGAGTGTTTCAGGGCCTGATTTGCACTGGAGCCAGCAGGGAATGGCAGAGGTAACAGATGGGTGACCGGGCACAGGGTGATCAGTCAGAGTGGCTGAGCATCACTTCCTGGAGCAATTGTTGTATCTCATCTTCTGCAGACATTTTAAGAGGCAGAGTGAATAATTTCATACCACTGCTGTAGCAGTGTGAGTAGCTACAGGCAGAGAGGGAAATGGTCCTGTTCCCCTCACTGCCAGTGCAGGGAGCGATGAAGAACATGAGCAGCATAAAAAAATACCCTCACTAGGAAAATATTGTGAGGGATAGACACCTGTCACCAGCATGGCAGTAACAGCACCCTCAGCAGAGCTCATGTGCCTTGTGTTTGAGGTATGTTGCAGAGGTTATTTCTTTGCTTTCTTTGTCCAGACTTTTGCTCGAGGACCCTCATGTTCCAGGTGTTGAGCAAACACTCAACAGCTCCACTCAGGCATTAGGTCCCTGCAGAGCTGTCAGGCATCGTCAGGCTTGCACCAGCTGAGGTTGGTGACTGGGGTGACTGAGGTGCCAGCTGACTGGGGTCACCCAGTCACAGTGCTGGTGCAGGAGCAGGGAATCCCACTGTAGACATTGGAACAAAACAATGTTTTGGTGAAACTCTTCATCAGCTTCAAGCAGTTAACAAAATACGTGGTCAAGAAGAGCTAATGGACAAGTAGCTGCTCCTGGGAAGGATTGGTGTTTTGCTGTGCTTTGCAATGTTCTCCTTTTGAAACACTGAGAACTGCATGAGAAGATACTGCTTTGTCCTCAGCTGGAAGTTGGGATTATTTCTGACTATGCCAAAGTCCCCTTTAGGCAATCCTTGGCAGGACTTGGGCAGTGTAAGACCACAGCTGTCTTGGTGGTGTCTCATGTGAGTTCTTGTGGCAAGGCTGCACAGCAACCCTGGCAAACTATCATCTGGAGCAGAAGTGACAAATAGCTGTTGGCACTGTGAATTCGACACCACGGGCCAAACTCTGCCCAGCCAGGGGGAAAGTTCTCTGCTCCCTCAGAGCAGCGAGAAACCGTGTCAGAAATTCTAGCTGATCTGGGCAGAGGAAGCCATCAGATCTGCTAGGGTGTGAGAAATCTGCCTGGAGGGACTGGTGTGGGAGTTCCCACTGGCCACAGGAATTTGTAAGGCCCAAGATTGCTCCTGGGAATACACACACACACATATGAAATCTATGGACACACCAACTGCAGGTGAGTGAGGCCTTTGTCTGGGGTTGGAGGAAAGATTGTCTTTCTTTGTATTAAAGCAAAAATGATCTAACAAGTGACTTAACAAGAATGATAGAAGGATTTAAGCACAGAGGGGTTTGAGTGCATGCAGGACAGCTGTCAAGTTTAGAGAGGAGATTAGGAGTTCATTTGAGAGATACATTAGAAAAGGGCTTATTCTGGGGGGCTGTGAGCTCCCCTGAGGCTGGGGAGGATTTACTGCCTGTAAGTGTTGATGTATTGTGCACTTTATGAAGCTTGCCATCCCAGCAGCTTTGATATGTTCCAGCTTTTCTTTAAAACCCCTGTGGATTTTAAAGTGGCTTTCATTTAACGTGGGAGATGTTGACAAGCTCCCCCAGGAGTCTGGCAAGTTCTCGGAAGGGTCTTTTAAAATATTAGCTTCACCACCACTTCTAGAAGATTTTTTCCCCCCTCTGGAATATCAAGGAATGGTTTGTTTCTGACAGCACTAAAAATACATTAGGTGTCTGCTGACAGAGGGAAGATACGCCCTGTGCTGCTTGGACTCCCGGCCTAGTGTTCAGGAATTCTGTCTAAAGCTTTTGGCTTAACAGATGATGCTCATGTTTGGAAAGCTGAAGTTTATAGCACAGAGCAATCCTGCTTAGAAGATTGGAAGCAGCTGGTGGGACTGACACGAGTGAGTTAGGTTTCAGTGGAGGATACAAACACAAGTCATGGAAGCAGAGCTTCAGCCTTGGGTCTGCTCAGAGGCCCCAGCGCTGATGTTTGATGTGCCTGTGGGAGAAGCCCTTTCTCTGGTGTTTCCCTTCTCAAAAAGGAGGGGTGCACGAGGGCTTGTGCTGGTGGGGGGCTCTGGGCAGGAAGCCTCTGCTCCATGTCAGTGATGTGAAGAAGGCACGGTGTCTCCCAGACTCCAGGAAAAGGAGGGCCTGAGCTGGCACGACAATGTTGGTAAAACGGATAAAGAAATTATCTTAGCCCCTTCTTACTGGCAAAAAACTCCCTGGGATGAAGGATTAGGAATGTAAAAGCCAGCTGTGAAATGTGTCTTTGGTTTTGGGAATCTTCCTCTGGAGGTGTGCTTTTGCTGTTGTTGTGTGGAAGCAGCTGATCCTTCAAGGAGGTGGAAATCTGACTGCAAAGGAGCCAGCGGTGCTTTCACCTTCTCCTGATCTGTGCTGAGCCCAGTGGGCTATTTCAGCATACCCAAACACATCAGGTGTTTCTTTAACAGGGTACTGAACTTCTCCAGGGTGTAGAGCACAACTTTCACTGCGCTGGGGACAGGAGTGACTGTCCAGGTCAGTCGTTTTGGAGTGACACGACACTCCTCAGGCAACTGCAGCAAATGTTAACCCAGGCAAACCGAGCTGGTGGGGGAAATAGTGCATTTTCCCCTGTCTCTCAATTTGATTCAGCCACTGAAAAAGCAGAACAGCACACAGCAGTAGCCAGCTCTGTAAGAACTGCTGCTCCACCTTCTTGCATGCAGACAACTGGAAAGAGCTGAGAGCAGAAAATAAAGGTGCTTCCAAGAGTGCATCATTGTCATCAAGTAAGTAACGTGCACATCACAGCAGGAAGTTATAAGGGCAACCTAAACATGGTTCTGCTTGACTGTTGAGTGCTCGAATTTCCAGAAAATGCCATCATTTCCCCTATTTTGTTTTATCTCTGTAGCAATGGCACCTTAGCAAATAGGTGCCACCTTACCTTCATGCTCTGGGGGCTGACAGTGCAGAGAGAAGAGAAACTGAATTTCCTCTCCCCCTCAAAAAGCTTGTCACCTGAAGGTGACAAAGTTCTTCATGGACACTGACTTTTTAAATCTTCAGAGCACTGCTGAATGTGTTGGAAAGCTGTAAAAAAAAAGAAAAAAATCCATTACACGACTATTTTTGCAATCAAAAATGTATCTAATCTAATTATCGTGGCTGATAAACAGTAGATAGTATCGGCTCTTCCATCATCTCTGGCAAATGCATGGAATTTAAAGGAGAATGCAGAGGTCATAGACAACCAGCCAGGGTTTTGACTTGCCCATGCAAACTACTGCAGAACACAAAAAAAGCCAAGAGCCAAATGTTTACCAGCAGAACCATATTTTTCTTGAAGATATACTAACTTATGGAGAGGGACGTCAAAGTGGCATGGAAATTCATATATACTGTTTGTGAGAAAATCAAATCATTTTCATGAAAACTGAAAGGTAGGTTTGGTTCTTTTTTTGTTGAAGAACAGTTTGTGTTTATGAATTTTATTAATATATCAGGGAAATGTAATAAATGCTATAAGCACGTCAGTTCCTAAATGTCAAATGAGATTTCCCTCTTACAGCAAATCAGACTCATGTTGAAAGGGAGAACCAGGTTCTTCTGAAGAGATCCTGTGAGCCTCAGATGGCACAGGAAGTGTGTTAATTTTACAATTAGTGAATTAAGTCAAATCTATACTACTGAACTTTATTATTACTGAATATCTCTGGATATCCCTGGAAGTGACCAAGGACAGGCTGCATGAGGCTCTCAGCAACCTGGTCTAGTGCAAGGTGTCTCTGCCTGTAGCAGGAGGGTTGGAATGAGATTTGAAGTCCCTTCCAACCCAAACCATTCTGTTCTCACACTGAAGTATTTGGGGAGCAGGAGCTCTCTGGTCCAAGCTGAGCTGCTCAGCTGCAGCCAATGCCCTGCACCTGCTGACACCACCCTGTCACCCAGCCTGTGCATTTGGAAGTGCTGAGGTTAAAATCCCAGCCTGCCCAACTCCTCTGCAGCCAGGGGTTCATATTTGGAACTTATCGTGGCTGGCAGGTTGTTTTCATGTGCCCCTGTCAGAGTCTGCCCCAGCAGCTGTGTCAGCTTTGTGCCTCTTGGGGGTATTTTGGAGGTTTCACACATCAAATTTTGGAGTGTCAGTCGGCTTTGCCTGCAGGTAATGCTGTTTCACACTTTCTTTTAACTCCAGGGTAATAAATGAAGCCCCAGTCCAGCAACCACTGAGTATGTGCTTACCATTGCAGGCCTTGCCACAGTACATGCAGTTTTTCTCAAAGCTGGCAGTTTTTGTTAGATTTCAGGAGACCACGGGGCTCTTAAAGCACAGAAAGATGTCCTGGTGATTCGCAGTGCGGATTAAACTCCCGTTTAATACCAGTGATGAAACTCCTTACTTAAAGGGGGTGGCCAAGAATTTGTACTATATTTCATCTCCTACTGTCCCTGCTTTCTTGTTTCCTGTGCAGGGTCATGGAAGTGGAAGGGCAAGTCAATGCATTTGGGAAAAATCAGAGGTTTTCTGTTTTGGACAAGTCTCTGGATTCATTGAAAAGAGTATTTCAAATAAAATTTTGGCTAGACAGTCTACATTCCTTTATGTATTCCTCCTCTCCAAAAATCACTGCTCCAGGATATCCTTGAGAGCTCAGTGCTTGCATGAAGATTTATTGCTTTTCGTTTCTGAATCAGTTCTGAACTGAATTAGCAAATGCTAGTGCATATTTCTAATAGCAACAAGAATTCCAGCAGAATTTCTGAGGTCTGTCTGGCTGATTAAATCCAGCAAAGCCTCCTGCTAAGCTCCTTGGCAGAGTCAGCCATATCAAGGACTTTCAGACAATCACAAATTCAGTTCTGAAGGTTTTTTATTGTGCGAAATTTTACCAAGCAGAAGAGATATAGATATATATATTAGTTGAGATGATCCATATAAATGCCATACACACATGCAAGACAGTAGATAAGTTCCTGATATATTAATTTCACATGGTGAGGATAATAGTATTTCTCCTGATGACTTGATTAAATTTGTAAAAAATTCCTAGTGAAAAACAGTAATTGCATTTTTTGTCAAGCTGATAAATACACTTTAGCTGAAAGGGAAAAGCAATCAAAAAAAATCAGGCTTGCACTTGGAAACTGCATGTGAAATTTTACACTTGTTTTCTGTTTTGTTATTTGGTAAAAGGAGTAACCAGAGGGTTCTTCATGGTTCTGCCTGCTTGGTGGTGCTGGCTTTCTTAGTCTGAAATTGAAGTGGTCTGTATTGGAAGAACAGTGATGTCCAAGAAAATAAACAGCTAAAGAATACAGAAGTCAATAACTCCAGGGGAAATAATTTTGAATCGGTCTAAATGTTTTACATTTCTGATACATTCTGGGGTCTGTTTTCTTCTCAGGAGTCACAGCCTGGATACCCATGGACACCACTGAGATTGGGTGCTCCCTGTGTGTATCACTGGATTGCAACTTTGGCATTTCACATCCTCAAGGAGCCTTTGTTAAGTTTCTAAATTCTTGCACTCCTGTTTTCTCACAGATCCTGTTCAGAGTCTGACCCTGAGAACATGACTTCATTTGTGTTTTCAGCAAGAACTATTTTTCCTCAAAACTTTGGGTGCTTTTGAATTTTTTTTTCCACTGAAGGGATAAACCACTAATTATACATGAAAATTGTACCTCAAAGATCCATCTTAATAATATAATTGTAGTAGCAAAGCAACTGCTGTGATTATGTGCATCATTGCACTTTTCAGCCATTAACCAGCTTTTCTTGGTTAATTAAGTTAGTAAAACCTAGAATGTGCTTTGCTGGAATATATCCAGTGCAATCTCATTATCACCTACAAGCCTCTATAATTGGGGCGATAATGTGCAAAACATTATATGGCTGATAAATGCAGTGGGATTAAAAGAGGGCCAAGTTCTGCTCCCAGGCACACGTGACAGAGCTTGGGGTTTTGGTGTGTGTTTGTGGAAGGCCTGCAGCCCCATGTGGAGTTTGGGGGGTGGCGTTTCGAGCAGGAGGAGGTGCACTTGGAAGGAGTCCAGTGGCAAAAGCTAATGAAGGCTGCAGCCTCTCAGGACAGGGAGAAAGAGTTGGGGCTCTCTAGTCAGGAGGAGACTTCAGTGAGGCGTGAAAATGGTCTTAAACGCCTTCAAAAGAGGGAAGAATCTGTTCTCTGATCCTGTTGGAGAGGACACAGAGGTGTGGGTTTACAGCACGGTGAGGGCAGTGGGCACTGGTATTAGGGAAATGCAGGATGGCTAACTAAGGACTGGTTGGAATTGCTTGGACCAGGGTGTGTCAAACCATTCTCTGCTGTTGGGGGGCACCGGGAAGAGGTGGATTGTGTGCTGGCTTCAGGCAGTGAGGTGGGAGCACCAGAGCCACTAGGATGGTATTTTGTGGTTCGGGGCACATGCGGGTGAGAGGCTCCTGGCAGAGATAAGTGATCTACGTGGTGCTTGCACAAACACAGAGCAGATGTGCCAGGAGGATCTGTGATCAGAATTATGCTCTCAGTTGTTACACGCTTGGAATTACTGTCAGGACTGCTGGTGGAAGGGAGAGAAGTCTATGAATGTGAAAAAGAGGGAAGCATTACTTCTTGCTCCTTTGGATAATACAGGTCACAAGGCTGGTTCTGTTTGTGCTTGTTTGAATTTCAACATGTCTTTTCAGGGAAAAAAGCATTCAAATGTTATTAAAAAACCCTTGTAATGAAGAGTCATCCTGTCTGCTTCAGTTCTGGCTTTGGTAATAAATTCATTATTTACACTGGCAAACATGTGCCTCATATTTCCAGTCAGAACTTGCCTGTCTTCAGTGTCAAGGTTTTCCTGTGCTAATTGAGGACCCTGATCTCAATATTTAATTCTCCCTGTGAACACTGATAGTCTTTAACCAAGTCATCCCTTAAACTCCTCTCTTCATAAGCTAAATGGATCAAGCTCCTGCAGCTGTAAATGTTGTTTTTCCATCCTTCATATTCCTTTCTGAACTCTCTGCAACTTATCTGCTTCCTTTATTGTCCTGGTTTGACAGGAAGGAAGTTTTTTAAGGAAGGTGTAGTCAAACCAATCATGGATTAGAAGTGAATATTGACATCTGGTGTGGCCACTAAGGAGATGTGTCACCTCTGAGAACATGGGGAGATAAAGGAGAGATTCACAGAGGCATTTCCTTTTGTGTTCCGGCAGCAGAAAGGAGCACGTCTCCTCCCTCCCCCGGCCTGGGCCTGGGCCTGGGCCTGGGCCTGGGTGGGGGAGGGGCAGCCATGCGGCCTGAAGCCATGCGGCCTGAGGATGAGAGGTAGGGCGGAGCCCGGAGAGAGACAGAGGTGGAAGGGAATGGACTGAGTCAGCTTGCAGGATGGAAGGGTGGAGAGACAAGGAGATGATTCTCCACCACCCCCCCCCGGCCCTTCCCAGAGAGAGAGACTGCGTCTGTCTGTGCCAGCCGAGGAGCGAAGCGGGGGAGCTTCCCGGCCTTGAGAGCCCTGGAGCTGACGGCACGACAGCAGCAGAGACTTTTTAACCCTTCTCTTCTTTGGGAACAGAAAGCTTTATGAAATATTAATCCTCCTGAGCAGTGAGAGTGAGAAGAGAGACAGCCTGGAATCCTGTGACGTTAGAGGAATTGATGGGAAGAATTTGGTGGGAGGAGATTGATGGAGTGGCTTTGGCTGGACTTATCTTGTATGGCCATAGACTGAACAATCTGTCTTTAATACATGAGACTGCATTTAAGTGGATGCAGTGGCTGGATGCCAGACGAGGCGACCTGCTGCAGTGATGCTGATGCCAAGTGAAGGAAGAAGGAAGAAACCCTCGGCCCCAGGGGTTATAAAATGGGGGGGACGGTTTTGTCCCAGAAAAGGAGCTTCTGGTACTTGGCAAAGCGTCATTGAATCCTGAGGGCAGTCTTGGTCCATGGATTGGTGGTGAGAGCACCAGACATGGAAGGACACTATGGTTTGCAAGAGAGACTCCTCTCTTCTTAGATGAACTGAGAAATGATTATTTAAGTATTGTTAACCGAACAGGAAATCCAAGGTTTTGTCTAATTGTGGGAAGGGTGGAAGTTGGGAGGAGGAGGAATGTTTCTGAGAGTGTTCATGTTCCCTGTGTGTTTCTTTCCTTTAATGTAGTTTATTAAAGTTTTTTTTCCTATTCCTAAGTCTGAGCCTGCTCTGCTCTGTTCCTGATCACATCTCACAACCATTATTAGTAAAAAATATATTTTCATGGGGCACTGGCATTGTGTCCAGTGTCTAACCATGACATTTATGAATTGTGGACTCTAAATTTAACATGGCCCTCCAGTGGGAATTGCACCAGTAATACCAGGAGCACAGGAAGATTTGCAACCTTTGCTACAGTACTACCCTCAGACATTGTGTACAACTGAAGAGGAGCATAAAAAAAGGTTCAGACCAAGGTTCATCTAGCTCAGCATTTTGTTTCTGACACTAGGCTGTAGTGGGTGGGTTCTGAAGGCTGACATTTCCCTGCACAGCCTCCCCTTATCCTTTAAAAATAAAGATACAATCTGAAATTCCATGCAAAGCCTTTGGAATTCTTATGTCTTTAGTGTCCAAATGGCCTGTTAGGCCTCTAGCTTCCCAGCATTTTTATCATGGGCTGCCCTAGGAGTTAAACTGCAAACCAGAAGATTTGTGTCTTTGCTAAGAGTCTGGGAAAGGATATTTTTAAATCACAGCAGGGCCCTGGGAAGGCAGGGCAGACGGAAGGACAGTGTGTCCCTGCTCCATGGGGACGGTGCTCGGCAGCAGACTGGCTCACCCGGAGCTACCCTGATGGCTGTGCCAGGGCTGGCACCCCAAAAAGGAGCAGGAGCAAACACTGGGCTCGGCCAGGCACTGCCAGAGCTCTGCCAGCAGATCCAGGGAAGGAGCTAATCAATGTCCTCGCACTGGGGAGCCCTGCCTCCCCGTCTGTCAGCTCAGCTGAGGAACCACCACGATCCCCAAACCTGTCTGAGCATCTCTGGCTCCCAGAACAAAGCCCTGCCTCCTGCATGTTCCCCATGGAGCTGGGGAATTTGATCCTTCCCCACTGAGGTGCCTGGGACTCCCTTGCCTCTCCCCAGCCAACTCCTTGGCAGCAAAAAATCCTCTCCCTCAGTTATTGCTCTCCCGTGCTGTGTCGTGTGCAGCTTTATTAGAAGATGATTTCATGTTTTCTTCCAGGAAGGATGTTACACAGCTCAGAATATATCACCATGGAGCTTCTTGGAAACCCCTGGGTGACGATTCCTTGTTTACAGCCACGCTTGGAGCTTTGTCAGCCAGTTTCCAGGCTGTGCCCCGTGGTTCTGTGCTGTTGTGGTCCCTCAGCCCATGCCATCTGTAAGGCTGGGTGTCGTGCAGCATTCTGTGGCGTCAGTGCAGGACATGTAAACACCCTTCTCTGTCTGCCAGTGAACAGACCCCAAGCCAGCTCACACAGCGTGCTTGCTGTGGACACAGAGCCACAGAATGGTTTGGGTTGGAAGGGGCCTTAAGGCTCATCCCATTGCACCCCCCAGCCATGGGCAGGGACACCTGCCACTGTCCCAGCTTGCTCCAAGCCCCGTCCAGCCTAGCTTTGGACACTTCAAGTTTAGGCACTGTTGTTTTACTGCAGCCCTTGGGCTGCTGGAGAAATGAAAAGTGTGGTTTTTGATCCATTCCAGTAGCAGACTAACTGAAACAAGGTATAATTCAGTGTCATGGAATTTTGTTTATGAAACTTTCACAGAAAAAGCAAGGTTTCCAAATACAGAGCCAACTCTAGAGGGAGAAATGGATATGTTTGCATTTCAAACCATTGCTGGTGTGCAGACAGCCAAGGACATACTTACTAGTGGTGGACAAGACTGGTGATGAGGAAATTTTACTGCTGGGGGAGGAGATCAGAAAAGGCATTGCTTTAAGGACCTGAAAGTAGAAGCAGAAGTGAGGACATTGAGAATGTAGAGATGAGACACAGAGAAAGACTAATTTTGAAATATTTAAATCCCATTTTCTAAATAGGCAGAACAGTTGATGTTATAGGCCGCTTAGAAGATGTAAATGTAAATGCACAAATGTAAATGCAGATTTCCAGCTGATCCTTTAAAAAACAAGTCCATTATATCCTGATACCACTGGAATTAATGAGAAGACTCCTGCTAGTTTTATCCTTATTTATTCATTTTTAAAAATGATTTTATTGAGATAATTGAGACACAAAGAGCCATGGTGACAACATATTCCACTTTTGTTACTTGGGCAAAAAGAGCAGCTGACAAAAGCAAAAATATCTATTCATAAGTATGTTCAATTGTGAGAAGATTCCTCTGCCATTCAAATTTCTGGAGGGTTCATCTTTGGTTTTCTCAGCAGTTTTGTCCTGGTACCGAAATATTCTAGCTTTCTGGATGAATATGAAATAAATAGAATACAAATAAACACCATCGTGTCCTAAACTAATGGACAACTTTTTTCTAAGTTTAACACCCAGATGTTATAAAATTTGAAAAAACTGAAAAGTAACTGATTTTGGAACTGATTTTATATAAGGTTAAAAAATAGCAATGATAATAAAAAATGAACAGTGCTGTGATTTGGTTGGATTTTTCTCTAAATTTATGGTGCTCCTGAGAGCCTAGATATGTATTAACTCGTGTATTGGAAGCAAAATGTGCCCTTTGAAAAGTGTTCTTGTAAGCTTTTACTGAAATGGAAGTGTTTCAAATACATGGAATTCATCAGTGTTTGAACATCATTTTTAAAACCTTATGGTTAGTTCAAAATGCTTCGTAGTGCTGTTTCAGCAACTGTAGCCATCAGAGCTATAAAGCTCGAGTGTCTTGGCCTTGTTGTAATAAAACATCTAAACCCTCTCATTTTACCATTTCTGCTTTCTTTTTCCCAGAAATCGTGAGAAATTTTTAAAATGTCACTATTTTATTTTGACACGTGCCAGGTTTCACCCATCTCTAGATATGTTTTGCTGCTGCTCATGAAAACCTTGCAACAATAAATTCACCCGTGCAGAATCCAGATGGTTTCATTCAAACAGTTGTTTTGGTCGTGGCCATGGCTGTGGTGTGGAGAAATGCTGCTGCAATGACAGGGCCTGCGAAAGAGGGAACAGGAACCAGAGAGGGCTTCACTCATCTGCGAATGAGGGGAGAGGTGAAATCCTTCCCAGAACAGGGTTACTTCTTATTAATGGAGTTTTTAAAATTGCCAGAATTCCTTCTTTTTTAAGGCAGCAGACAGAGCTGCAGTATTGTTGTTGGGCAATGTCACAAAACATCACAACACTGGAATCCCAAGATGCTCAACGTGCTTTGAAATACAGTGGGGTTTGAGGGTCAAAGTTACCATGAGATGAAACAAATAGAAATAAAGTTAATTGTTCTTAAATTCTGGGACTTGCACAAATGCGGTCATGGTGTCTTTGACTTACCATGAATCAATTTTGCCAGTGACACCATGCTAATATTTTAATGTGTAAATCCATAACTGTGTAATCCATGCTGGACTGTCTAGGTGGTGGTGCTGGTTTTCATTGTGCCCTGGCTCACTCCATCCCCCTTCTCTCCCCATTTCCTCTCGGATTTGCATCAGGCAAAACAGAACCACGCTTTTAGCATTTCAAGATTTTTTAAAGAGATGTTTAGATCTAAATGTTTAGATCTACCCTTGGAAACACTATACGGTGTGGCAAACAGCACTCAGATCTTTGCAATTTTATTAAATGCTGCCTGAAATGCTGTCTGAGGGCAGGCTCTATAGCTCTTTCTTGCTGGATGCAGGCAGCTGCATCTACTTGAAGGAGTTCGTTTTGTAAAATATTCTTCATAATGAGAAAAAAGATCGTGGGTTGGTTTTTTAAGATGCTTCAATACAGCGTTTTTTTGTATCACTGATTTTTATGTCTTTGCAAAGCAGCTGAAATATTTTCTCATGGAGGCCCCTGTTGTTTTCCTCCAGTGTTTGCCAGCATGTGAGGAAGAGATCAGACATATTTTTATCCCATTGTAAAGAGGAGACTTCCATGGAAACCACGCTGGATACTCCAGGGAAGCCCACCAAGCAGCTTAAGGTCAGAAATCAACCTGTGTTTAGGGAAAAGGAGCAGTGAGCCAGGGAGCAGGGTTGGGAGGTCTGGCTGCCCCTCCAGCCACGCTGCTCCCGTCAGTCCAGGGCAGGTGCCCCTCTCCCCTGTCCAGTGATGACCATCCCATAGCAACCTGTTGTTATTCAAGCCATTTTTCTGCTACCATGACTTGGTTGTTAAGTTCCTGTAGACACAGGGAGCAAACACAGAGGCTGCCCACAGTGGCAGTGAGTTGAGCGTGGTTTGAAGCACGTCGGCAGCTCTGGCTGTGATTGTGGCAGTGGCTGAGCTCTGCCCTCCTCCCTTCCCGTGGCTCTTAGATATGGAAAGCCCTGGTTTTTTTATGTAACCATAATATTTTTGTTCTGCGGCCGCAAAAAAAAAAACCAAAACAAAACAAAAAAACCCAACAGCAACAAAAACAAAACCACAAAAAACTGGGCTAATCCCAGGACAGTGGGAGTCCTGAAGTGATTTAGAAAAAAAAAAAGGGGAAAGAAAGGGTCTGTGAAATATGAAAATCTGGGTTGGCTTTTAGTTGCTCTGTGGAAAACCAGGAAATAATGTATAAACAGGGAGGAGAGAGGTGTAGAAATAAGCCAGGAAAAAACCCACCAGTGTGAAGCAATTTAAAGCAGATAGGACAATATTTCTGAATTAGAATGATGGGAGAACAGCAAAAGCTTTTGCACAAAAGTTACTCTTGGTACTCTGTGACATCAGCTGTGAAACTGTGAACTGGACAGGGCTGACTGTACATTGGTTTCACTGAAGTTGCACAGTCTGCACATGGGCTGGGGCTGCAGCTCCTCAGGCCAGCTCCAGTTTTACTATTTTCTAGTTAGTCACTCACTTTCTCTTCCTATTTGTTTCTGACTTTCTCCTGGAAGAGCAGATAGAAAATGTTATTTTGCTGTTTCTTTCAGAAGTGAATTAGAGAAAGGTGGTACAGACTGTTGGAAGGGTCCAGGAGATTGAGTGGTGCCTGACTCTCCTCATT
Organism: Dryoscopus gambensis; assembly: GCA_013389985.1. Classification (NCBI taxonomy): domain Eukaryota; kingdom Metazoa; phylum Chordata; class Aves; order Passeriformes; family Malaconotidae; genus Dryoscopus; species Dryoscopus gambensis. Next base: position 309,501 of record WEIT01009523.1, on the reverse strand, counting down.
ACTGGGACTGAAGGGGTTTGGCACTGCCTGCACCCGCCAGGGTCCAAGGAATTCCCTGTTGCTGCAGGGACAACCTTCAGCCCTTGGGCAATGCAGCACCTTTAGGTCTAGCTGCAATATTTACTGGCATAAGTGTGCAAGTACTGAATTAAAAATGGGACAAAGACACTTTTCCTGCCATGTTTGGTGCCTGAGCACCTCACTCTCTTTATTTCCTCCTTAATGCTAAAGGTGGGGGAAGAGGTGGCTCAGGAGCAAGGTGCCCTCTGCCCTTCTGCAGGAGAAGCCAGAGCCCAGCCAGCAGTGTGGTACCTGGAGGTGGGAGTGAGGGAAAACCTGTCCCTTGGTGCCCTGCGTGGGCACGAAATGCTTATTGACACCCAGCCAAGTAACAGCTGCTCTGCTTGCTGGCTTCTCCTTCCTGATGTTTTCCAAGCAGGCTGCTGTTGGGTAGGATGGCAGGGAGGAGGGAGGCAATGAAGCCACATTTGCTGCAGGTGTTGCTCAGAGATCCAAAAGACCACTGTGATCCAGCCATTCCATGCAGGCTTTCAAAGCCAACACTGCAGGGCTTGCTCCAATTTTAGTCTTTACATTTTATGAGCATTGCTGTGACATTCATCCCTGAGCAGCTAATACCTGAACCTGCTGCATCCTCCTGTGAGACAGGGCATTTTTATCTCGTTATTATGGTGGCATACTCATAAGGCAGAGCATGGTTATAGAATTTGTTCATAATCACCTGCTAGGGCTGTGAAAGAGCCAAGAATAGGTTTGTTTCCCCATAGTGGGCCTTAATCACAAAAAAAAAAGTCCTTCCACTCCAGTGAAGCAGGTCACGTCGGGGAGCTGCTTTTGTGCCCGTGTGCATTAGTCCTGCAGCTCATAGACCTCCCTCATTAAAGAGTCACATGCTGCAGCCTGAATGCCAGGCCAATCTTCCAGCCGTGTGTTTTCAGGCTGGAAAGGCAAATGCTGGCATGGAAAAACTCAGCTTTCATTAGGCACTGTCTGAACTCAGCTAATCTCGTTTGAGCGCACAGAGGAATGGCGATACCGTAAACACAGGGGCTTGGTGCCGGGGTTTGCCGGGGGATACGGCCCCACCAGAGACTGTCCTGGCTCTGCTGGATCCAGCAGCAGCCTCCCACCGGCTGGGAAACTATTTTAGCAAAGCCAAGAGAGAGCTGAAAGTGCCGAGCGCAGATACTGACAGCAAATGTGTAGCAATGCCCTTTGGAAAGAGTAAATGAATAAAATCCGTGTGACCTTTGGTGTCCTCGGGGAGCTTTGCATTCCCCAGGTAGCAGGAGTTCAGGTGTCACTGCCAGAGCTGGGGGGGGCTATGGTAAGTGATGAGCTGGCCTTGAAATATTTCTTCTCATGTTACTAAACACCTTTCGTTGGCAAGTGAACAATGTGTGCTTTCCCTCTCTGGTGGCCTTTGCTGGCACATCTTCCCCGTGTGCCTCGCTTTCTTGTGACTCCCTTTTCAAGGCTAGCTGTGGGGACCTGCTTTTCCACTGCTTTTGGGAGCTGTGCCCACATTTGTGTCTGTATTTGTGTGTGCATTTCTTCAGGTCTTTCCTTGGGGCTTGTCGGCAGCACTGAGCACAGCAGGACCCTCTCCCTGCTCTGGAGCCAGCGGTGATGGCACCTGTGCCTCTGGAGAGCAGCTGCAAGGAGCTCTGAACTGTCCCCATCAGCCCAGGAGGTCTTTACAGCCCTGGGGCTCACCTGTGGAGGGCCAGAATCACCTCAGGTGTCACCTCTTCCATCCACTACATGGCAGCAATAACCATGACGGTGCCAGCATTGCAGGGGTTCCTCTACAGCCCGACTCAGGCCATGCTGAGTGAGGGGTGATTTCTAAATGTTTCTAGTGATCATTCATTGCTTCCGAGCATGTTGGAGCTGCTGTTGGTCACTCTCTGATTGTTTTGTAGCACAACATCAGCAGCTGCAGCTGGAGGGTCCTGCCTGGGGTGTGTACAGGGTGTTGTAGGACTGGCATGTCACTGGGTCTGATTACGTTTGGGGTGTAGGGGGAAATAACTCAAATGTGAAAGGAACTTGTCTTAAAATGAGCATTTTCCTAAATGGATTTTCTCCTCTGATTCATTGCTCCAGTACAGGCTTTCAGTCTCCCCAGAGCAGCTCCTCGTTCACTCATTTTGCTCTATTAATAAACACACACGAGCACTTAAATGGAATAATGTACCTTGTAGAAAGGAAAAAAAAAAAAACCAAGCAACACAACTTGCTGTCCCCATGGGAGAAAAAAAAAATCTACACAGGGAAGAACAGTGCCATTCCAGTGGATTTTTGTTTACTGAAATGTATTTGATTCTTAGGCTTAGCTCTTGAGGCTGTGTGGAGTAAAGGCAGTTTATACCCTCCTCTTGTTTAAGGTACACAACATCATTTCCCCCCAGATCTTTCCTCTTCTCTCTCTTCATATGCTGTTGTGTTCCACATCTGAGTCAAAGCTAGTAGTAATTTTGTGAGGTTTTGTTTGAGCTGAGGTTAAATCAGTATTTGACAGGGAAGCCGGCTCAGGATCGGAGTCTTACAAGAGTCACTGTGAACAGTGTGAGACAGAGCAATGCTGGAGCAGATCCTAGTCTGGAGTGAAAGAACAGGCTATGTGACATTATGAAAAACCTCATTTCTGAAAAATCTGTTCTTTTGGCTGAGGTTCCCTCTCTTTGAATGGCTCTAACCTGTGCAGTCATATCACTCGTAGATGTGCCTGGGGGTCGGCTCCCCTCTTCTCTTCTCTTCTCCCCAGATTTCTCCTTGCACACTGCAGTTTAGCTGGGATTTTTCTTCCACACTAGGATAAATCTCACAACAACTCTGAAATTCCCTTGCCCTGGGGAGTCCTGTCAGGAGGTTTTCACCTGGGCAGACAACAGGTCTCAGGGGACCAATCTCCTCTGAGCTCCTGGGTAGAGGTTGCATTTTGCACTAATATTGAATTATGGTAATGATGCCACTTTTGGGTGGTTTTCCTGTTAAGCTGTGCTTTGTTTCCAGGGGTGAGTGTGTGTTTCTGTGTGTGCAGGACAGATGGACAACTCCTTCCAGGAATGGCATTGAAGTCCCTGCTGCCGTGCCAGGCTGCTGCCAGAGGCTCTGAAACGTGGAGAGCACCTGTGGTTTATCTTCTCCCCCTTGGAGAGTCCAAGCTGTGCTTCACCTTCACTTTTGGGGTGTCTCTTGTGCCAGCAAAGGGCACATCCCTCCTCTTCCTCCCCTGCAACACCAGGGCAGCCTGCAACTTCTCCACCTTGCCCTGTCCTCTCCTGCTACCTTCCCAGGTGGTGTGCAGGAGGCTTTGTCTGTCAGGGTGAGGGGGGGACTTTGGCACTCCTGGGAGAAGCAGTCTGGCTGCCTCTGGGCTCGCTCTACAAGGGGGAAAGCAGAAGATCTTGAAATGAGTCCAGCGTATTAATAAGCCAGGCTGCCCCACATAGCGGGAGCGAAAGTGAGACAGTCAGCACACTGCTAATTTTACACAGGCCCAAGGGGATTTTTTTTCCAGGGAGTGTGTTATCATTATTTTGTGTCCTAAAGGGCCTAAAATTAGGGCTTGTAAGAAGCAAGCCATGATTGCAGGCTTCATCCCAGGCAGCCCAGGCCTGGGGAGAGCTGGGTCTCCTCATGCACATGCCCCGTTGCAGGTACTCCTCAGCCTGGCAAAAAAAAGAGTTGGAAGCAGAGCTGCAGAGGGGTCTGGCTGCAAGTCCCCTTCTGCAGCCCCCACCCCTGACCTGTGCCTCTCCCAGCCTGGCAGCGAGGCAGGTCCACTCTGCTCCAGCCCCCAGGGACATCCGTGCTGCAGCAGGGCTCGGCTGCTTCTCTGCTGCAGAGGCGGGGCTGTGACCAGTGTTAAATGAGGGATGTGCTTTTGAGCATGAAGACTTCCAGTCAGTTAATTACAGAGAACATTTGCAGCTTCCCTTTGAATCCCAGCACTGCCTCTGTGCACCCCCTTCCACGCGCAGACCTGGATGCCAACCAGGATGGGAGTGGGGGACACATTGGTGGAGCCTCAGCCCTGCCAGGGCTCCTGGCTCACCCACCACACACAGCAAGGGGAGCTCCGGGGTGTCCAGCACCCTGAGCATGTGGCCTTGGACAGGTTTGGGGTTTGAGTCGTGCTTCCCACCCCGTTATGTCCCTCTAACACCTGGGGTGGAGGGCCCCATCCTGCAAGGGGCTGAGCCAACCCAAGCAATGCAGCGTTCAGTCAATGGGTTTGTTCACATGCTTAAAGTTAAACACTTCGTTAAGTGCTTTTGCTTAATTAGGCCAGACTGCGCTGTTCCTTGTGGGATTGAGTGCAAGGGAGGCACACTAGATTAGAACCAATATTTTCAAGCGTAAAGCTAAAAATGAAGCACTTAGCCCCCAGTTCTGCAAATAATTAAGCACATGGGTAATTACTGATTTCATTCCATTCATCAGCTGTGTTGATTTCAGTAGGGCCATGAGATGCTGGTGGTTACTCAAGTGTGTGAGTGAATGCAAGGTTGGGCCCCCAGGTTAAAAGATCTCAGGGGCTGGGGAGATGGATGTTTGCAGAGTGTCTGGCACATGGGGTCTGCGATGCCTGCACACGTCCCTGGGTAGTACCGTAAGAATAATAATGCCACATTTAAGTACTAATGATTTTTAAAGATGCTGAGCACTGCCCTTATCCATGGAAATGTGGCTTGGGCTTTCTGTGGCAAGCAAGCCCTGTTGTTAATGGGGCAAATGAAACAGCATTTGATAAATGGACAGGGAAATCTGTAGCCTCATGTCCACCTAGGCTATTATTTTGCCCAGGGAGGCTGTGGACTCCCCATGCCCGGAGGTGTTGAAGATCAGGATCTCAGTAACCTGATTTAGCAGAAGGTTCTCTACCCATGGAATCGGGGTTGAAATTACGTGGTCTTTAAGATCCTTTCCAGCCCATACCATTCTGTGATTCTCTGATGATTTTCCAAAATATGAATTTTAAAATAACTGTTTTCATTACTGCAGCCCCTAACCCAAAAAGAAAAAAGTGAAATCCAGGCTGAAGTAGAGCTTCACTCAAGAAGTCAGCAAGAAAGACTTCAGCTAATATTCCTTTGTCTTTTTGCTTTTCCCTGGGCATGATTTGTTTTGTTTTAATTCCTTCTAAAACCAGACACAGGTCTTATCTGTGAGGAAACACTAAATTCTTGGTATCTCTTTGTTCCCCTGCAGATGATTTGACAGCGATGTTTACAGAACTCACGACTCAGGGGGAAAAAAAACAACCAACCAACCAAAAACTAGAAGGGAGGAAAGAATAGGAGCGAACTGAACTGAGCTGACCCAGAAGCAGCTGTTAATGATGCCTTTGATACGGTGCCGTGCTGAGGGGGCCGCTACATGATTTCTCTTCTGCATCCAGACGGGCTCTAAGCTGATGGTGCGCGCCCTCGGGGGCTGACAGTGCCGTGCTCCCAGGCAGAGCCACCACGAAGCACCTCGTGTCACAAACAAGGCTCATTAGCATAGCTCAGCAATTAAAGCCCCGCTCAGTCTGCTGTCCTGAGATAAAGAACTCCCAATTTGCGGCCCGGTTGACTTTCGCTGGAGATGAATTGGCTGACAGCTCGGAGTGGTGACGTTCTGTCTCCCGAGTGCAGCTGTTCGCAAGGGTGATCTTTCAGAATGTGACTTTTCCACAGCCCAGCCAAGGGTATTAGCACGAGCTAATTACAGGGAGAAGCCAGGGGCGATGGTTTTCTAGGAGAGGGAACATCACAGGCCCCAAACAGCTGGGTAGTGCCAGTGCTTTTCTCTCCTGGAAAACAACGGCCCGGCTGGAGGAGAGCTCCCCATCTGGCAAGCTCTTCTAATTCGTGTAATAAATGCAAATGATATTTATCTTATTTATTTTTTACTAGACTTTAATGACGTTTAGAGAGGACTGGGCACATGTGGCAGGACGCAGGGCTTCTCTTCAGGGTGAGCACGTTGTAATATTTGATCAGGGATACTGTGTTACAGGAGCTGTCTCCACGTTAGCTTGTTGTCAATTTTATGAACATTACTTTCAGGAAAGAAGTTTTCTTTTCCTTACATCTCAGTCCAGTGATCTTTTGCTGTTTGATTTTGGTTCTTATGGGTTGAGCTTATGTGAAACAACAGCATGGCAGGAGGTCACCACATACAGAGCTGGTCAGTGATGCACGGGGACAGACACAGTGCAGGGATGTGGTGTGTGCGGGACAGGGGCCCAGAAGGTGTCTCTGACTTCTGCCACTTTGGAGAATGAACTCCTTGTGCAGGGACTGTCCATGTAAACCTTCTTTTTTTCTTATTAAAAAAACCTTTTCAGTGAGTACGTGGATCCCCATAGAGCTAATTTAAGTCCGTTAACAACACTCACTTTTCTTAATTACCCTTTGTAGAATCATCCCAGCATTCCCGGGGGCTCTTGGTCTGCAGGTTGAAAAGTGCATATATATTGAAGGATAAGGTGTCTGATGGTGGTGGTTGGGAATACAGAGCACAATTTCTGAATTTAGGATGACCTACTCGTGTTTGTTATGTCATTATCCTGCTCATTCACCCCAGCTTGTAACTCTAGAAAACACTGTTCTGAGTGAGAGCCAGTGATACCCCGCAGCCCAGGTGGCCACAAGTTCTGTGTTTGCTGCAGACAATGTTGGTTTTGGGTCTGGGCCAAGCAAGGAGCCAGCCCAGGCACTAAGTGGTGAGGGATGAGAACATAAGACTCTGATCTCTGTTTGTGGCCACATAAATGGCAGCAGGAGGCCTGGTGTGTCTGCGGCTTGTGTTGACTCTTTTGGAGCCAACAACAGTGCTGGTTAATCTGCACGTGGCTACTTTGAAATGTCACTGCTTTTCTGGCAGAAGTGACTTTCTTTGGATGAATGGTGGTGGGGAGGGAATAAGCTGTGTACATTGATGGTTAGCAACATGGTGTATTTCTTCCCAAGCATGTGGGACGTTTTGTCTCTTTTCACAGCTTGTGGCTCCCCGCCACAGATGCTGGTAAGTGTCTGAGGAGCATCAGCTCCATATTCATGCACATGTTCAGGTGTATCCATACAGAGCAGAGACATGGCCAGTGTGAACTCCAAGGGTCAGAACTGCCAGGTCCACTACAGCATTTCCCTCTGCTGCTGTGTGGAAACAGACCTTGGATTCTGTGATTCCAGGATTGCTGCTCCCTGCTGCAGAGGAGGTACTGCCTGGCAGAAGTGTTTCAGGAATTAACAAAAACCAAAATTGAGACTAGCAGAGCAAGCAGTCTCAGCAAACTGTCGAATGTACATTTTTCTTCATTATTTCCTCACTGAACCATGATGATGTCTGATGGAGCATTATGGATGTGGAGAAGGAAGGAAGTGTTAGAAAAGCTTTAAAACTGACCGCTGCTCTGGCTAATGAGGCAAAAAGGAAATTCTGGCTGTAGCAGCAGCTAAATCCAACAAGAAAGAATTGGACCTAAGCTGGAGTGAGGGAGTGGAGCTCGAATAAAGACCCTTACTGGGTCAAACAAAAAAAATCTTTCACTTTACAGCTTCTCCTTGTCTTCTTATCTAGAAAATGAACATTCACATGGGCACAAAACTCACACCCAGTCACTGCATGGGAGGCTTGCACATTCAGCTGTGGTGACGGTGGCTGCTAGACTTTGTTGTGGTTTTGATCCAAGGACCTTTCTAGTCTTTGGAAGATGAGGAAGACTAGGAATTGTGCTCTTGCTGCACATCTGGTAAGAGCTGGAGACAGGCTAGTGATCCCTGACACCAGATAGAAATACACAGCTTTTCACTCAAACCAGTTTGGTGAAGGGATGTTTTGGCCTTTTTAGTGTAATTGTGAAACCACAAAATGGTAAATGAAAGCAAAGATGCTCTGCCCCTGGGGCCATAGTTTCTTAACTGCATTTTGGACAGATATGGTCACATTTTCTTATAAGTGTCCCAGGCTTCTCTGTTGGAGAGGATTGCATTTAGTGCTCTGCTGCAGACTGCAGAATAGCAGGGATCCTGTGGTGTGAGCTGGGTGCACTCAGCACCATTTGCAGAAGTGCCTGGAGATGTGTACAGCTTGAAAATTCCCCAAATTCTTCTCCAGTGTCTTAGAAATCACATGGATTCCCAGGGTGTTGACTCTCTGGCTGCTCTAAAGCAACAGGTTGGAGATGCACCTGCGCTTGGTGAGCAGTGAGGTTGAGCCTGGTTGGGAGCTGGTCACAGGTGCAATAAAATGGAATATATTGTGCTCTGTCATGGTTTCTCTTACCAGAAAACAGAGAGACAGAGACTCCTGTGTGACTGCTATCACACACTGATGAGCTGAGCATTTAATGCTGGTCATTAATGGACAAGAGGAAAACGAGCACTCACACCACCATTGATCATATCAGATGAAACACGAGGGTGGAGGAAGAGTTTGGATCTTGCACTGCTGAGTTGCTGGGTCTCCCTGTTGGCTGCCGCTGTGGCACCACAGGGAGAGGGCTCTGCTGCCAGCCTGGAATTCTTCCAGGGAGCCAAATCCATCTGCTAAAGAGGACAGAGTGGTTTGCACAGGCTCAGACATAAGCTGGACAAAGTCCTGCAGGAGTTGACTCTGTGCAAGTGACCCAAGGCCCCTCACGGCAGCTCCATGCTCCCTGACTTTGGAATTCCACACCAGAATGTGGCTGCAGAGGTAAACACCAGCTGGGTGTCATGTGAGAGGGAGGGAGATTAGAGGAACTTGACAGCTCCTGGATACAACCAACAGTCTTGAATTTCGTATTCCTTTAGAATGGGGAGATCAAAGAACTGTGATTTGGAAGCAGCCGGCAGCCTGTCATGGTGCATTAGGAGGGAACAACAACCCCGTGTTCAGGTGAAAATGGCTTTTGTGTGATTCGGTATGTGGCTTTAGGATGGGAATCCCAAAATGCCCGAGGATTAGGCATACAGTACACAAGTCCTTTGTGAGTTTGGCTAAGTGCTCTGCTGCCTGCTGGAATTTGCCACCCTGGGTTGCATTCTCCAAAACAGAATGAGGAGAGAGGCCCTCGTGGGGGCCACATGGGGAGGGCTGAGGGGGTGCCGAGCTGGAGTTGGCACCTCTGTCTCAGGGGCAGGCGCTCAGCTTGGGATCACCTCTGCTTTGAATTGACAGCTGTGAGCTGTCTGGTGGAGCTGGGGAGGACAGGGCTGGCCTGACACCACTGCTGGGAAGAGGAGGAAGAGGCACACAGCCACCAGTGAGTGTCTGGGCACACAGCAGCCGTGTCAGTGCTGTCATCTCCGGGGCTCACCTTGCCCCGTGTATGGAATGGGCTTCAGGGCAGGATGAATACACAACTCTTGTACACATCTGTGCAAGGGTTTCTTTCCCAACGTACCTCCAGGCTTCTTTTCCGTGTATTTATGCAGGGTCTTTTTGAACCCATGTACATTCTTGGTGTTCACAACCGTAGGATTATAAGTGGTGACAGCATGTTGAAATCTTTCAGAGGGACCAGCCCTGAAGGCCAGACTTTCTGTGGGATTCCTGTGCTTAAGTTACCTCTGACAGGATGCTCAAAAATGCTTAGTATAAAGCCTGAGCTCTTCTTTTATTAGAGCGGCAGGTGCTGATGTGGCCGTTTAACAGGAGTAAAAATAACTTAAGCAAAAGATGCCCTTTTATTAAGCCATCACTGTACCTCAGGTAAAGTGTTCTTATTCTATAAATAGATGTCACTTTGCCCTAGGAACAGCCTGGTATTTTATTAACGTTGTCTCTTCACTAGAACCTGCCACCTATTCTGTAGTGCTAAAATGGGAAAAGCTCTTAACTTTTATAGCCTATCTCAGTTCTTTGCTTCCAAATGCCTGCAAGACCATTGCATTTGGTTTAAAGTCCAGTTATGACTTTTTTTTTTTAGTGGACACTTTTTGGTTTTGCTTTGACTTTTCCCCTCCTATTGATTTGCAGTGCTACAGAAAATAACAGCTGAATTACATTTGGCTTCTCCTGCTTCCTTTCTCTTTGAGATGAGGTTACAACGACCTCATCTACCTAAATCAATAATGTGCACCCAAATCTAATAAAGATTTAGCAGGGCCTGTAAAATAGCATGTAGCCCAGATGGAAAGGGAGGCCCTAATGTCCAAGCCACTCATTAGCTATTTATCAACCATTAATGATGAGAATAGGAGTGGTGTGTGGGGAGAAGGACACAAAAGCAAGACAGCAGAGAACCTTCCTGAATAGGAGGAGACAAAGACTATAAAACACATGTGCAGGCTGCAGCCTGACACTGGCTGGGGACAGGGAAGTACCTAAAAAGTGGAATTTCAGTGGGAGTTTACTTGCAGAATCCCAGATGTTTATACAAAAACCCCTGAAGTTACTGTAAAAAAGAACATAACAAAGAGCTGAAATACATTTGGCTTCCCATCAGCTGACCCTGCATCCATTTGCAGAGTGAAAGCATAAAAAACTGAATTTCCTCGAGCTGAATATTATAACCTTTTCCATTTTTTTCAGTAAAAGAGAAATCATCTGTGAGAGAGTGGGTTCATCTCCGAATCAGTGGCAGTGTTAGGAAAAATCTGCAATATCCCAGGTTTTTGCTTTAGTTCCAAGACTTTTCTTTTAGCTGAAGGAAACTAACGTGAACTGGCCATCAAAACTTTTTTCACCAGATTTTCTGAGTGCAAAATAAGGCAGGCTGTGAGTGCAAACAGAGAAATGTAATTTTTCATCACTGTTTTTTTGTTTTAGTGGTGGAACATTTTTATACGGGTTTGAAGCTTCCACACTTTTCTTGAGGGAGAGGTGTTGATATTTGCTGGAGATGGGAAATATTTTTTCAAGAGCTGAAGCAGTAGCACAAAAAGGAATTTGGCATCACTGGAGTTTGTGGTATGCACAAATACAACCATGTTCCATGAAACAATATTTCAGATTCCAGCAATGCAGAACATAGTAGCAATTTCAAAGAAAACAGGAAATAGAAGTAATTAGTCAGGCAGGAGGAAGAATCCCAAACATGACTAGGATACCAAATGCTTTACAAAGCAGTAGCCAAAGCCCTGTCTTTTAATCTTCTTTGAATGCTCCTTCAATCTTGCTCTGCAGGTGGAAAGCCAAAATCATTTGCAGCAAATTTGAATGGTTTTTTTTTGGTGAAGGCTGACTTTGAATTTATCTGTTAAATAACTGCAATGAATCTTTTCCTCTTCTGTAGGAGTAACTGTTCCTTGCTGCACATATCCCACCCGGCCATGGTGCACAGCCAGGTGCTCTGTCACAAGGTGGGTGTGGGAGGCCAAGTCCCTCTCCCTTTCCAACAGCATCTCCCATGGGTCCAGCCCTGCTGTGAGCAGGGGAAGGATCTCAGCAGTGCTCCTTGCAGGCCCGGCCCTTGCTGGGAATGGAGGCAGCTGTGCAGCATTTTTCAAGATGGACTGAGGAATACACTGCATCCTTTGCCAGCTTGCTCTTACTGTTTAAAATCTGTGCTGTATTTTCTATTTGAAGTTGTCTGGCTTTAGCTTCCAGCCATGGGTTCTTGTCAAGCCTTTCCCTGCAAGATTAAAGAGACCTTTATGACTGGTATTTTCTTTCTATGGAGGTACTTAATACCCTGTAATCAAGTCACCCTTGGTCTTCTCTTTGGTAAGCTCAATAAATCCTGCCTGTCAAATTTCTCACTGGAAGCAGTTCCTCCTCCCCAGCCTTTAAATCGTTTAGGTGGCAGTTTTCTTCTTCCTCTAAGTTTTGTGGTTTCTTATAAGACAGTAGAGATCCAAGAGTTGCCTGTGGTGTTTCTGCCTGAATCCCACCATGGTTAATGGAGAAACACAACTGCAGCCCCCAGCAGTGCCAGGGGAACACAAATGCTGGGCTGTGTGACTGCAGCTGCAGAGCTGCTTCCAGGGACATTTTGTTCCCATGTAGACTTGCAGGGCTGTTGGCATCCCTGCATTCCTTTTGCCTTGCTCTATAATTGGAATAAATAAATTTTTATTAATAAGCCCAGCTTACCAGAGAAGTCATTAAACTGTATGATTTCCTCCTGGGAAAGCCATGGATTGTCCGTAGCTGTGAGGACCACTTTGCAGAGCTGTGCAAATAGCATCTTTTGAGGGGAGACTTAGGAAAGGAGAGGTCTCAGTGACCATGGCTGGCTCTGGTTTGGCAGAGAAAGGTTTTGCACATGGAAGGGTTAGCTTGGCAGACATCCCATGACACATCAACCTTTCCTCTGTGTTGGTTAAAGTGGCCTGAGGTTTTACAGCCAGAGGTTCTCCAGGAGATGCTGGATGAGAAAGGACCCCACAGGGTGTTCTGCAAGTTCTGTTGTTTTATCCTGGTGAAACACGTCCTGGTTTTTGACTCAGTGCAACTACGGGTTCTGCTGGTGGCTGCTCTGCACCTCTCAGGGTTTGCATGCCTCACAAACAGGTTTTGGATAGAGTGTATTCATTTCCTTCTGCAAATATGCTCATGAATGCATGGTAAGTTTTCTTTGTCTGTCTTTCTCCATCAGGACTGCAAAGCTTTGGGTTTGTTGGTTTGTTTCCCCCCTGGAGCAATAAACCAACAGGCTGTAATTAAAGATGTTAAGAAGCTCCTTCATTTTCCAGTCCAAAGTTTAATTTGCTGAAGCATCTCGAACTATCTGGCAGCTGAATCACACATTTTGTATTTCTCTCCTCGTTTATGGAGCGGGACAGAAGACCAGGGACTCCACATTTAGAGACTCTCAGTGCTGCTGAGTGTATCTATCAGCCAAAGACACCTGTGGCTGCTCACCTTCCCTCTTTCAGAGGAAGATCTTTTTCACAGCACTGCTCTAGACCTGTATTTTTCCATTCACTGGTTGCTACCGTTGTTCTCCTTTTGTTTCCAAAAAGAAAAAAAGAAAAAAACCAGATGGCTTTAGTGCTGTTTACCCCAGGAAACATTTTGAGCATTCAGTAATAAAACTGGGAGGAAATCCTTCACTTCCTTTATGCCTCCTAGCAAGTAACCACATCAGTATGAAGTGAGGATGCTTTTGGGTACTAACCCAATGTCACCGATCAAAACACAGCCGTAAATACTTTCAAGATGCAGTCTTGAATCAGGATGGTGGATGAGGAAAAGCCACTTCTGTTTTGGAAAGGAATTCTTTCCTTCTGCAACCACTTTCTAAATTGCACTGACATTTAGCAATTAACATACAAAAGCTTTTGTATCCGCAGGATCGTTTTTCATGTCAATAAACACATTCCTTCGCTTTTCGGTGCAATGTTTAATAATTCTCATTTCCTATAGGGGAGGAGAGCCCTTGTACTTTATTTGTATTACACAAATTACATGGAAGAAACAAAGCCATATCTGATCATAATTATTAAATTAAGAATATTTGCATAAATCCCTTTTTTTCCCCCCTAATCTAGTTTGCTGTTGGTAAACAGTGTGTTATCTAGGTTTAGCAAAGCATTTGGTTTCTAGCCAGATTTTTGCTTTCCCCTTGTCCTTTTTGAAGTTCTCTTGGCAGGCAGGATCTGCTTCTCCTAAGCTATCTGTCATCACACAAAGTGGATTCCAGCTTCAGACAACAAACGAGTTGCTATTCTGGATTCATGGGCTGAACTGTCATTAAGTCACTGCCTCTCTGCTCTGGGCTTTTAGGATTTGTCTCTGTTCCAGCCCGCAGCTCTGCTCTGGGAGCTGCTTTGGGGGCTCCATGGTGCTCCCTATCTGGTGGGTCCCTGGGCTGGGTGCTGAGGGGACAGCTTGGTGTGGCACTGATAAAATGGGAAAAAGACTGGTCTCCATAAGAGCCCCTCAGATTTCCAAGTCGGAGTGACACGATGGCAGTTAGGATTGAAGAGAGAAGTATAAATGAAGAATACATTTCTTTCCCCCCTGCCCCTGCCTGGAAGCAGGGGTGTGTGTTGACAGAAATGATCTAACACCTCCTACAGAACAGGAGGGATTAGAAACACCTGAAATACCCATGAAATGTTTGTGCCTAGCAAAATAGAGCCCCGGTCCCTGGCTTGCTCTTGAGGTGCTGTGGTGCTTGTGCTATGCCCCTATAACCACGAGCAGCCTGTGGTGGCACAGTGCAAGTCAGGCAGTGAATGTTGGTGTCTGCTGAACTGCTTAGCTGGAAGCTGCACAGGTACAGGGAGCATGGATGGGAGTCTCCAGTTACCTTTATTTCCTGTCAGGTGGTTTTCTTGGGATGCTGGAGGGGTTGTGGGTTTGAGTGGATGAATATAAAGGCTGGGGCCATGTCAGGCTGCTGTTTAGTTAGAGTTTCTGGGTGGTTGCTTGTAAGAGCTTTTGGTGGGAGAGGATATGGACTTCTTTCCTGTTCCCAGTGCCACCTATTTTGGGACAATCTGATTCATTCCCCTGCAACCACCTTCTGCTGCTCCCCTCCCTTATTGGGGAAGTTCTTCACCTCCCCAGCTCTGCTGCTGGTTATTCATTTTCAGTATTATTTCTTCCTTTACAAGGGAGAGAATTCAACAGCAATTCCAGTCCTGAGCAACAGAGGTTTTTGTAGGGAATGAAAGGACCCTGGGTGCTTCTGACAGCAGCATTGATGACCATCTTCTAAATAGTAGCACTTTCCTTTAATACTTCAGGAAGCCCTGACAGATCCAAATCTGGAAATCTTTTCCTTTAAAAGCTTGTTATTTAGTTGCTGGTGTACTTTTCCTAACTGGAGATGCAGCAGGCTCCGAAAAAAGTTGGTGGCAGCCATGGAGAAGTTACCCTGCTGAGATGTGCACATCCCAGTGAGATTTGCTCTCACTGCTCTGCCCTGGAGCTGGCTCCCAGGTGTGTGTGTGTCCCCTGTGCTGGGGCAGCTGCAGCTCCTGGCTCTGCCTGCTCTGCAGTGCCTGGTGTTGGGGTGATGGGCTGGGCTGCCTTGCGGCCCCTGGCTCATCCAGAGCTGGGGTCTGTCGCTTGTCCCTTCCCTGCCCCTGACGTGGAGCTCTGCCTTGGTGCATGGGGGAGAAGAAGGAGGTTAGATGTGAGTGCAATTGGCCAGGTCATGGAGATGAATCTCTGGAGCACACCACCTCCAGCCTTGCGGGTGTCGCTGTGGGTGTCAGGCTGTGCCTCCATGCTGTCTGAATTTGGGGCTGGACCAGGTGGGCGCCACCAGCACAACCAGCTGGTGGACAGCACACTTCCCCAGGGTGCAGTCTGCTCAGAGACCAGCCTTGCAGGCTGCCACAGCACGTCCTGATTGCCTGGTGACTCTGACACACGGAGGAGTTGGCACTGTGAGGTACCTGACAAATCCTGCAAAGGAAGGATTTAAGAAGTGTGAGTGAAAGGCGAGGTCCTACATTTGTGGAGTGTGGTCCAACTACCTTTAGAGACAGGAGGCTCACATTGATTTAAATGGAATCTGGATTGACCCCTAGTAAATGAGACCATTTGCAAAATTGAAGCCTTTGTTTACTTGCTGGATTGGAGCCAAGAGTCCTTGCTGGACTCTTGGTGGGGTCCCAGAGACAGAGAGCCAGGCACTTAACCTGAAAATTACTTTACTGCAATAATGTTATTATGTTTTATTGACCAAGCATTTCCACAAGTGGTGAAAGGGGATTACGGGAGATTGGGGTGCATGTGCATTATGTCACTTCTGAATCGTATCCTGTTTGCAGGGAAGATGTGAGCCTTGACTGAGTGACCCACCAGGCAGAGGGGGTTTGTGTGTAGGAGCTGTGCTACTGTGTGCATGGGAGCTGGGGGCTGCCTGGATGAAAGGTTCTGGTGGAAAACTACAAAGCCATATCAGAGGAAATGCTTTCAACGTATCTAAACCAAGTTGTATGGGCTTTTATTTTCGCATGTGTTATATATCCCTAACCTTTTTGGTCAGCTGATAGTCATTAGACAAAGCTGCATTGCTTTGCAATTCACTCATTGCAGGGCTGTGACTTAACTGCTAACAGAGCAATATTTTTCCTCAAATGTAACTTTTAATTTTTTGGATGTGCGTCCAGCTCCTGCCATGGATTAAAGTTCCCGAGAGGAGTGCCACTGTTCTCCAGGCACTGACAGCCTTCAAATGGCTGCTGAGCACAGCCAGATGCCAAGTGTTAGCACAGTTGCCTGCAAAGGCCTTTTCTCTTGCACCCACACTCAGCTAGGAAATGAAATACAAAATCACCGTGACATCAATTAAACATTCTGTCAGCAAGGCGTTTAAGTTACCTGGAAGCTGAATTCCATTTACAGGAATGGCAGCAGAGTACACTGTCTGCCTTTTCTCCCCCCCAAGAATCAGTTCCTCTGATTGATTGCATTTGTGTTTCATCGTGTGTTCCCATCACAGTTCTGCAATTCTGTGTCAGTGAATCTTGTTTCCATTTGTGGTATTTTTATAAGGCTTATGAATGATACTAAACTGGGAGCTTTAGGAGAATGGTTTTGAAGCAGAAACAATAAGACTGGAAAAGATTTCCTGTGTTTGTTAATATTCGTCTGGGCTTGGGTCTTTAGGTCCTAATACTCTGAGTTGGAGGGTATTCTCAACTTTACTGCTCATAAGGGAATCTTTTGGCATATGTGTCTAAATATACCAAAGTGTTTCTCATCAAAACCACCTCAGTGACTTTTCCCACATTTTTGTGACTTTGATTGTGCTGAATATGCCCAGCTTCAGTGATTCTTATACACAGGAATTCTTGGTAGGATCATCATAAGATTCATGCCCTGATCCTCTAGGACTGGTGACACAACCAGTGTGAGGATCTGAGAGTGAGCTCAGGGCCAGTCCAGAGAGCTGTAGAGGAATAGCCTTGCAGTAGGTAATGCTGGGTTTTTTACTTCAACAAAATTTCTCATTCAGTGCCAGAAGTGATTCTCTTGGATGTTGCATTCTCATCTAAATTTATAGTTGGTAAAGCAGAGGAGCACAGTTCACACTAATTCTTTTGGGGAGAAGAATATGACTGAAAATCAAGTTTCTTTTATTCAGATATTTAGAATATAGATTAAATGCCACGCTTTAAATAACGCAAATAGAGCTAAGGGTTAGTAAAATGACTGTTTTTCTCCTCTCAGGTGGTGATTAATAAATAGCATTGTGTTCCTGTTTCTTCTGCACTAAATCTCCTCCTCGAGACTGTGGTGATCCTCTCCCTGGTGTCACAGGAGCTGTCCCCAGGCAGAGAGGCAGTGGAGGGCCCTGTGCCTGCTCAGCTCTTGTTCCCTGCCCGGGTCTTCTCCATCTTTTGGTCTGTTGTGGCCACGGGGCTTGGGAAAAAGCACAGTTTGTGTTTGGGTCGCAAGGGCGCCCATGGCTAAACAGTTTGTGCAGCCTGATCCATGTTTGTGACATGAAGTCACACATCTCCCCAAGTGGTATTTTATCTAATCCATTTCTGGCTTTAAGCAGATTATAAATTTCTTTCACTGAGCTTCTGTTTTCACAGAAATAAAGGAAGAGTTGTAGATGAGTTTGCTGCTAAGATTTGTGTGTGTGTGTGTGTGTGTGTGTGCGCGCGCTGAGGATTTATTTATTAGATTTCCAACCATAAACAGTTTAATGTTTTTGAATTACTGCTCAGTCTCATTTAGTTTGGTTGTGACCTTGAGCCATACATTTCCAGGGCTCTTGCTAATGGACCTTTTAAATGATGACAATGACATACACCAGACTCTTTGATAGGGGAACCACTGCTACACTGCATATTATTTTAATGTTATTCTACAAAATAACCATTATAATAT
The DNA here is from genome assembly GCA_013389985.1 of Dryoscopus gambensis. NCBI lineage: Eukaryota > Metazoa > Chordata > Aves > Passeriformes > Malaconotidae > Dryoscopus > Dryoscopus gambensis. Next base: position 291,750 of record WEIT01009523.1, on the reverse strand, counting down.
TGTTATTATTTTTTAACTCTGGTTTTATTTTGTCACACCAATATTACAACAATCTACATCTGAAATATTTCCTCATTTGTGCAAAGCACATTTCTCTGCCAGGGGTAATGAAATGACCAAGCAGTGACCCTCATTTTTATGTTTCTCCTACTGTGAAGAGGAATTGAAGATGAAATGTAGAAGCTAATAGCTGTGCAGCCCCAGTGAATCTAGCAAATCTAAAGAGCCCAGCCATGGGATACATTTAAATATTAAAGCAGTTTTTATGTGCTCTAAACAATATTTGATGCAGCTCTCAGTATGCTTTAATATGGCTAAATGGTTATTGTGTTATGTGTCCTAGCTGTAAAACTGTCGAGCTCTTTTGTGGTCAGGATACTTCTCCCCACTGCAATTTAGATTTGACATCGATAAACATAAAGGACCATTCTCCAAATGTATCCTGAACAAGTTAATCCTGCATGGAGCAGGGTGCTTAGAAACCATTCACATTTATTTAATGCTTCCTTCCTGATGTGCACTGTAACAATTGCTCGTAGGGTAGGGAAGGTGCTGGTTTTTCAAGGGAGGAGAAAAAAGGGAACTTGACACCCTTCAGTCCTACAGGGAGAGTGCCACTGGCAAGGTTCAGGTCTGAGGCAGGAAAACCTTGACTAGTGGCTTTTTCTTGACTGCTGACTTGTGTAGAAAGGATGACAAACATCTTAATTGTCTCTGTCTTAATTGACTCCGTCCACTCAGGCTGGCCTATTTCTTTGGAAAGGAAAATGCCTGCTGGAAGTTGGCTGCTCCAGCTGATGGAGCATCTCCAGGTAGAGGTGTTGGACTAGAAGAAGTTTTTTGCATGTGTCAAGGCTGTGACTGAATTTCCTGCTGTTCTGTGTCTCTCGTGGGGGTTACTCAAGGCTTAAAAAGGCGCTGATGGAATTTTTCCTGGTTTTGCAGTTTTCCTAGCTGAGCTCAGGTTGTATTACTATCCCGAGGGGCAGTAAAAATTTCTTGCTTCCTTTTTACCTGATTCATGTCCATGAGATGTGTACGAATCCTTTTGGCATTGCTTTATCTCCCAAATGTGATTGAAATAAGGTAGTGACCTCAAAAGTGAAAAGGATTCATATAAAGCCTTATTATTCCATATTTCTTTAGAAAACCAGGCTAAATATGGATAATATACACAATCTGGTTTTTTTTCCTTCCAATTATTCTAAAGAAAACCACCACCATTTCACCTCCTCTTCCTTCTACCCCTGAAGAAAAGAGATCCAACCCCCAGTGCAGCGTGGCATAATAGTAATAAGAAAAGCATTTAGTAACCTCTGGGAACGGAGTTTCTGAATTATCCTGAAATCTCAAAATTACTTTAGCAATCTCCTTTAAATCCCAAGTGGGCAGTGATCCATATTGTAAACCCTTCACATGTAATTTGACACAATTAGCAAATTCTGCTTCTGAGACCATCTTGTGACTTGTGCTGGAAGTGTTTGCTGTAAAGGAGCTGTGGGTGTCTGGGTCTGGGTGGAGGTAAATGGATCAGTCCTGGGGGAAACTGATACTGTCCAGCTTACCCTGGGCCAGCGTGATGTTGATTAAAGAAAGTCTAGTTTATCCACTGTCAAAGGAAATGTTTCCCTGTTTATATTCCAGAAATAAAGCAGACCATTGCACAGAATCCCAGTGCAGGTCTTTTCTGGACTCTGAGTTGCTTCTGGTGGAACCTATTTTCCTTAAACAAAGTGATTTTCCGATGTCTGTCACTGACCTTCCTATCGCCAAGTCGAATGATCTTTGTCAGTCTGACTCTTTTATGATCTTGCTAATGAACTTTCCATTTTATGCTTCTTGTCTGATTAGCAATGCCAGAGATTTAACCAAGCAGGGATAATTCATTAGTCTGAGCCACAGCTCTGAGGGCACGGTGTCAGACCCTCCCTTCCCGCTCCCTGCACTCCAATAGTTTCTCTCTGCTCTGAGATCTCCTCCATTTGTTTCTGAGGGAAAAGGCAGAAGCCTCCTCCTGCTACTCATTCCTTAAGTATTGGTCATTCTTGACTCATTGACAGTGAAATTTCCAGGATTGTTTTGGAAACTCTTAAGCTGCCATTTATTTTTAAAATCCATACTAAGTTTCATGCAGATCAGTGAAAACAGAAAAAACCATGCGTAGATTCCGACTTGCAGTGTATTAAAAATAAGTGATTATTTGCAGTTTGTGGGTGCAATTATCTTTATTTATGCTACAATCCCTTTTCTTTTTGATGTTGTTTTAATTTGCTGCCCTTGAAGTTCAGAAATGAAATATTTAATCTCTTTTTGAGTAAGTGGCAAAGTCAGTGTACTGTAAAGAAGAATAGAGATTTCTATGAGAATGTCTATGTATGACCAAGCATGTTGGTTTGATCTTGAGCTTCTTGTCTGATGATTGTAGGGGTTTTTTTCCTCTCTAGAGCTGCTTTCTGGGATTGGGAAGTATATACTGTGTGGATCAATCCCTGTGCATGCTGCTGCCACAGCTGCACTGGGTTAGTGAGCTGTCCAGGCTGACCATCTCTTGGCCACATTCTTTAGCAGGTTGTATCAACTCCATGTCAGAAACCTGGTTCTGCCAAATAGGGGGACTGGTGAGCAGGGAGCAGCTGGGATGGTGGGGATTCACCTGACAGAAGGATGAGACTCCCTCCCTTCAGAGGCAGAATGAGTTCTTGGGGAAACCTAAGAAAATCTTTTTTCTTCCTGGAACCAGAAGCAGACTTGTACCAACTCGGCCAGAAAGGCTGGAATCAGAGCCAGTGAAACCTTGCAGGGTGTAAGGATAAGTATGGGCATGGGAGTCCTCCATGTCGGAACCTGCAACAACAGCCAGGTGAGCTTCTTTGGCTGAAAAGTCTCTAAGATAGTTTGGCTGCCCTGGCACCCTTTTTTTTTGGACTTTTTTTATTAGCTTTTGCCCAATTTCATAATCATTGCAAATTGGGTAGATTCACCAGATTCACTCAAGCTGTAGCAGATTGTGCCAGTGATGTTTTTAAGGTTATTTCCTCTTAAGTAGTGGGTGCAAACCTGTATTCCTTGTGCACCCACAACTACCAGAAAAAGCAAAAATCATTAATCTGTCAGTGACATGATCACTGCAGTGAAAGAAGAGACTTGGGAGGTTCTGCACAGGATACCATTTATTTACTAGCTCCATGGAAATCATATGTTTTGCAGTGTGGACACTACAACCATTGTCTCTTGATGCTGGGTTTCGTTCCTGTGTACAACACACAGGTGCCAGCAGGACATGCCAGGCAGAGCGCGTTGGGATCTCTTTGTGATTATCTCCCCACTGCCTAACATGTGCCCTTCTCACTTCCACTGCTGTTGCTACAGAGGGTAGGCAGGGTCTAATTAAAGACAAGGAGGGATGGATCTGCATATGTTGTTTGTGTTTGGGGACTGTCTGGCTCGGTGGAGTAATAATTGGCTACAGGGCCTTTCACCTCTATGGA
>WEIT01009523.1:195585-288254 GCA_013389985.1 Dryoscopus gambensis | reverse complement strand
GTTTGAGTGCTTGTCCTACAGGAAGCCAATATCAATAATTACCACATTGAATGGTGCTATTAGGACTCCTTAAAACATATATATAATTTTAAGTTTTATGAACTTGCTTCAAGTATATGTACTGGTGTGTGTTGTAGCAACACTGAAATAATTATAAATCCACTTAACTCCACAGTTAAGTCTACGTATAGAATAAATACACAATCAATATGTAAATAAAGATAAGATATAGCAGTAGCATCTGGGAGGGCTCCAAGATCTCTCTGCATTTATGGTCCCGTTATAATATAGGGCACGTCAGTTCATTGTGCATTTAAAATTAGACTGCGTGACTCTCCCCGAAATGTGTGAAAATCACAGTGAAAAAGCAGCATCAAACAGGAAAGGTCAGGGTAGCTCAGGGAAAAGTCCTTCTTGATAAATGACTCCCATTTCCACGGTGGGAGCTGTAAGGAGAGATATGTCTTTTTAGGCCAGTTGCTACAGCTGAATGAAACAGATAAGCTTTTGGACACATGGCCCCCTGTTTTTAGTGTGCCAGCCCTAGACTGAGGCAGCAGCTCAGCTCCTGTTACAACTTTTGCACTTTGCCAGCAGCAATTGGTTTGCCTGAAGAGGAATGGTCCATGTCCTCCTGATTGATTCCATCCCTGCTGGTGGCTGTGGGCTGAGCCGTAGATGTTTACAGGAGGAAGTTTTGCCACTTGTACTGTGAAGAACAAATGACCTCATGAGAGAGACCAGGGAAATGTGCTGAGGTTGAACGTTGACCTCAAATTCTTTGTCCTCTGCTGCTTTTTGGAGTTCTGTTTTCCATGGCAACCCTACCAGCAGCAGTAAGGCAGCTGTGAACCCTTGCCTCATTCCCCCTCCTTCCCACCTGAGTGGGAAGCTAATGATGCAGCTGGGAATGTTGACTAAATGTATTTGTGCTGCAGAGTAATGGCTCATGAAAGTTAAAACCTTCTGTGGAAAAGGTTTTTTTTAATTTTAAAAAGAGATTTTTATTGCATATTCCTCCTGGACCACAGAGAAAAACAGCTCCAGCAGAAGAGCCCAAGGTTTTGCAGGTCTCTGGTGGGGTGGAAAACCTGAGCCTGTGTTACCCCTGTTCTTTGCTTGATATGATACCAGATTTGTGCAAAGAACAACAGATCCATAAGAAAAGGCTTGCTGAGAAAGACACGGTCTCACCCTGCTCTGAGGGGTGAGAAGGTATATGTGACATCTTGACAATTTTCGTAATATGGAATTCTTTTCTCCCAGCAGGTCCTTTTCAAGGTGATGAAGGGAAATTTCTCAGCATCACTGTTCCTTGCCTATGATCTCTAGATTTTCTACTTGGTTGATTCTGTAGGTTTCCCTGCAATCCCTTCCTCCTCAGAATCGTGTAACACCTGTATGCTCATACATTATTATGGTAACTTGTTCTCCTCAGGGTGAAAATTATTAAACCCCCCATAATTCTGCAGTCCCCCATAATACATGTAGCCCCTCCTATTAGGTAATGAAGCCATTATCCACTAACAAATTAAACATGCAAGTCTGTGAAGGTCTTTTGTAAACAGATAAGGTGTTATCTGTTAGGGAGGAGAGCCTCCAGGCTATCACAAAACAGGATAATTTACATGACGTGCAGGATGTTCCTGAGCTCCTGCAAAGGCACAGTAGCAGAGGATATCTTGCTTTACAGTGACATGAAGGGTGGCTTCTCAGGCCCAGCTTCTTGGGGGTCTTCAGAGAATGTTTTTAGAATAGGTTAGAGACACATCTGTCACAAGTGCCAGAGTTCATGCCCCTTTCTGGATGACCACCCAAAGCCCTCTCCAGACGGCTCTTCTGTGACAGATTCATACCCAGGCAAGCACAGGAGTGGATTTCTATGAAAGGAAGTGGAAATGTTGCCTAACACAGGATGACACAGGAATACAACAGGTTAGGACTCCTTGGTGAGCCCTTTGTACTTCCTGCTGCTGCCATCCCTGTCCTGGGGTGAACCTGAGCCTTTTATCCCCTGAAAGGCCTGTTGACAGGGCCCCAAAGGAGAGACATGCAGGATGTGTAGCTGGCTGAGAAATGCTGAGCTGTAGTATTGGCTTCAAAAAGTCCAGTTTTAAAGGTGAAGTACTTGATGGGAGGGGTCATAAATAAAGGGGTGTTGGTCATTTAGCAACAAGGAGCGGGAGCAGTGTTTTGTGCATGAGAAAATTGAGAAGAATGGGAAGAAGAAGCCCAGGGACACGAGTCACTGGCACAGACACACCGTGTCTCAGCGGGGTGGAGATGTCTTTCATTACTGCATCACACAAACAGCAGCCTGTCCTGCTCCAGATGTGTTTTATACTTTCATCACAGACCCTTTTCTGCGTGAAAAGCAATTCCCCCACAAATGGCCCTTCATTAGCTGTGGGGTCATGTCAGAAACAATCATCAGTGTATTGCTGATGTGGCCAACGTATCCTGTGAACTCCCTGACCCCAGGAGGCAGCAGGATTTCTTTATGTGAGCCCTAATATGAAAAGCATTAGCATTAATAAAAGAGCTCTCGATCTAGTTGGTGTAAGGGGTCAGCAGAAGTTTACAGACACCTTTGCCTAACATTCCTATCATGCCTGGCAGTTTGACTCTCATCTTGTTTCTCTGCAGGCTCTGAATAATGATATAATTCTCAAATCCTTCTACAGTCCATCAATATAGCAGGAATCCAGCACAACTGGGAGCCACCCTAACTGCACGGCATCACCCAGTCGGGGATTGGTCTGTCTGCTCACATTCACTCATTTACGGTGTTGTGTCAACTCATCACCCTGCTGGAAGACAAGAAAGGCAGTAGAGCAGATAAAGATTTGAAGAATTTTTTTTTTTTTTTGAGAAACCTTACCCTCATGCTTCTCTTGGCCTGGCTAAGAATCCCCTCCACAGATGGGACAGCAATTTCCCAACATCCCTTGATCCGACTCACTCATCTCAGAGGATGCAGTGATAGACGTTGGAGGTCTTGAACAGTCCTTACCCATTACAAGACTATTTGAAAAAAGTGCCACCAGTGGTGGAAGCAGAAGCTGTTGTGAAGGGTAGAAGCCTTTTTTATGACTATCTTTTTCTTTAAAATTAGAAGTCGCTTTTAAAAAATATAACTACATAGCTCAACCTCATTTTTACTTTAAAAAATCTTGTTTGCGCCTGGATCAAAGAAAACAGAGGTAGCCAGTACAGCATCCTGACTGGCCTGTAAAGCAATAGCATACATTAACTACAGAACCTGAATTGCAGGATGTTTTTTTGGGTGCCATCTGAGAGCCATCACTATGCCCTGTGCTCACAGGGTTGCAAAAGAGGGTCTCAGATACCCATGGCTGGGAGCTGAAGGTTTAGTGGCCCTTCAGGTATATCTCAGCTTCCTGTTCTGGGAGAGGACTGGAAGTCTTTCTAAGTGAATGGCAAACAAGTTTCAGCTGCAGAATGAGCTACCTGTGTCTATATAAAAATGTGGGTAAATGTAGTTTGGAGTCTTACATCTGTTTGGGACTCCTGGTTCTGGTCTTTACAGCAGCAACTGAGCATATTATGCTTCATTTCTGCCACTTGCCTTATTTCAACTCCAGCTTCAATTTGCAGCCTTGTGAAGCAGCTGTGAGTGGAAGAGCTCTCTGTAACTGTTTTGTCAGCCTTACAGAAGTGGTGGGATGGGTATAGGTAGGAACAATGACTCTGGCAGTCCCAAGACAATAGTATCTTTTTGTTTCCAGCCTGGAGTGCTCTCCTAGCTGTCTGGCATCTCGCAGAGCTGGTTATGTTTCAGAGGAAAAAAAAAATATGAGGATGCTTGGCTGAGCTATGGGGCTAAAAGTTCATTGCAAAACAAACGGTATTTCAGCTGTCTGGCTTTTTGTAGGAGATGTTTACTTACTGCAGGAAGGTGATTGTAGCAGCCAGCATGAATTTTCTTTTCTTAACAGCATGTTTTATGTTGATGGAAAACTTTAATTAGGTTTGCTGGTTCTTTTTTTCCTTGCCTAGTTGAAGTGTTTCACTCAGTTTGCTAGGGCAGCCATATCCCAGCTTTGTTGAAAACGTGGGACGACAGAGAGGGATGGTGATTCCTGACCACGCATCAGCCCTCTGGTGGGGTCGACGGTGTCTGTGTCTGCTGCCCAGACTCTTCTGTATGATGAGTATGGGACTGACAAATTCACCTTCACCATCTCCAATTCTGCACCTGCATCCAGCCTGCAGGAGCTGCAGCCCTTCCAGGGTCACGGGACAGGCTGGAAAGGCTCAATGGCAGAGGGTCCAAGGTGGGAATGCAGAAACTGCCATGACTTTGGCTCTTTGGTCCTTATTGCCCACAGCGCCATCAGATCCCACCTCAGAGAGACAGAAGAGGCTGTCTGGAGGGAGGTGTGGGATATTTCATGCTCCCTTTTGGGTAAACATTAGCTTCTGTGGGAGTTGCTTTATTTCTGGATTTGTTATGCTTGGTTTGTCTTGCTGGTTTTAAATATTTGTACAAGTGACTAGAGCTATGCAAACTGTGCCTGAAGGAACTGTGAAACACAGGAGAAGAATTAACTGGAGGTACCAAAATTGGTCAGTATCCTAACTAAAAGTATTACTAGGGAAATTGAAGAAATATGCCAGAAGAACAAGGAACTTTTGGAACAAGGAACAATTTCCCTTCTTTTGACCCATAGAAGCAAATGTCCAGGGAATGTACTTGTCTGATAGAGAGGCTAGTGGTGAGAGCTTTACAATGTCTTTAAAAGTAGTAATTTATTTGTGTTTAGACATAGGAGTGGGTAGGGAGGCTGCCTGTAACATTACTGTTCAGACATGTTGGCTTCTGCTGCCAATTTTTTGTCAATATTTACCTTGATTTTTTTTTTAAGATTTATAAAATGTATGGTAACCTTTGAATGGCTGTGCAGATATGGTCAACACGGCCTCTGTCCCATAACCCATAAGGTGAGCAGCACCACAAATGGTCTTTGCCATCACATGAGGCAGCGGAGTTTAAATTTCACTGGACAAGTTTGGGCAGTGTTGAAGGGTTTAAAAATAGCTAAGTGTAGGACACACCACCTTCCCCAACACACGGTTTGCTATCTGATATATCAAATGACAGGATTACATTTACAAGTGCAATAATTCCATGTGGAAGCAAGTGGATGCCTTTTAAATTAATTGATTCCTTCCTGTCAGCTGCTGTAGTGGAAGACAATGCTTGTTAAGAAAAATGTAAAACTGCCAAATGGAAAACACCGAAAACCAAAGATATCTTGATATGCAGAGAATAGCAGTGGTGGTGAATAGCTGCATAGAGCACAAGTACACTGGGGGCTGCCTGGACTAAAAAAATCCTTTATTATTGCTGCTGCCTTAACTGCTGCTTAAAAACAACTCAGCTGACAGGATTAATGGCATAAATCCATTAGAGTGAGAGAGAAATGAGGGAATAGGTTTCCTCTAATGGCATTGCTCTGTAGACGAGCACCTGAAAATCATTTTTAGCTTGTTTGCTGAACAGAGAGGATGAAGAGACCACCTTCATGTGATGCTAATGAGATCTAGTTGCTGAATATCATCCTCTGGAGGAAAAAAGGGTGGTAGCTGAGTGCCTGTGACTCTTCAGTGTTTGTGACCAGGCTTGAATAATCCAACACTTTCTACCACACAGTGGAGAGCTACTTTCTTAATTTTCCTCTGTATTTGTCACTCTCTAGAAAAATAGCAAATGCAACTTTTAATTTTCTTCTTTAAATGCAGGAAAGAAAACAATAATAACTTGGCATTACTTTTTGGTACTGCAGAGATGAAAGTTTCTTTGCCTCATTCTCAATTCATTAACTTCTCAGTTCTACCCTCTATAACTGTATTTTGATATTAATTAGGGTTTTGTTTGCTTGGTTGTCTCCAGACTGTTCACTGATTATGCTGAATACGAGTGAGCTGAAATACCATTCAGTAAATAGAAATGTGTTCTATTGTTTCATGAAAGTTTAAAAGAAATAAAAGTATTCTGCAGAGAGAAGGAGAGATTTGACAGCCTGCTGTCCCCTTACAGCAGCATGTGACTCCTTCAGCTCCAGAGGGAACCTCAATTCATGCACCAAACTCCCCAAAGAATTCACATTTTGTAAACTGCTGCAGACATTTCTGGGAGAACAACAAATTGAAGCTGGCAAAATCAAAGCCTGCCAAAACTTGCTGAATATGAAGGCAAGGTGTTTTCCATCTCTGCTCTTGCAAAGCAGAATGTCCCTGCAGCTTCTGTCTCTGCGGATGAGCTGGGGTTTATTCACTAACATACATGCAAATTTCCCTCGTAGGAAAACATGCAGGCTTTGGAAGACAGCACCCAGCAGAAAGGACTGTGTCTTTTGGCTCTCACTTCCAAACGAATTTGTAAGCATGAGAAAAAAATGCCTTCAGGAGGTTTAAAAATAGTTCTCATAGCTGGAATTTTTGTATCATATTTCTACATAAGCTTATCCACTTTTACTCCCCTGTTAAAAACTGTGATGGGAGAGAAACAGCAGAAGCAGCAAGTGTCATCTGATAACTATTTAATGTGATAGCATTGCTATCTAACAGAATTTGAAAATGGTGCCTGGGAAAAATCCTAATTCTTAAAGCTTCATGTTCAGGCAAACAGTTTGCTAGAGATTAGCACTGTAGTTATGATTAAAGTATGATCTGCATTATTCCACAATTTTTCCTTTCACATAGCACATTATGCTAATCACACTGTATCCCATTTTTCAATAAAAGGTCAACAGTGCACTGTTTGTGCAGAATGTGCAATTTAAACTTCATGTCTGTCATTAGAGATAATCTAGGTTTGCTGTATCAAGTGAGGTTGTCATAGAAACTAGACCTGAGATCTCTGTTTACAGCCTTTGGAGAATAAACACTTTGCATTTATTTCACTGAAAAATAGGCGAACAATTAAATAAGGTTCGAAAACAAAACCGTAATGGCCCAGAGAGAGATGTCATTCATCAAAAATCAATATATGTTATGCAGCTGGTAAACTCCAAGCATTCAAGCAGTTGACTGACAGCAATAGGGAAATATTTCCCGGGGGTGGAGGGTAAGGGAGTAACTGATAGTGTATCCTAATGCCTGGAGCAGAATTAATTTAAATTTGCTAATAAATTTTATTCCAAGAATTACAGCACTGAAGAATATTTGTTTAAATTTTTGCCTTATGTCAGGTGAGGCTCTTTGTGTTGACTATTTGGACATTTTTAATAGCATTGGGAAATATTTTAGTTTTTATTTTTCTGTAACACTCCATGTCTTCCTATTGTAGCTGAACTTTTTGTTGTGGATTACAACAAGGTATCCAGGCATCCTAAAAATATCTCTGGTGTCTGCAGCTTCATTAGTGAGCAAAAGGGTTACATCTTCCAGCTGAACACAGAGGTTTTAACTTGCTGTTTCTGTGACGTGTTATTAACTTGGAGAGCTCACCTTTGTCAGGCAAGGGTGTTTAGTAATGTTCCAGGAAAGGATTAGAGAACTACGTGCACAAAGACGGCTTCTGTGGTTATTGCACAGTAAAATCACCAGGACTATCAGCCTTTTTTTCCTCAGGGCATAATCATATTACTAGCTGGGGGTTTATGTAGGGGTTTTGGCAATGGCATAGCATTACTCTGCTGACGAGGTGGATTATGTGGGTTGTGTGTCTTCTGCAGCATCTGAATGTTGCCTGATGTCACAGGACACGGTCTCTTACTAGTATGAATGCACTGTTTGTCCACCACACCCTCACACACAAAGGTGCACCCGAAATCAGGCGGGCTGCTGCCAGCTTTTGAGGAGAAAGTGAAACACAAAATTTAACCAGATCTTGAAATGAAACAGAAACAAGCAGAACTCACAGCTAAGGCAAGCTGAAAGAAAAGCTTTTGATATTTTGCTTCTGTGTCAAAACAAGGATTTTTCTCCCAGCAGACAGGGCAACTGGGTTTTTCCAAGTGGGGAGGTATCCATGTTCTGCTTTCCAGGGTGTAAAACAAGACAGCAAACCCCGATGTTTTCTGCTGGTGGAAGCTGTGCACAGCTCTGTTTGCTGTAATCCATTTCTCTTCATTTCTTCTAGCAATGGATGTGATCTCTTAGTCCCTAAGGGCTCTCCCTGATATCTCATTTTCCTAGGAAAGAGGGGGACAGCTCTGCTAAGGGCTGCCTGCATTGTGTTATGCCACTGGTGAGTTTGGTCTTTCAGGTCTGTACAGAGCCCCATGTTCAAACCCTGCGAGAGGAACTGCAACACTACAGGCTGATAATCCTCTATTTGTAAGCCTGCAAGTCCTTGGTTTTTATGAGTGCCCAAACCAATACGAGGTAGTTCTGCAAATGCAGTTTCTCTACCTTTCCAGAGCAGAAAGTCTTCCCATGCCTGCTGTGTTTGCTCAGCACCACACACTTCCCTTCTAATTATCTGCTCCACTTGTATTTCTTGACCCCACATACATCAGTAACATGGTAGGTCTGTGAATCAAGTCCTGGCTTGTTGAAGTGCCATCCAGACAATTTTTGGGATACAATGTAAAGCAATACAGTATTAGCAGGAACACAGACCTTGAAAAGCACTTTGTGTTACGCTGTGCTAGTGCTGAGACTCACTGCCCTGCCGTTGGGTGACTGGCACTGCATTGGTTGAAATACTGAGAAAATCATTACCCATAATAAGTTGTTTATCCTGGTCTTAAGCTTCCCTCAGAGCTGTTCCTGCCCCAGTGCTGCATTAGCACTGGGCCCCAAGTCCACAGATACCTTCAAACAGAGAAGCTAAAGCAGTGCTGGGGCTCACAGACAGCATCTACACTTGAGTGAACAGCCTCAAAGGCCTGGGAAAGCCCTGGGGACATGTGCCAGTGTGTCTGCAGGGCTGCAGCTGGGGCCATGGCAGGGATCAGCGTGCCTGGATTTGGGAGGGATAGGATCTGCCTGCCCTTCTGTGTGCGTCAGGTTTGCACGGGCTCTGCTTTTAACACTTTAATTTCAGCACATCACAAAAGCTTGGGTTGGTGGGTACATCAAATATCTGAGCCTGCAAACCTTTGTCTGAAAGGAATTGCTGTGCACATCCAAAGGAATTACCCTTTCTTTCAGCCTGGCTTCTTCCCACAGCTGACTTTTCTCCGCTTCTCCCCCCAAGAAGAACATCTCATCTCTGGTTTTGGTCCTGGTTTAACTGGCCGCATTTCCCCGTGCCCATGAGTGTAACCATGCTGGAAGGTGGGGGGGGGAAATAGTGTTGGGATGAACCCAGTGAGAGACTGGAATGTTAATGGTTAACGACTCAATTGCCCATTTGTGGGTGCTCTGCTGAGGCCGGGTCTGCACCCCCCGAGGGGCAGGAGGCGAGGTTTGGGGTGTGGGGTGGCGATGCCCTGCCCAGACGGGGTGAACACCCACCCCCGGTGGCTACAAGCCGGGCTTTGAGCCAGATAAGAAGCTTCTTATCTTGCCAGTTGTCCTCCCCTACAGCTTGCCGGGGAAGGTCACATTCACACCTAGGCCTGGGGATGTTCATCCCTTCCGATGGGGCAGAACTGGTTCAACTGTGCTGTCATGTCTTAAAAGGGCTCATAAACCATCAAAGACCCTCGAAGCACCCCCAGATTAATTTCTGGGGCTTTCCACAAAAGGACTGAAAGCTCCACTTCCCCCAGGAGAGGTACCTGGGTGTTTCCACCTGAATCTGTTGCATGATGTGACATTATCCTTCTGGCTGGAGACACAACTATTGAGTGAGAAGGAGCATTCTCATGTTACTAGATTTCTCTTTTAATCTGTATGGCAAAAATATGCTTAATTTAAAAATGCTTGGTTTGGCAAGTAGTTGAAAGTTTTTCTAGCCAAAGTCTTACTAGGTAGGACTCACTTTTTGATGTATGCTGTGCTAGGCTTTCTGACTAGGAAGGAATCTCTGCCTTTTGCAAGAGATGGAATGAATATTGGAGTGTGCCACACTCTTCTATTTAGAGAGGGAATTATTTCCCTCAAGTGTCTCTCTCTCTCTTTTTTTTTTTTTTTTTTTTTTTTTNTTTTTTTTTTTTTTTGTGCAGACCTAGTCAGGTTCTTCAGGTAAATTATTTGCCTTGTAATTCTCTACATTGATTAGGGTTCCTTCACGCTCAGCATGGATTTTTCCTTTTCCAGTTTCAGGCTGCTTCTCACTTTTATCCATGAATTTCTCCTCTCTTGTCCCTTGCATTTATAGGCTGCTGTCACCTCTTTTATTCCCCAGTTTGCAAGCTCCATGCATCCTGTTCTCTATGCTCCTTTCACGGGAAATAGCTGCCATGGCTGCTGTGGGAGGGAAGAGAGTGGGAAGAGCAGTGATTGCCCAGGTGGTACTGGTTTTGTTAAGTGATGAAGGCAGTGTCTCCTTTCAGGAGGCAGCTTTCCCCACGCTTGGCTTGTGCTGGGCTGAAGTGTGCAAAGTGAATCGTAGACACAGATTTTGTTGATGTAGCAGTTAAGAAGTCTGAGGCAGTTTTGGCAATTATCAGTGCTTTTTTTTTTTTAATTTGAAGAAAGCTTCTTCTCTCAGAATAGCTGAATGATTGTATTCTAATTCCTTCCTTTGCACACTTCTTCAGGCCTTTTGAATGAGCTCTGCTCGAGGCACTTTATGGCCTTACCCACTTGGTGAGAACGTTTTGGTGTGGAGGGTGATGATAACAATGTCCCAAACCTTGCACGGGGACCCCAAAGGGCAGCCTGAACCTGTGTGAGCAGCGGCAGATGTCAGGATTTGCCCTGCTGCTGCTGCTTCAGATCATGGACAAACAGGGAAAGATCGATGGGGAAATGGAATCACCATTTCTTGAAAGCTCTTGTTGAAAACACGGTGCAACTTTTGGGACAGACAGAGTCTCCATCTCCCCAGGCTCCGGGGCTATGAGAGTCAAGGCTGTGGCTGTGGTGACCTGATAAAAAAGCTTAATTACCCTCAGCGCTCAAATCCTTCCAAAAGGCTGTGATGCCTCAAAAGATGGGATGATTATGATGGCTCTTCTGCGAGGTTAATCTATAGAGATCATGTGTTTGCACGTGGTGATGAGTGATTTGTCACGTTCACTGTGCCTGTTCCACTGTGACCTCCGCTCCCTTTGTTTGGCCTTGACCCCTACAGCGTGGGCTGGGGAGGGACAACCTCCTCCCAGCCGCCTGGTACCTGCTCCTGCCTCCACCCTGGTGCTACAGGAATAATTAAAAAAAACCCCTCAGTGCCTACTGACTTTCTCCTCCAGTTCTTGGGCTTTTCATTCAATTGTTCCCAAATATTATTAAAAAAAAAATTATATTTGCATCCTGTTTTACAGTATTTTTGTGAAGGAACCGACGGCACATGCTGAAGATGATTTTGAAGTGATCTGAAACAGAAAGTAAAATGGCAGCTGCAGATTATGACGAGAATTTATTGGGAAAAATTAATTCAGAATATTTTTTAACGTGAAGATGTCTCTACAAATTCTGTTTTGGAAGAACTGGGATATAATGTTACAGCTTACTGCTGCCTGCCTCACACTCAGAGGTTTCAGTTTTAATTTATGATGGTCTCTGTGTCTTTATTTTCAGCTTTAAATAAAAGAAGAAATAATCCATGGGGAGAGTTTCAGTCTGTCAATAGGGTTATTTTCCAAGATGAAATAATTCAGAAGGACAGTCAGTGCCCAGGCAAAACTGGCATCTATGAACTAGGCAGACAAGAGAGAGCTCACGTGTGACTCCAGAGCCCAGCAGTTAAATGGTTTTGTCTCCAGCTTGGTCCAGCAGATTTTGTGCAGCCACTGCAGGGAGAAAGCAGTGGGGGAGGAGAGGGCAGAGGCTGGTGCTAATGTTTTTAATTTCTCATTTACTATCAGGCAGCACCATATGGAGCAGAACGAAGCATACAGAGGAAAGAGGGATGGATGCCATTTTTATTCCTTGAGTTTCTTGTCAGAAGACAAGGAAAGTGAATTCTCTGCAGGTAGCTTGAGCCTTGCCAGAAAAGTCTTTTTTTATGATTGCTGATGCTGGTGAGGACATCTTATTTAATCAATGGTGTGGGCTTTTGGGTCTTTTTTTTTTTTTTTTTTTTTTTTTTTTTTTTTGTTCCTCGTAGGATGAGTAGGATTGACTTACGCCTTTAATATTTTCGTAATGTCAATGCATTATTTTCTTGCTGCATTCAGAAGCATGCTAGGCACTTGTCACAATCAAATATTATTTATTTGGAGACTCGGTAGGATGCCCAGGCATCTGAATGCCTCTAAAAGAAACACTGCTGCTTTGAGTGATTGTGCAGTGGCACTTCTCTCCCAGCTGCGCCTCGCAATCTCCGGCTGCCAGCAGACCTGTGGTGAACAGAGACTTTTCCCTGCTCTACTGCTTCTCCTCTGACATCTCTTCTTCCCTCAGGTTGCATCACTTTTTTTCCACTGACCGCTCAAAGCCAAAAGCTTTACACTTCGTTGAAAGCTTTGCAAAGGGGTGAGGGGAGGGAGAAGAACCTGCCAGAAAAGTGATGCCCTTGATGATCTTGTCTTTTAATTTGTGTGCAGGGGGTTCTTGAGAACTTGTGGGGGCTCTGAGCTCCCCTGTAGCACTAGGAAGGCACTAAAGATGTGGGTAGGAGTAAAGGCTTGGGAAAAACTTTTTAATAAAGCATCTCTTTGGAGCTGTGCCATCCTGAACATGAGGCTGTGCCTGGTCTATGAGAACCAGGCTGCTCTGTGTCAGCAGCGAGGCCCCAGCAGAAAGCCCCTCTAGTCCCTGGGTGCTGAGACCAAAAACTGTGTGTGTTTGTGTGCTTGTTTAGACACGCAGTGCTCCTCCAGCTCTCCAGTGTCTCTGCTAGCAGGGTGCCTCTTGAGCCCCAGGAAGCAGAGAAATCCATCAGCATGGCTACATCAGCTCTCCTCCAGCCTCACTCACCCTTGGCTCAGCGCGCTGCAGATTTAAAAAGCATTATTTGCCAGCTGCCCCCTTTAACAGGGATTAGTGTATCTTCTTTCTATTCCTTGTGCTGAGGTAATTTCTTCATAGCGACAAGGCTACAACCTCATGACTTCATCTCTTAATTGTGTTTTAGCACTGCTTTCCTCATCCGTAATGGATTTGCAGTGCAGCCAGAAATGAAAAGCGATGTTTATGAAAATATTGGGCTGGGGGTGGCAAAAAAACCCCCTGAACCCTCTCTCATGAGTCTCCCTCACAGCTCCATTGACAAAAGATATGCATGCATATGTCAAAAACGTCCCCAGTATGGTTTTGTAATGGAAAGAATGTCCAACTATTGATCTTTCTTTAGAAGTTTTGCCTTCTGTAATTCATTCTCAAAAGCCTCATGGTGTTTTTCCCAAAGGCAAAGAGGTATTTTAAGCGAGTCATTGTGTGCTGGGGTCTTGGCTATTTTGTGTGTTCAGGTTCTTCAAGCAGCAGCAGCAATATGAAAAAGCCTTTTAGTAAAGAGGGTGGCTAAGTGCTGTGATCAGTCTCAAGCTTCTGCTGCTGCCATGCAGCCTCTGCAAACCTAAAAAAAATGCTGATAATCCTCGGTGAGAGATAGTGGAGGAGTGTTTGGTGCTTCTCACAGGTATGGGCCGGGGGAAATCAGTACCAAAAACATCTAAGAAAAGCCTGGTGTGGGTACAAAGCCCATCCTGGCTGGTCTTGCAAGACTTTGGACAAGACACAGTCCTGCTCCTGCATTGTGTGATTGGGACTCTCTCCAACAGAGCCTGGCACCTGCCTTGGTGGTGGCATCTGGGACTTTCCTGACTCCTTGCACTGCATTATTGACTGCTGGTTCAGGGAGGGCACACAAGGGCCCATGTTTTGCAGCTCTGGCCACTGTCCCAAAGTGAACAATAATTTTTATGCAGTAACATGAAGAAAACTGCTGTCAGTCTGCATAAGCGTGTATTTCTTACCTCTCCCTGGTGGCTGTCTCTTCCAGTTTATGCATTACATCCTGGAGCGGGTATTAAGGAACTTGTTTTCCTTGGTGGAGACAAGCACCTACAGGGAAAGCCATCTCCTGATCAAAGCCAAAGAATCATATTCAGGGTTTCTGACTTGCCTTCTCTTTAAGCTGACTATTCAGTACCTTATTTTTTTTAATGCTCCTGCTGCAAAACTGTCTCAGTGCCTGAGCTGGAGCAGTGCAGCAACTCTTGGTGCTTCACAGGGACACACTCAGGTAACACACACCAGGGTACCTGATCTGCCTGTTTGTGAGGGTGAGGAGTCCTGAGCTTAATCACTGAACGTTTGCCAATGCAAATTTGTTAAATCTTCTGGGAAGTGTTTAGCGTGCATGCTCCAACTCCCAAACTTCCAAATTTGTGCAGAAGAAAGGCTTGCTTGGACCCACTGCTAATCTGCAAGAGGTGCTTGCTTGCCTTGTCCAGCTGGCAGCCTTCCTGGGCGCTGCATCCAAATCCCCAGGCAGCAGTCTCACATCACATCACCCCAGGGAAAGGACCTGTGCTGTGCACAGCGCTCACAAGAGCAAGGGAGGAGATTGGAAAGAAGATTTCAAGGAACCCAAGAGAAAGGAGGTAGGTGACCTTGAATTGAAAGGGTCTTTATCCTATTTCTTATCTGAACCTTGCTGGATCAGGACTGGCTGGAAATGATTTTCTTCTGCTGGTTGCTCAATGGCCCGTGTGAAATGCCATTGACAGATTTGGCTGCGACATTGCCAAGTCTTCAGGCTCCCTGTGAGTAACACAATCCTGGCCCCTGCTGTGCAGACCCTCCCTTACTGTAACGTGAGGCGTTGCTTACTTTCCATGATATTTTGGGGGAGGAAGGCAATTTTCTACCCCACACAATGACTCACAGCTGAGAGAAACACAAAGCCACAAGCCCACGCACTAAGTTTAGTCTGTTGTTTAGCTTGCTGTGTGCGTCTCATGAGACCACTTTCATGCAAGTTGCATTCACATCCGTCCTTCATTAACATAGCAGTGGGGGTTTGCATAGTGGAAGGTTGTTTCAGATGGTATTAGGAGTGGGCTGCAGGAGCTAGAGTCATCATACCTAGCTGTAGGTGTTCACAAGAGGTGAATCTCAGCTCCTTGTCATCAGAGGAAAGAGGCTTTTGTGCTTTGAATTCCTGGAACTGTTCAAGGCCGGGTTGGATGAGCCTCTGAGCAACACAGTGTGGTGGAAGCAGTCCCTGTCCATGGCCGGGGGTTGGGAGTAAATGATCTTTGAGGTCCCTTCCAAGCCAAATCATTCTGAATTCTGTGATACAGTTATTTGAGAGGGTGACTCTATTGGTACTTCCAAATGGGTTTGGGCAAGGTGTTGGCTCCTCTGCTGTTGCTGGCCCAATATTTGGGTTTGGCTCTTCAGGCTCAGCTCGAATTTCTCAGCATTTTGCGTTCTTGGGACCCAAGCTCAGTTCCTGCAGGTGATTCATATGAGCTTGTTGCTGCATCTCACTAGGGCTTAAATCCCAGTCTGCTCCAGTAGCTGTGAGTATGGGGTGTTTGGGGTGATTCCTGTAACTGACTGGCTCATTTAGAAAACACCTCTCCAGGAGTGATTTTAATATAGAAAGTTGGATAATTCTGCACTTCAGGCTTTCAATTTACTGGTGACTTTTCAATGTATTTTACAAAGAGAAAATAAAGGACTGGGGCATCATCCGTGGGATGCACATACAGAATCCCATGGTGGCAGCAGTGAATGGGAAGCCCTGAGTCAGCCCCTGGATCCAATCAGGACCCAGCCACAGGGAAGCTGGGATATTGAGAAAGGAATCTGGATGTTGTGCCAGTGCTGTTTTAGTGCAGCGCTTTCCATATTTAATGTGGCTAAATGAGGCTGACTCTTTAGGAGTGTCTCTGCAGGAAAGATGCTTCCTGTGTGCCTAGAAATTGCCTTGCTCTGCTTGGGTAAGGTTTGAACAGTTAATTCTAAAAAAAAACGCCTATTTTTTGAGGCAACAGGTGCTTTCTACAAGGTATGAAGATTTCACTTGGAAATGGGGCACATCTTGGACATTGCCAAGGAGCTCTGTAGTATTCAAGGCTGTCTCTCCAGTCTGAGCCTTGACTGGTTCAGTTATGTCTAGAAATTCCCATTCTGTGGGTGTTTCATATAAAGTGAATTTGCATCTCATTTCCACTTCTTTTCCTGGTGCTACTGTCTGTCATTCCCCTGAGACGTTCACCTGACCTCTAAATTGATCCAGAGCCTTTTTTCAGAGGTGAGACCTTGCTGTATTTCATTAGGCATCAAGCAGGGCAGCACTCTTCC
The DNA here is from genome assembly GCA_013389985.1 of Dryoscopus gambensis. NCBI lineage: Eukaryota > Metazoa > Chordata > Aves > Passeriformes > Malaconotidae > Dryoscopus > Dryoscopus gambensis. The sequence continues at coordinate 271,970 of WEIT01009523.1, read as the reverse complement.
AGAATTTATTGCAGCTAAGACGTGATTTGATCAAAGGTTTTATTCCATGATGTGAAAATCCTGCTTTTGTGTTCCTGTCCCAGGAGCACAGTTTGGGCTCTGCTTTCTCCCTGCAGTTGGGGTTTCAAAGTAGCAGAGGAGGTAAAACCTGTGCAGGTGGCAAAACCCACCAGAGCAGCAGAGAGAGGAACAGGTAATGAGAGGGGTAAGAACGTTTGCTTTGCCAAGTCTTGAAAAATCTCGGGTGCCAGAAGATGTGGCTGAGGTCTTGAAAAGTCCTGAAGTGAAGTGAAGTCCAGCCCTGTGGAGCATCTCAGTGAAGCCCTTCATTAGCACCTCCTCACCGTCATCCTCCTCCTCTTCCTCTGCCCAAGGCGGCTGACACACAGAAAGCCGAAGGGGCAGACTTTTTCCACAGATGCTGCTACTCTGACTGCTTAATTTAGCAGCCACTTTGGCAGTTCCTCAGTGCCCAAAGCTGTTGAAAGGATCCTCGGCGTGGTGAGGGGAAAAAACAAACAAGTCAAAGGCTTCATTAGGGAACGAGTCCATCAGCCGTGGCTGGGGGTAAGAGATGAAGCCCTTTGCTTTGCTGGGGCTGTGCCACAAGTTTTCCTGCCTTGTATCCTTTGCGTTGGCCTCACCTTGCAGCTGCTGCTGGTGACCCTGGTGTAGCTGCCACACAAGCATAAATTGGATGAGAGCTAATTAACTGTCAAAACCCAGGGCAAAAGACAATAAACCCCTGCTTCACCTCCTGGTGGGTTTCAGTCTTTTCTCTTTGATGTGACAGCTTGTCCTCCATTCCTTTTGCAAACAACTCGCCATTGCAGGGGAAGTGCAATACAGCAAGGCAATCACTTACCTCCAGTGACAGCAAATAAACATGAAAAATGGGCTTTGAAATACTAAAGGACAATGATCAGAAAGGTTTCTTCTTTCATCCTAAATCATGATGTTTAGCACTCAGCTGTAGCATTATAAGTTATTTATAAATGTCTTGGCTTGTTAGGAAATATATGTTTTTATATAAAGATAAATAATGTTTTTAATCAGATGATAGATGTGCATGTTGTGCGTGGGGAGGGGGAATGTGGAGAAACCAAGGCAGACCTGGTGTAACATCCTCATCCTAATGGGGAGGCACCTAACCAAGCAAAATACTGCAGAGTGACATTTTCTCCTAGGCATGAGTAACACAGATGTGTTTGTATTGAAGGAAAGCTCATTAAAATTTCTGATGGAACAATTTTCTCTCAGAAAATGAAATTTCTTCAAAATCAGAATGTCTTACTGAGAGGTGTCAATCACACAGATATTTACAACCCAGGAATGTTTTTGTTTTGCTTTGGAAAAGTAAAGTCCTTGTTTCTGTGTTTGTTTGGATTCTTCATGCAAAATGTTGATATACTTTAGCAGGATTTAATTTGTTACATTGCTCTGATGTTCTCAAAACAAAATTTTAAAATGTATCAATATGGACGGGTTGAAAACTGGATTTTTTTGGATTGTCACTTCATGAGAAATTTTAATTTTTTTTGGTTCTGATTCAATGGAAAAACATGCCAGAATGTCAGTTTCTCATATGACACAAGTTCTGTTTTTCACTCAACTCCAATTATAGCATTTGAATTTTGAAAGTCAAAGAAGCAGAGAAAAACAGGAGGCAGGAACAAGATGTGTCAAAATCACCTTTTGTTCCCCCCCTCCCCCTCCCTCAGACACATGAATCAGCTGTGGCAAACTCAGCATTTTCCAATGTTGTTATTGGGATTGGAATATTGGCGTATTATTATTTCCATGCTGTTGTAGGCACGTTCCTAGCTGGGCCTTGTGGGGATGTACTTTTTTCTGCGAAAGCTCAGTCCCTACACCTGAACGTGGGATGCAACCTCCTCTTCCTACCGAAGGGGAGGTTTTGCATGACTTTTTGCATGTTTTTTTGTGGATTCTCATTTCTGCTGCTTGTGAGGGACTTGGGTCTTTTTGTTGATTGAGTGTTAGGAAGGAATGGAAGCTGCTGTTCTCTGCAGGCTCTGGGGCATCCTGCTGGCTTGGGGGCCTGAGCTGTGGAGTTTCAGGGTCCTCTGTACAGTGAGAGCTGCTGACAACAGCTCGAGAGCTGTGGAGGCAGCAGGAGGCAGCTGTACCCAAAATGAACAATCCCACCCCTCAACAGCAGCTGCTGTGCTAGCAGCTTTTATTTAAAAACAACTCCCAAATCTTCCCCAGACTGTTTCACAGTGTGAGCGTGACTCCGTGTGATTTGTTTTCTTTGCAAAGGAGTTGTAACACACTTTGGAGCAGCCTGTGAACAGTCATAGGTGCATCTATTCGAGGGTTGGTTTATCTCGCTCTGAGGTGTGGAACCTTTGGAAGAGTGCTTCCCTTTTGTAAACACACAGGCAAAATGGGAATGCAGAAAGAGCCAGGTTGGAAAAAACACTGCAGTATTGCCTCAGCACCCCCTTACTGCTGCACACACTTTTGGATCATTTCAGTTGTTTCGAGGTTAAGGCAGCCTAGCTCAGAAAGTCTTCCAAGGGGGAGTGTAAGTCATGCTGGAAATGAGACTTTTGAAAAATATGATTTACTTCATACAGGATGTTTTTGGTGCTTGAAAATAAATTCTGTGCAGCAAAGGCATTCTCTGCTTAATTACATGATTTTGACAGGTTTTATTCCAAGAAGAAAATGTCACCATTTGTCACAAGCCGGCCTGAATAGGACCTTGTTTATACATTCCTTTTCCACACTACTTTGAATTATACCGTAGTAAAGTTGGAGCAGCTCTATTGAGTTCACTGGAAAGTGACTTTGGTTTTATATGGGTGGAATTAAAAAGAGTTTTGGCCTGTTGCATTTGGAGTTGTGGCTAATCTAAGACTTATTATAGAAAGTCTTTGGCCATCCTGACATCATTCGACTCATTGCACTCTCCTTCCCCACTTCACGAAAGGTTCTGGTTTGTTTTGGTTCCAGGGTTTGTTTTGCTTTTGGGGGAAGGAAGGAAGACTTTCACTGTGGTGAAAGAAGAAGGGGGAAACTGTGACCTTCACATGTGATTTTGTTTGGCTTCTGTGTGGTTTCAGATGGATGAGGGGAATGAACTTGGATTGCAAATGGTTCTCGGTGTGATAAACTGGCTTGCTGGGAACCCCTTCAGAAATGAGCCCTCCAACCTGGAATAGCTTCTTGTGGAAGGGTGGGGGGGAACAATCCTGCAGCAGCAAAAAGCCCTGCAAATTTTGCACTGTCCTGTAAGGAACAGGCTCCTCGTGGTGCTGTGAGATCCTTGGGCAGTGATGGACGGAGGCGTGAGGGTCGATGGGGTGTGCAGCTGCCTGATAAGCTTTGCAGGCTGAAGTCCTGCTCCAGGGGACTGCAGTGGTTAGAAATCAGCCTTGTCCAGGTTTTATTTGCTCTGTTGGCTCCTTCAGGGTGACTTTTGGTAGAGCACAGCTATTAAATGCAGAGTGGCTCTGACTCCCAAAGAGAAGAGAGTGAGGAGAAGGCACCACGGTAACAGTCTGTGAGGGCAAAGACATGCCTTGGTGAAAGATTCCTTTAGCTGAATTGGAGTTGTGTTAAGTTCTTCCCTGGGGGCAAATACTTGATTTTATTTATGGCTCCCGTGTTAGAAGAAAGCTTTCATTTTAGAAAGGTTTCAGAATTATTTCCCTTCTCTCTCCCACTTGTTATATTTAACTAGCTCTGTCACTGACTATCGTTTCACATGATAAAAACACTCTGCTATAGAAATCAGAAAAGAAATGAACTTCGTAATAACCTAAACTTATCTTCCTATTTCTTGGTTTCCAAATCAGGTTGCTGTGTAAATGCTTATACCTTTTAAAATTCCCATCACTCCAGTATTTCCCTCCACTCAGACTCTGTGTTAAGACTCAAGCCTTTTAAAACACGTTTGTTTTCTGAAGATAACCACTGACATTTTTGTGCCCAAAGTCTTTATGCTCCAACACTGCTTACCACTTCAGTAATGGGATAACCTGTCAAAGTGGGGTGACCCATTTAACCTTTTCTAGCCATGCTGAAATGCAGAAAATTTAAATCTGCCCCTTCCTTCCCCTGGCAGCTCCCATTTCCCCACTGACCCTGCTGTTGTTTCCTACTGAGCACAAATAAGCAGGATAACCATGTCCTTGCTTGGTGTCTATCCCCACATTGTGCACTGAGAGCCATGTCTGTACTTAGAAATGTGAGGAGAAAGCTTAAAAGGGGAATAACATGGATTAGGGCAGCTAGCGAAATCTTGTTTTACATTCTTCCCTCCCCCTCACCAGCATCAGAAATCTGAGGAGCCCAAGGGAGTGAGCAGCCAGGCAGGTTTTGCATCCTCGGGACACTGATTTGCCAGATTCCTGCAAATGGCTGCACCAGCCTCAGCCTGCTCTGTCCATCTGCCGTGGGCACGGCCAGAATCCAGGAGTGCTGGGTCCTTGTGTTTGATAAAGTTCAGCCTGCTGGGCCTCCCTTGGGACTCCTCCTGTTTCCAGAGCCGATGGAATTGCTGCAGGGCTGGGCTGGAGGGGGCTGATGGTCCAGCATGGTTGGTGCAGAGGTCACTGAGCTGATGGATACAGCAGGGACCAGAGGTGTGGGGTCTGTTCTACACACCTGTAACAGGGCAACAGACCCCTCTGATCATCCTGTGGCTTCCCCAGTGACCTTTGTGTAAGACTCCTCTATGCTTTGGGAAATGGTTCTTTTTGTCTCTATTCAGGCTCATCTCAGAACCATCCTTTGTGGCTCGCTAAGGTTTAGCTTTCTGCACCATTTATTTGTTGTCTGTTCCCACTTAAATTGCCAGTCTTGATGCCATATGGCTCACTTAATAGATAAATAAGCCAGTGTATGTGGTGTAAATATTTTCTTACAAGTTAGACTGCAAATAAGGAAGTTATTTCATGAGAATAAATTGAGTTTTCAAAGTCAGATTAACAACAAAAACAAAAATATCTATTTCAATACTGCTCCAGAGGACTTCACCCTGAAGGTTTTGAATGCCTGATACATCCTTCCTTTTTTTCCCCCCCCTTTTTAAAAATAATCTTACTAGCTTTTTAATTACTCTTTTGGTGAAACTCACTAAGATCTATTGGCATGTTATAAATAGCAACAAAAGACCCATCTCTTTTTTTTTTTTTTTTTAACCACTGGATATAGCATAAGAATAAGAAATGTCAGATGTAAGATTATATCATATAAATGGTGTAATGGAAAATATTAAGCAACTCTCAGTGCATTTACTGCTGTTCAACCCAATACCCTCAGTTCAAAGCTTAGCAAAGCTGCGAAGGCTAAAACAACAACAACCCCTCTCTCCCATGAACGTGCTCTGGGAGCAGCTTGCAGCTTATTAAATTATTGCAGATACTATAAAAGGCTGTATCTCAAAGCTCATCTCTCAGATGTGCTCTCCTGTTGAGTACATTGAGCTGTGTATGGGAGGGAGAGGAGAGTCCTGATATTTACTGCCCTTTAAACACTTTGAGGATGTGTTGGATGTGAGCCCTATCCATTTCTTGGGCTCTGCCTTTTTTTTTTCACAGACTGCTTTAACCTGATCCTGTAAACAGGGGTGAGAATGGAAGTGTTTAGAACAGAGATGCCAAGGAGTCAGTGGGGAATGAAAAATCTAAGGAGAGAGTGGATGGGTTACAAACTCATCCTCTTTGCAGAAATCTGGAGTAAGACTGCTTGTTCAGGATGCAAGTCAGATATATGAACATATTTGAATGTTGTTTTAAAAACAGAGGTTTAATACTCTGCCATCTTACAGAGCTTAGTGTTAAATCGGTCTCTCGGGGTTTTTTTGGTTTGTTTTGCTTAAGCAAATTTTCCAGGTATTCACTACTAAGCGGGACTCCAATATGATCTCAGTGCCACTGGGTGGGCAGAGATGGTGAGTAGTGGGGACTGTGGCAGAGCCTCCAAGGAGACTGAGATCCCAGGGCTTCCCCCTGCAACGAAGCACTGCCTTGCAGAGAGGGAAGATGTGGGAAGTGATATCCAGACCAGCCAAAGAGGAGATCAAAGTTGAAATGTGATGTAGCCTTAGGTGACTTGTTAACATCTCAGTGCTTGTAGGTTGTGCTTGGAAAAGTTCTAGCCCTTATCTAATGGAATAAATTGTTCCTGGCACTAAGTGTTAATGGCCTTGGGAGTGAGAGGACTACTGAAGCCCAGAGATATGAGGAGCATCTGTTGAGAGCTTGACTCTTGTGCATTTTGGAATTTAGGCTTCTAGTTCACCTGTTGTCCTCTGAAGATAAACCATCAGGCTGAGTCAGGCAGGGAATATTTCACGAGAGAAGTGGCTGAAACAGCAGACCTGCAAGTAATTTTATCTAATCTGCCTTTGAGAAACCAGATTATGGCTGCCAGGTCTGCTACAAAAACCCAGTTGGGAGTTTTCTCTTGGAAGAAAGAGTGAGTCTGTCTGAGAGAGACGCAGCCATGTGCTGCTGTGGTGGACTACTGAGGCACAGATTTGTTTTGTTTGAACGGGGTATGCAGCTGTTTCAGTCTTCTTGGGATTTAGCCACGCAGGATTTTGCCACAGAGTATGAGCAGAGCATGCTGTGAAATGGGGATTTTGGCAGGTGGCCGCGGCTGTGTTTGCAGCTGAGTTTCTGACCTGGTACTGCCTTTGCCCTGTCTGGTGTGGGCAGGCTGACATTAGTGTGGGTTGTATCATCTTTTGTTCCTTCTCCTGGGCACACACAAGCTCCCAGCGCTGTTGATACAAGGGTTTTGAAAGCAAATGTCCCAGAGGCTGTGGTGGCTGGCAGGGAGCCGGCTGCCTTGTTGGCTGGGGAGCTGGGACTACCCGGCACAGCTCTGTCCCTGCACCAGCTGGGAACCTGCACTCCTGAGACTGAATTCCTGGCCTGGGTTCAGCCACAGAATCAGGGCGTGGTGCTGGGCAGGAAGAGTCCACCTCTCATCACGCTGTTGGTCACCAGGGAGAGTGGTGTTCCCAGGGGGATCCCTGTCACCTGGCAGCAAGGAGAGCCAGGATGTGTCCTGACAGAAATCCCGACATTGTGTTTCTTCCAGACTGGCTGCCTCTTCTCTTCCTGTAGCCTGGAGTGTCACTGGAGCTCCCACTGTGGTGTTTGCAACTCAGAGGGTCACCGGGTTGGATAAAAAGTGTAAAGATAGAAACACTTTCGTGCCCTGTGTCATATGTGCTTGGAATGATCTGCTGGCAGAAATTTAATTTTGTTTCCAGTAATTTGAGGTTATGGATAGGATTACATCTCCCAGTCAGAGAGAGACATTAATCAAGAAATAGGCCTCTTAATCCTCCTTTCAATTTTAATGAAACACTGTAAAAATGCCTTTCACTAGGGGATGTCAAGTATCAGTTGTGCTTTGATTAACATGCTTTTGTGACAGGTTTACTGTTGTACCATGTACCAAGTTATTCAGCAACCTAATTTAAGCTGTCTGTCAAGAGAAAACAAGTACAAAGAGAGCATTATTTTCTCATTGGACCTGCAATACCAGACTTCCGTATCTACAAACTTCTTTTTGAAATGCTGGCTACTCCACACCCGTTGTGACATTTTTAACCTTCAGAATGAATGGGTAAAGGCTGGACGTGACACACATCACACTGTCCCCTGAATGGCAATTAAGGAGGAGATAAGAAATCGGAAATGTTTTTGCAGCTGATGTAAGTTAAGCACTTGCCTTTCTCACAGCAAAGCGGAATTTGGATCAACTCTTCTCGAGTATAATGGGTGTAAATCTGGGGCAATTGGGAGGAGTGCTGGGCCCTGAATCTCTAATCCTCTCTTCTTTTTTCCTGTTCCCCTTCTGAAGTCAAAACACATTTTCAATGGAGGCTTTGTGGTTTGAGTTGCATTTGGCTTCTTATCTGCTCAGTTTTTTCTAATGTGGCTTGATTATATTAGATATGAACTTCCTTGTGGCTGGAAGCCAACACCAGACTATTCTCTCTCTCCCAGTCGCAGAAACCTGACAGGCGAATGCCAAGCCTTTTCACAGGAGTTGGTTTATTTTTAGAGAGGGATGTTTTTGTTCTTGCCTCTTTAAAAATTGACCTCTTGAAACAGAATGGCTCCAGATCATCTCGAAGTAGAACGTAGCTGGAGACTGGAGTCTTCCATGCAAACGCAGCCTCTTCCAGCTAATATGGCACACAAGTCCACAAGCTGCACTCACCAAGCTGACAGCCACCAAGTTCTAACAGCTCAGTTAACAGAGAGAAGTCTTCTGTGTGAGTGGGTGCACTTGCACTCTCAAGCCGTGGAATGCGGATTAAAAGCTTCACTGTCCCTTCTCTGGTGTGTCAGCTGCTCTGTGGACAGAAGAAATTAATTATGAGATGGCCTTTCAATTTGAAAATATTGTAAGTGAACTCTCAGTCTAATTCTGATGACTAATTGCTGTCAGGAGGCTGTGGCACCACATGCCTTGCTTGGCTTCCTGGAGGGAAGGGCTGGTGGAGTTGCAGCATCTGGAAGTGAGGGGGACAAAGGCCTGGCAGGTGTGGCAGAGGTGCCAGTCCTCTCTGAACTCGGCTGTTTTTCCCTGCTGACCACCCAGCAGAGGTTTTGCAGGATGGAAGGCTGTGGCGTGTTCTTGCCTTGTCATGTTTCTCATGGCACCGAGACCTGACCCAACCTCTAACTCCTTCTGCTACTCTGCCACGGTGCTCTATACATGTGGTGACCTGGGAGGGTGTTCAGGAGCCATTTGTAACATCTTAATGACCATATTAACACCTCTAATTGTAAATGACAGGGCAATTAGTCTCAGCATAGCAGTTTGAACAATTGTTTGGCCTACTAAAGTGACAGAATATTCATTAATGCAAGAAGAAAAAAAAAGCTCTCCTCAGGATTTGCTCCTCTGAGGAGAGCAGCCTGGCTGTTTGTCTTCTTTAGCCTTTTTTAAAAAATAGCAAGTTTGTTTGCAGTTCTTGCCAAAAATTCTCAGCTGTCAAACCTGTTTATTCCATGAAGCACACTGAGGGCAAGTGTGTGTCTACTCTGCCTCTGACTTGATTCACAGGGAAGAAGTTTAAGAGAGAGAGAAGTGCTTCAATCTCTATTTTCCACAAGGCCAAAGAGTCTTGGGTCCTCCTAGCTGAATCCCAAACTGTGGTGATGGAATCCACTGATAGAACCAGGGTGCACGTATTAAGGGTCAGGAACTGTGATGGAGGCTGCGCCAGGTCTGAAAGCTTCTCAGTGTTTGTACTGCTTTGCACTTGAGGTCTCATCTAAAAACAGAGCTGTTTGTCTGAGGGAGACTGCGTTTCAGCAGAGCCAACCCCAGCTTTGAAGGCCTTGCTGCCTTCAACAAGACAGCCAAAACCTGAGGCAGCAGAGAATATGAGGGGACCTGGACAGATGATGTGTTACATTTCTGACTCTCTCTGTTAGATTTCACTGCTGGTAGGCAAGTGAAGGCACATATGGTTTGATTTTGGCCGTGAGACTGTTTTTCCCTGCAATGGAAGCTGCAAAATAGTGGATCAGTCACTTCAGTCATTTCAGTCACTTGCAAGAATTCTGTTTAAAACCCTGAAAATGGTTACTTTAACATATTGGTTTAGTTACCTGTCTCTTTCCCATCTGACATGGAACAAGCAGTAATTTTCCAGGCATGTTTCACCTGATATTACCATCACAGATCTGAGGGATCTCGTGGGTTCTCTGTGGGCTGGGGTTTTTTCAAGACATTGCTGTGGGATTTTGGGTGAAGGGCAGCCCTAAAGGCAGACTCATTTTCCCAAAAATCTTTGTGTGGTATTGCTCTCAAACAACATGCATGATGAAGCTGGGAATTCTTTAAACAAACTTTGTTTAGTGTCTTAATCAATGAGCATCCTGGTACCTTGGATGAGGTGGCACTGGTTTGGGGTTTTTAATTGGTTTTTCTTTTTGATAAAGCCATTTGAAATCTGACTGGTGAGGTTGTCATTGTTTCAAAAATAGCTTCACTCCTAAGTGAAAGCTGTCATTGCAGATGTGTTTTAGTTCAGTGGAAACATCAGGACTGTGTTTGGGAGTGCAGGATCATGACATCTTTTTAAGCACAGTGGGAGACAGATGGGTGAGCTGCCAGCTTGATGTAAGAACAATAAGAACAAATGAGCTTTTTAAAAATAGAACAATTTCATTTGGAAAGAGGATTGGAGCGGGGGGTGAAGCTGAGAGGGAAATAACTCTCCCATGATTCTATCCTGGTTTTTATATTAAACAAAACATGTTGCAACATTGTCTTCGTTAGCAATGAAGTGACAAACTGGAGCACTTCCAGATTGGCTGGCTCCAAACTGCTTTCATATTGACCTGAAATGTCAGTTGCTATTATGTTCCGCTGACCACTGATTGCTTCCAGAGTAGCGTTTTCTCCTGTGAAATGAAAGAAGTTCCATTTCAGTGATCTCAGTGTCTCCTGGTGTTTGTGAAGTACGATAGTCATGGGAAATGATAGTGCCTTTATTTCAACCACTTCTCAGTTTGAATGAAATGAATTGTTAATATTGAAGTTATTTACACTGTGAGAGTGAGTTTTGTGCAAGAATGATTTGCTGATCTAGAAGATCCTCCACGTCATCTTCTTGGACTCAGAAAACCAAGGTGATAAGTGCCTCTAATTTGTTTCCCTCCCTTCACACACAGGTACACAGAGTTGGGCTTGGACATAGCAATGCTGATATCCTGTTCTGCAGGTAAACTTTAAAATTTTCCTCCCGAACTATGTGAAAAACCATAAATATGGAGAAATGGTACTTCTGGTAGCAGTAGCTGAAGGTCTGTGATCAGGTATCAAATGATACAATGGAAAGTGTATTGTGCTTTATTTTTTTAATCCAATTTACAAGACAGGACAATGTTCAGATAATTTTTATTTCACATAATGCTGGCTTAAAATTATATTGAAACGTCATAAAGACCTCTTGGTCTCTAATTCTCAGGGAAATGAACTATGTGATCTGCAAGGTATTTTCAATATTTCTCTTTTGAAAACCCGTGCAATATCACCTATTCAGGTTCCTACACTCTATTTTTCTGTAGTTATCACTTGAAAAAGTGATATCTTGCAAGAAAAAGTGCAGAAAATAGATCTATTTTTTAAAAATTTTTTTTGGAAAAGATAAACAGGTCTGCTATCTGCTAAAGTCCAGAATGAAATACACTGGACATATAACCCTACTGGATCTATTCTTGTAAAGCAACAGCAACTAAAAAACCTGTAAAATGTAGGAAAACTGCATGCATCCATGTCGGCCTGTGGGCTTTCCCAATATCTCAGTGGTATCTCAGTGTGGATGGAGTCCCCAGAGATGGGCTTTGATCACTTTGAGTATCTATTCCTGTACCATTTTCGTCCTTCCTGTTAAGGTCCTACTCTATACTTGTGTTTACCTCGTTTGTGAAAGAACTAGAAACAAGGAATTTTCTAAAAGGAAGAAGAGGAGCATAAAGGAGAACGGTCATGACTTCAGAAGTGGTTTCTGTGTCAAGAAGGTGTGATTTTGGTTACTATTTTGCACAACCCATTCTCTCTTTCTATATTAAATTAAAATCAAACTAAAATTAAGCTCAACTTGAGGAAGAACCAACAGCTTTTATGAGAATATAGTTTTCTGGTTTTATTTTTCAGAGAGCTATCTCCATTCCATCTGATCAATTACTAAGAAGAAAATAAAATCTGCAGCATTTCTATCCATTCCTAGTGGAATGCTGAAGTATCCCAAATAAAGATAGAAACAACTCCTTGCTGAAGCAGTGGGTGAAGAGTTGAGTATTGTCAGGACAAGAAAAAAAAAATGTAGTTTCGTGGTGCTGTGCTTGATATTTCTGAACGTTGGGTGGGGTTCAGGTAATTAAAAGGGGAAATCCATAATAGGAAACACAAAAGCAAACAGTCATCTGTGTGGAGAACAAAAACAATTACTCCACCACGAGGAGGTTTCATCAGAAGCATGGACATTCACAGGATCTTGTGACAGGGACGCCCAAACAGCAGCTCAGGAAGTTTTACTTGCATATAACGAGTTATGTGACTTGATTAATGGCAGGTTCAGATTGCCTTCTTCAGGGCTGGGGGTCAATCTGTACAGCATCCCACAAGGAAGTTCTTCCTAATGAAAACAAACTGTCCCTAGTATGAGCCAGGCAACCTCCCTGGTCTTGTGGGGAGCCTGGGAGCTTACTCTGTGCTTGCAAATTGAAAGGTTTGGATTGGGAATTATTTGCAGTGTTACCTTGGGGGCTGGCTGTAATACCAGATACAGCTTTCAACTTCAAGCTGTTTGGGATAGTCAGGGAAAAGAGAGAATTTTTTTCTTCATTTTTTCACTTAATTTTTCCATGGCAGTAGGATGAAGGTGCACCTATGTGCTAATACTGTTCTGGGATTAGAAGCAATGTTTGAGAGTTTGGGGTTTTTTTAATTTCAAATTGCTTTAAAGGAACAAAATGGGTGCAGAGCTTCTTGTCACTTGCCAAGCTAAGATGGCAGAGAAGGCTTGGATATTTTTCACCCCTCTGCTGAGAAGAAATCTGTTTCAGGCAGCTGCTGCTTTTATTATTGCAATAATCCATGGAGAGAGCAAACAGAATGGCACTGGGGACTGGACCTGGGAGATGTTGTGCTCCTGCATGTGAAGGGAATGCAGAGGAGTAGCTGCAGCACAGCTGAGAACAATGGTGAGGTGAGTTGCTTCCTGAAATGAAGGGGCTTCTGATGAAAGGAGCCATGACTAACTGCCGACCTTTGGAGAAGGAGCTTGGAGCTTCCAAAGCATCCCAGAATAGCTTTGTTTACAAAACTTGCAAATAATTGAAATATTAGCAGTGCGATTGAGTCATGGGGAGATGAAACGGTTTTACAGCTGCTGTGATGACTCTTGTGACTCTGCAGGGGTTCGTCCATTCGGAATTTCATTCTTAACAGTAGAAATAGCAGCTCCTACTATGAGTCAGGGCTCATGCGTAGCAGAAGGCAATTAGGGCATTGGTAGATTCAGTAACTGTGAGTCAGTGCAGCAGCAGGAGTAGACCACAGGGCTCCTTTGCTGGAGCACCCTGTTTTTCTCCAGTCTGGTCCCTTACAAGCTCTTTCCCTTTCAAGCAAGCTGAAGTCCTCCAGAGAGCTCCGAAACAAACAGCTCTCCTGAAGCTCCTTTCAGTGGGTAGCTGCCCAGCTGCCTTTACTGATGCTCTCTGAAATGTCTGCACAGCAAACCAGGCGTGAAGGGCACCAGAGGAGCGATCCTTATCTTCTGGGAACAAGGGAGCTCTGCACAGCAAGGCAAGGCTTTAGAGAGGGATTTCTGCTCCCTCCTTGCTCCAGGATACTGGCACTTGGGAATACAGGTGAATAGATTCCCCAGGGTGGGTCTGTCCCATCCTGAGTTTTATCACAGTCCACAGAGCCAGAATTTTGCTGGATCCCCTTGTTAAAACATTATCTGTGCTTCACTGAAAGGTCTAATGCTCTAAATTCTGCTGCAGTGGCCTCCCAACCCCTGCAACTGTAGGGGGAAAAATTCTGGCCAAATAAAGGATCTGCGAAAAGAAACATCTCTTTTTGTATGACACCCTGTTAGCCTTAATAACAGTTTTCTCTCTGTAAGTGCAGTAAAGTATGGAAATATTGCTGTGCTACATGGTGCAATTTTCTGACTGTGCTTTTCTCTGATAAAAGCCTTCAGAGAGTGCTTTTTCCCTCCCACTTATCCGCCATCAAAAGGCAGCAAATACATGAAAAATTCAGCTGTCACTCTAAACAAAATATACAATTACTCTGGGTCGATGTTTTAAGGAGAAATAATTTCCATAGCAAAAAACCTGCAGCTATTTTCTAAATGCCGTGGTGTTTGCTTCTAGCTTTTTGCATTACGCATGTATCACCTGTTTTGGACATTTGAATGCAAAGATGAGATATCACAAGTTAAAAGTTAGCACTTGCCAAATTAAATATTTGCTGGGCTGAGCCCTGAGCTCATTACTTGACTGCTGTTTTGCACCAGAGAATGAAAAATCTTTTCTAACTTGCCAAAGGTGGTTATTTTAGGAAGNNGTGGTTATTTTAGGAAGCTGACGAAGAGGGCAGATGTTATTTAAGTGGTTGGATAAGAAAAGGAAATAGTACATGTTAAGCCTTCTGGAATAACCAGGTAGATGAAAGAAAGTGGAAATGTTCCTGAAATATGCTGATTTGTTTGGACAAATCTAAGCAGAAAATATGAGATGAAAATTTTACACTTCATCTTTCACAACTTGAAATGTTAAATGAAGGCTGCTTAAGTCTCATTTTGCTTGGAATAAATCACTTTTGGGGCATCTCTGAGCTTTGAAAGCACCCAAAACCCAGAACAATGTCCCGGTGGTTTGATTTCACTTGCTTAGTTTTTTTTGGCACACAACTTATACTAGACGTCAGGAACCTTAATGTAACTGTATTTAAAAGCTGAGACAGAATTTTTTTTAATCTTGTTTCTAGGGCTGAACCTAAAAATAATAGTAAAAATCAACTTATCTTGGCAAAACAAACAAACCTTTTCCTTTTTGACTCAAACTGAACGAACATTGGAACAAGCTATCCGGAGAAGTGGTAGAATCACCATCCCAGCAAGTGTTCAAAAAATATGTGGATGTGGCACTTGAGGGTATGGTTTAGTGGTGAACATGGTGGTTCTGGGTAAACAGCTGGACTCAACGATTTTAGAGGTAATTTCCAACCTTAATGGTTCTATGATCTCTTTTCTCTTGGAAGTCACTTAGGTTCTATTCCTCTTTCTGTCACCCTAGCTTAAAAAAAATTATACTTCATCTGTGCCATTCTGAAATGCCAACTCAAAACAGTTTAGAACTTCTAAAAGTATTTTAGCACTTCTAAACTAGAACCCTTGAGTTTGGAAGAGAAATCTCCCCTCCTGCTTAAGGCAGGAATACCCAAACCCTTTGAAAACATGAAGAAAAAAATTATTCTGATACTTTTAGTGTCATAGAATCACATAATCATTTAGGTTGGAAGGGACCTCTGGAGAACATCTATTCCATCCTACCTGCTCAAGCAGGGTCAGCTAGAGCAGGCTGCCCAAGTCCAGTTGGGTTTTGATATTTCCACAAATGGAGATGTCTTCTTGTTTTCTCCTGAAACTTGAATGTTAAGGCATTAATAGTGTTTGCCTCTTCCTAAATTCCATCTCTGCAAATTTAGCATTGTTCAAAAAGAATATGAAAACCCCCTCCCATCTCACCTTTTCCCTCTGGGAGACATTTCCCAGAAAATACTGCCATTTGGGTTTTGTTATTGTTGGTTACATATGTGGTGCTCTCTGGAGAGCCCTGCGGTATCTTCTGGTTTCATACAAGGAAGGCTGATTCACTCTCCTTGTGGAAATCTTCATATTATAATTAAACTTGGCTTTTGTTCAGTGGGGATTCAAATGTGCTGGTGAGGTCATGTCACAAGTTAAAGCCCCTGCAATGAAACAAAGTCCAGAATGCAGATACATGGTCCTGAGTTAAATTATGTTAATTGAGTTTGAGAAAATGAGTATTTAGCATTTCATGCTGTGTGAAGACATCATTCCATAGTGGCAGAAAAAGTCATTGACCTTCCCATGCCAGCAGCTTTGCTGGTTATTGTGACCTGAGCCAGCCCTGCTCTCCAAGTGGCCACGGGTCTGTTGTGCCAGACTCTCTCCGCTGGAAGGTTCATGGACTTTGATTTGTCTCATGCTCAGATCTAAGCTGTGGAACCTCATCAGTGTTTCCTGGTCAAGTCACCAATGCCTATTCCCAGGGACAGGCCATTTGCCTGCCTCTCTCCTCAGGATGTTGGACCTAATTCCAGGCTTAAAGAAGTCCAGTGCATAGCAGGACTCAGCCTACAGAAGCAGGATTTTAAGCAGAAAAACAGAACAAGCCTCTTGGTGAGACTCAGTCAAGTCAGCTGCTCTGCTGTTCATATTTATCCAGCAGTGGTGCTCAGCTCTACAATTAAAGTAATCTAACACACTTGCATAAAGGTCAGGCAGCAGATGCTGCCACTAGACCTGACAGATTCACTGATAAGCTTCACTGCATGGCAAAACATTTAAGAAGAAAATGAAGCATCAGCTTTTAGTATTTCCGACCACGTGTGCACATTCACAAATATGTGTCTTATCAGAGAGCTTATTCTTCATTTGCAAGCGGAAATATGCACTACTAAGGCTTAAACTTTTGAAAACCATGTCACGCACAATAAATAAAATGGATATTTCAAATAAGATATGTGACACATCTGATTAACAATTCTTTAACTACAGTCAAGTGTTTGTGTAGTTAACAGCAAATGTGTTCTGAAGAATGAATGGATATTTCATTAATATACAGAATATCTTTGCATAATAATAATGGAAGAAAAATCAAATTATTCCAGAGTCTGACTAGGCATTGAGTGGAGTTATATGAGAATGTAAATTGGAAAGACAAAGGGCCATATCTCTGTATTCTCGCCAATCTTTTATAGGTAATGAATTGTTTAGAAAATTTAGCTAAGGAAGAGCTTTTGACTTGGAGCCTGACAGTCCTTCAGGGTATTCTTAGAGGTTATCTCTGCAAGGCAGGTGGGTGAGGAAAGAGACAAGCTTAACCCTATAAAAACAATTATGATTTATTATTAGCAACTAATGGCAGTCTAATGGAGTCTTTTCAGCAAAGACACCACTGGCTGCAATTTCTCTTTGTCATCTGCATAAAGAAGCAAGTCTTAATGAAACCCACATTCTGATAATTTCCCAAACTCAGTGAAATTAGCAGGAAACTTTCTTCACTGGAAACTTCTCATGGCTCAGCAAACTTCCACACTACTATTAATGCGAACACACTGCCAGGGCAACGAGGTTCAACACTGATATCAGCATTAGAAATCTGTTCAGACCACATGATCTATTAGATCAATTAGGCTTTTGCCTTTCTTACCTAAATTTTTCCTTTCCGACTTTTTTTTTTACATTAAACAAACTGACACGACCTTATGGTGGTTTACATATCAGAACCTGTTGGATCATTTTTATGCCTTCAAAAGGCATGAAAAGTGCCTGTAATAACTGTGTCTCTACAGGCTTTGTGAAAATGGACAGCTGGATTGAGGCCAGAGACCCTATACATAGCCC
Source organism: Dryoscopus gambensis (assembly GCA_013389985.1). Lineage (NCBI taxonomy): Eukaryota > Metazoa > Chordata > Aves > Passeriformes > Malaconotidae > Dryoscopus > Dryoscopus gambensis. Next base: position 254,785 of record WEIT01009523.1, on the reverse strand, counting down.
CATAAAATAAACAGGGGGGGCAAAAAAAAATTAAAATCACTTTAAAAATGAAACTTGAGAGACTGTAATCAGCAAACAAAACACCGGATGCATGAAGTCTCACGCCACAGTCCATTGCCTAAAAAGACTTGGGTAATGTTTGGAGAAGGGAAAAAGGAGAAGAGGACAAGGATGACATTAGCAAAAAGCAGGGCACGTTACACAGTCAATAAGTAATTGCTGCAATTGGAGCTCATCATCTGCTTAGCACTTAATGCCTTGGCCTTTTCAGAGTGAATTTTATTAATACTAATGTCTGAAGAAAACAGTACAGTCATTATCTCTCTTGATTTTTGTGATGTTCAAAAGTGAAGCTCATCTCCCCTTGCTTTTGATTACTTGACTCTACCAAATTCTTTATGCTGCCAAGGGCTCTCAGACACTTAAAACGTGCCCCCAGGGTCTCTGAGGAGAAGGAGTGTCAGCCCTGCTCCCCTACAAACACATACCAACTCCTCCCAGTCACATTCTTGTCCCTCAGATGTTTGGAAATGGAGCAAAAAATGCCAGAAGTCATCACCTTCCCAGGGTCAAGGTGGGACCAACCAGCCTGTAGTTTTCTCCAGCAGACCTCTCAGAGGTGATGTTGAAATGCCTCACTGGAGAAGGATGACTTTTGTTCATACCCTGTTTAGAAACCAGAGTGTGAATTTCTTGTATGAATTCTGACCATCTTTTGCTTTTATTTCTCTTCTGTTTCGTTCCTTCAGTTTCCTCAGTTAAGAGCAACTATTTGAGGTGCTCAAGGCCCTTGAAGCAAGAGCAGAAATGTTTGCAGTCCTGCAGAAAGATGTTTTCTGCGGGTTTTCTCTGAAATTGCTGGTCAAAAATGATTTGTGTGCTCTAAAAGTGAGGGTAAAGCAGAGGCCTTGGAATGAAAGTGTTGCAAAGACCTTATTCTGTGTCTTTTTCAAACACTGATTTCTTGAAGAAGGGAGATCATCAACAACAGAACAAAACAAACCTTCACATGCTGGGGTGGGCCCATTAGAGGAATGCAGGCTCATTAGTCCTGCTAAACATGATACTGCGTGTAAAGTCAAAAAAGCAGAGTGAGGTCTGGAAAACTTGGCAGGAAATCAGCCAAGATCCATTATATTCTCTTTCACATGGCTGAGTAGTGGTGGCACTAATTGAAGGCTGGGCCCTTGTTCTGCTGACTAACATGAGGCCATTTTAATTTCACCTGATTATGGTGCCCTGTTGTCAGAAGTCTGACAAAAACAAGGTTTGTGGAGGCTCCTACCAATGAGTCCTTGGCTGCCCAAAAGCTCTCTTGGCAGGTAGAAGGTTTCTTTTAATAAACAGACTGACCCATTTTTCATTTCTAAACAACCCAGATAAATTTGCTACAGCAGTGCTGTATTTCAGTTAGAGCTGACCAGATTTCTGTAGCCTCTCAATCTGTATTTACTACGTTTGTGAAACTTTAATATTAAAGTATTAAAATGGAAATATTAAAAATGTTGCAATTCCTACCCACCCCCACAAGAAAATGACTTGAGCAAGACTGGCCACCTGAGGGTTGCCAAAGAGTGGGAGTAGATGAAATAAGTGCTGTTGCAGGAAAAGACCCTACAATAGTGTAATTGTTTTGGGAGAACTTTTTGTCACACACTTGGATAAGAACTGTGATTCTTTGCTGCTTTTATCAACATCATTTGTAATTTCCTCTTATATTTCCCCTGCTCCTTCTTTGCAGTTCCCTGAGCAGACCCGCTCAGCTGTATAATAAGGAGATGAGTTTTCCCTCCTTTTTATCACTGCAAATCTAAAGTGACTCTGCAGAAGTCAAACTGATGTTGGCTAGGGGAGAAATGGTCCCACTAAAAAGCTTTCTAAAGAGAAAGATTCCCTCCCCATTTGTGGAACAAATTAACTACTAGAGGCATCCAGTTGGATGCACCTCTCTGGGGCCAGTGACCAGAGAGATTTAAAAGTCCATTACGCTAATGCCTAATTCCTTCTTTGCACAGAGGAAACGTCCTCGCAAGCTGGGCTGTGGCAAGGTCCTGAGTTTCCATTAGGGAAGGGATTTACATCAGCGAGGAAACATTTGGTGATTACGAGTACCAACTGCGTTAATCATCAGCTTGAATTAAAAGTCACTGACGAGTTGCTTTGGGAGCCGTGTGGCTGTGCAAGGGAAAAAAGCCAGAATGAGCATTTCTGAGCAAACTCAGTGTGCCAGTGAGGGATCATCCTTTCCCTCTGCTGACTGCTGACACATCACACAGAAATGGGGCTCTGTCAGAACAGGAGAGGCCCTTTTATGAGGCAAAATCTCCCCTTTTGCTTCTTTTAGGGCAGGACAGCGTGGAGGTCGCTTTGTTTGAGGAGGGGTGTCAGTGTGTGGTGCGACAGGGATCTTGCTGCTGGATGGCTGTTCCAAACAGTGAAAAGCTGAGTCCTGCCTTGTGTTGCCCAAATGGCTTCTACATGGCCAAAAGAAGCTGGCTTTGGAGGCCCAACCTTCTGGGGGCCAGCACCCAGAGACCTGCCTAAGGATTTCTGGGAAGGAGGAGAAGCCTTCTAGTCCCTTGAGCCATCTAGTGGTGCCTTCCTTGCCTATTGAGCAGAACACCTCACTGACAAAACATAAACAGCATCTCATTAATGTGAAAACAGTGATTAGTGCCAGAAGCAGGCTGACCACAGTGAAAGCATCAGTGCTTTTAGTGGGTTACCAAAGCAACAGAAGTTCTGGCCTGGAAATGGCACACAAGATAAAGAGGTGAGTGCCAACATAGTGTGCTCAAGGCTAAGAAGATTGGTCTGGTGTGATCTGTTTTGTGCTTTTGTCTTAGTGTCTGGGGCCCCTTATGGATCCTCACCGAACGAGGCTGGGACTCAAAAAGCAAAGCTGAACTTTCCGACATGAAACCTCAAATCCTTTTCTGATGGTTTTTGTAACTGGAAAGCGGAAATAAGAGTCTTCAGTAATTCAAAAGAGATTTAATGATCAAAGCTGCAATTAAAAGCGTGGTGAGTCGTCTTACAGTCGTCCATGTGCTAAAAAGTACAGGCTGTGCAAGAGATCATGTTGTCATGGCTGGTTTTACTCAAAACAAGGATATAGGAGCTGCTATTACTTCCAGCTTCAGAAACAATCTGAGTTCTGCAGACCTGTGTTTATAGAGCAGAAGAAAAGGCAACAGTCCTGACTCCCCCATTTGTGTATTTTATTTAGTAGTTCTGTCTGCAGCATCTGAATTCATTATGGTGCTGTATTACTTTTCGTCTTCTTTCAAAGTGTCTGCTCTCAGTAGGAATCTTTGTTTTTTTTTTTTTCATTTACACTAACAAATTAGCCACCAAAACAAATACAGAAGAGCTGATCTTTAGAGTATTATGGGGTTTTTTTTGCTTTCTGCAGCACACACTAACAATGAAATATTTAACTGAACTTTTCACAGTATGTGCATTTTCTCAAATTAAAATTGCAAAAGACAAGGAAATGAAGATAAAAATATCCAACCAAGCTGTTTCTCAGAAACCCTCACAAGTAATCTAATATTTCCCTTTAAATCCTGTTGTTTTATTCTGCTCATTGCAAAAAATGGTGCTAAACACAATTTGGTTTTAGTAAAGGAGAAACTTCTTCCTGAAAACATCTAGCCTGTCACACACAAAAGCAACTAAAAAAAAGAAGCAGAAGAATTGGTAACTCTCTATTGGAAAAACATAAAAAAAAATTTGATAATCTGCTACAAGTCTCGCTTTCCCTGTTCCTCAGTTCCCTTCCCAGTGGCAGGGAGGTATTTCATGTTTTATTTTCAATTTCTCATAATGGTTGCAATATTCAAACTCTAACCCACTAGAATGCGATTGCCTGCTTTACAAAAATCATTGCTGTAGCTCTGCTCCTACAGGTTTATTTGTAAAAACAAGCTTTTTTATCTTGCCATTTTTGACATCAAGTGCCTCCAGTCAGTGACAGATAGATAGAAATAAATGCCAGCTTTTACAAGAATCCCAAAAGGAACATCTAATGTAAAATATAATGCAATCAAATAAATTGGTGCTTTCTTTTCCAGCTTCATCTGAAAAGAGACCTGCTCTGTATGCTGAGAGACAAATCAGGTTATCAGATCTAGCCAATCTTGCAAACAAGCAAATTCAGCTGTCTTAACATGCATCAAATCCATTGTGGTCACTTCATTCATTTGACATAGCACACCTGTAGAAAATGCTCTTAAATCCTTATGTTACTTTACAAATGCAATTGTTTAGCAAATGAGAAGTCGAATTGCTATCTCTATTTTCAGTGCATGAGAATGGCCTTTATCTACTGCAGTCAGAGTTGCCACAGTTTAATGAGGAAATAAAAGAAAGCTCTGTTAAGAAAACATGGTTCTTGAACTAAAGGATTTTATGGACTTTTTCAAAAGGTGGCTCAGGATAGGACAAATATTTGATGTCTAAATTTGGAGGGAGAAGCAATCCATCTAAGAACTGGGCAATGGTTTTATCACAGCTCAGCCTTGCCTTGCAACGGGGGGAACATTAGCAGAACTGGTGAGAACTTCTCCAGAACTTCGATATGGATTTCCAGTGAGTTTTGACAAAATCTATGAAAATCCTGGTGCACTCTGAGATGGTTTGTACCTGCCCGATGCCTTTGAACCTGATGGGTTCAAAGAGCTGCAATTGCTCTGCTATGTTAGAACAATGTCTTGGTCTTGATATTAAGAGCCAGAGAAAAACCTTCCTGAGGGAAGGGCTAGACTGTGCAATTATGAAATTCCTACGGGAATTCCTACCTATCTGTCACTGGTTGGCTGAAGGTCTGGGCCAGCACTGCTTTTATATCTCATAGATCATTTGTCTTCACCAGTGACATGGTGAAATTCTTATTATCCAGGCCAGCAGGGAATCTCGTGAAGTGGAACGACAAGGAACCTCCATATCTTGTAGCAATGAGTCCCACAAGCTCATAATGTAGTCGGTAAAAAAAAAGCAAGCTGTTGCATGAATTTGAAACTTTCCTCTTTTTCCCTTTCTAATTTCCTTGTGTACCCCTTACTTTTCTACAACAGAAGAGAGAGTTATAGCAATTGACTGATGTTAAAGGAGTTGGTGAGGGAATATGAGAGCCCACCCTGTGTGCCTTTATTTTTTAATGAATCTCTGCCCTGTTCCACCATTCTGGTCCCTTCTCTAAGTTTAGCCACCTCAGACATTCCAAAATCTTGTCATGTATTTACTGTGATAACTGTCTTGGCCACTCATCCATACAAGTGGGGGTGGCTTTGTTACCAGATGTAATCGAGAGTGGATAACTTTAATCTCAATGAGAACTAAAAGCTTGACATTGAGGAGGAGGATTTTTCAAGGCTCAGGCACTGGAAGCACTGACAGAATTTTGCTCCATTGTACTTACTTTTTATGTGTGTTCAAAAGAGGAAAAATACTTGCATTTTAATATCAATCCAGCAATCTAAACTGAGAAGGAAGTAATTATACATGAAAGAAATACAGTCTTTTGTAATAACACTTTTAAAGTATCAGTTTCATTCTATCAAAATATTTTTATGATTAGATTTACCTTCTAATATTTTAATAACTTTGGTATGAAGTAAGGAAGTCCTCTGTAGCTTATCTCAGAAGCCTGTCTAGGATGTCGTGTTTAATGAGGTTTATAATTCAATATGTCCACATCTGCATCTTTAATAATGCCTAACATTTAATCTTCATTGCACCACTTGAATCAAAAGATCTAAAATTAAACCTACTGCAGCTTAATCTAATAATAAACATGCATGACATTTTGTGCAAAATGTGTGCCTGATCAGCACGGTGCACTCTTACAATTGTATCAGATGGAGAAAAAACAGAGTTTAATCAGCCAAAGGTGGATGGTGACATTTAACTCCCGCCGATGCATCTACTTTGGGAAGCTCTAAGATCCTGCCCCTGGAAGAAAGGGCTGGTTGTAAGATCATTACCAAATTTAGGTCAAAATCCCACTAGTTAGAACAGCATTTACACATATCCTTAACTAGTGGTGTGATCTTCAGACCCTCTAACTGCAGACAGGTAATTTTGGTACCTTCCGCAGGAGCTGTGACCCTGCATGGAGTCAGGGCTCCTATTTTGCCTCATAATTAGCTGGAAGATGTGAGATTCAGAGGCACCTGGATGTTGTTTGCCTTGTCACTCCTGCAGTGGAAGTGTTCTTCCCACCTCAGATCCCCCTCACCCTTGTAAGACGTTCTAATCCTGCTGGGACCGCCCAGTTCTCAAGTGGGAAGGGGAATCTCTGGGTCACAGGAATAGACTTTCAGCCACAGCCATGACATTTGGTGGGGTTTGGTAGCCACAGCAGTAGGGCTGTGCTTGTCCAGTAAAGAATGAGGGACTGCCTGTGGGATGTAGATGTTTTTGTGTGCCCAGAAGGAACTTTGGATGAGATGATCACCCTGAATTAATGGAGTTTTGCACAAGCAGCCAGAGCAAAGAGGCCAATTTCTGCAGAGCTTTTTGTTGTCTCAGGGCTTTGCATGGGATCTCTGGGTTGCTGCTGTTTCTTCTCAAGTAAATATTGCTCTGTAATCAGGTGCTGTGCTTTGGGGGCTACAACAGTTCTGCCTTGTGACACAGACATTTATCTCTGCTGAAAGTGAGACAAACAGGCAGGAAAGACAACATAAAATGTAGAAACATCATGTTGGAGAACAGGCAGTGTTAGAATTGTCTAGAACCTGTTCAGGTGAAATGATGAATTTATGAAAGCTGAGCCCAGGTATTTAATGAGAGTGTAAAATTTCTCACTTATCCTCTCATTTATTCTTAGGTCAGCTACACTCATAATCACAATTTTAATTTGTTACAGGTGCAAAAATTAGTGTCAGTAAAAGATTGAAACTTATATTAGACCTTGATTCACGATATGTCCCTGTATATAAGGGGCTCTGGCTGTGGAACTGTAGAGCAGTAGAAGTCTTTTTTAAAAAAATGTATTTTGAGGTTAAAATAGTGAACAACACTGTAGTTCCTTCACCTGGGACACCTGTGTGACAGTCACAGGAAGTCCCCATGACAAATAGAAAGGCAGTTCTTCACGAGGATCTGATTAGGGTAGTTTGAAATCAGCTGGGTCAGGATAAGACACTTTGGAGGAAACTCTGCTGGGCCATCGAGTCCCCTGCTGAAGCTGAACCCTCGCAACTCAGCTGGGCTCCATCTGACTTTAATTAAACAAGGGATGATCAAAGTCTACAAATCTCCCTGATCTCTATCAACGTGGCAAATTAAAGGTAACAATTCTCAATATCTTTCTGTTCCTTTGAAGTCAAGAGTGAGCTCTGTGCAGTGTGTGAGGACACGAGTGCCATTTGGGCAGCTGCAGGTTTATGATAATTCTGACATAATGTTTATGCAAGGAGAGGGAGAAAAGCTGCATCTTGAAATTATAACTTTGCAGCTGTGGGTCCCGTCTCCTCCCCCAGACTGGTTTTATCTTTGGCATTTGCTTTGTCTTACAGCGATGCTCAAGGCACAATTACATCTAGTGAATCCATTGTCTTAGCTTTTCTTCAGCTATAAATCACAAACTATTCCATTTTTGTACAACCATTTCCCCTCCTGCCTTCCTTGCATACTAGTGAGGTGAGCTGGAGACTCACTTGATAAAAACATCCTGAACTAAACCAGCTGGAAATAGAGAGTATAATAAGCCAGCCTGCTGTCAGCCCTCATCTATTTTTGTTTGATCGGTATCTGATGGTGATTGAAAGGCTGACTCTCAGAGTTAACCACCTTGAGGCCAACCTTGAAATCATGTCACATTTGGCCACTTGATAGTATCTTAAGCATAATGTTAGAGCTAGAGCAAACACGGTGCAAAAAAAAATAGAAAGCTGGCATCTTGCTACACTGCACAGCAGAGGAAAAGCAACATGGAAAGAATCTGACAGACGTGCAAGGAAATGGAAATGCTGTAAGGCAGAAAAGGAGTTGGTCCATGTGCAGTAGCAGCTCTGGGCAGGACGAAGCAGTGACTTCCCCAGGGTCCAAGCTGGCTTCATGTCTAGCTGCTGTTGCAAAATAGTGTACCTCCTGAGCAGGGAGGATCTGTGTGAGGGCAGCTTTGCCTGTGCACGGCTCAGGAGGGCTGAACTCAGAGCAGTTCCTGGAGGTAACAGGCTCTTATTTGCTGGCGATGGAATTAGGGTTGTGGAGGGGATGGAGAGTGTGTTGGTTAGTCATGCAGCTGTGCCAGGGCTGTGGAGGATGCTCACACAGGACACATGAGTAGGGAAAACAAAATTTATTTTGGTTATGTCGAATAAAGTCAGGAAAAAGTGACAATGATGGGTCTGCTACAGAGGAGAGCATTGGTTGTTTTCATTTCAGTTTCTGTTTTCTGACTGACAGCCACAAATAATAGCTGTGAGGCCAAAAGATACAGATCTTCAAATCATACCTCCCTGAAAAGAAGGGAGGGGTGCTTTCAGGGGTTGTGTAACTGAGGCTAACAGCAACAAGCCATGACAATGAGCTCAGAAGGGAGAGTTAGCAAAGCCAATGCACCTGCTGAAAAGAGTGATGGTTCAGTGCAGAGGCCAGGAATAGCAAGGGAATAGTTGTGTGTGAACAGCTCTCACTTTATCTGCACTGGAAATGCAAATAGGAGTTCACTTGTATTGCCACAGGTGTAAGAGATGTCATGGGGATGACATAAAACATGGCTTGACCCTGGGTCAATGGTCTGTATTTGATGCAGGGTTGCATTTGTGATGCTCTCAAAATAGCATGATAAAAAAATAGTGTGCTGCTATCACAACAAGATATATCAAAGGGGTCTAAGCATGAGCCCGGCTAAGAAATACAAGACTTGGTGAAACAGAAGTTGCAGCTGATATAGAAATAGTTTGCTTTTTCAAAATACTTTAACATCATTCCTATACTGGCTTCTCTAGTGGGTTTCTCATGAGATGCTGAGGCTGGTCTCCCCTGGTGTGTAATCCATGACATATCAGTGGTGCTTTCTAATGCCCTTCTGATAGGGAAGGATTTTTCCCTTAACTGGAAGATCTACAGAAAACCATTGTGATGAACGATGAATACTTTCTGTATGGGCAGCCTTTCTCTCTTGGTGTCTGTTTGAGATTTTCTTTTTTCTCCTTAGGAAGCAAAGCTCCTTTCAGCTTCCTGACAGAAAGTGGTTGTGTTTTCACCTGCACAGTTCATCCAGCAAAGCTCCCCTTTGGATGGGGGGGGCCAAGAGGCTGCACACAGCTGGGCAGGGCTTTCTGCCTGACCGTGCATGCGGGGTGAGCTGTGCCCCAGGAGATCAATATTTACCGTTGGACACGCTGGTGTAGCCACACTGCTGCTGGGGAGCAGGTGGGGCTGCAGGGAGGGGAGCTTTAATAAGCAATTGGACAAGGATAGGTGTTAGAGGGCAAGGAGGACTTGTCTTTCATCCTGTTTATCCCTGGAGTTCAATGCTAGGCTGGAACAGGCTGAGCCTCAAACATGACCTTCAACTCCTTGGTGCCACAGACAGGCAGGGGAGTGATGGGAAAGGTGAGTCTGGGAATTCTGCTGTATTTTTACTATTGCAGTAAAATGTTAATGTCAATGTAAAGCCCTGACAGCTTCAGAAGCACTTGGTGCCTGTGTTGCTGTAGTGGCTCCCCAGCTCCACCTCTACCCCAGGTGAGTGTGACAACCCAGCACATTTGCACAGAGCAAACCTCACACCCCACAACTCGCTGCCTGTTTATCCCCACCAAATCTGCTTGGCGTTTTTAACTAATAGGGGCAGAAAAAGGAACGAGGAATGAAAGGTTCCCAGTGGCTGTCAGTAAATTTATTTTGCAGTTAACAGCCTTTGTGATGCACAGCCTAACTTTATCTCATTTCACTGTGGGTGTGCTGGAATAATTGCTCAAGTACTTTGTTAAAAAGAAAAGCTCTCCACATTTCCATTAACTCCCGGCATGGTGTCTGTCTCACTTGGCTGCACTAGGTACCATTTACAGTTCAATTTCACAGTCATGATGGACGGAAACATATAAACCTGCTTTTTCTCCACTCCACTACTCACATGCCTTAATAAACAGGGAGATTCATAAGGTCTGTTACTTTTTATTTTTCCTTTGCAAGTCTATTTTTATGAATTACTCAAGCAGCTTTTTTTCTCCTGTGAAAACCAAACTGCCAGAGGAATAAATACAGTGTTATCTTATTCAGTAGGGTGTAATAAGCTACTATTTTAGGGTAGCAAGCCAGGCATACTGAAGTTGTTGCAAACTAAAAAGAAAAAAATCCAGCAACAAAGAATAGCATTGTATGATGTCAATCTACAGTATGCGTGTGTTTATATAATCACATTGGAATTTACTTTGAACTTTAGCCTGGAAAATTTACTTAGTGGGGGGAAGGGGAAAGGATTTGAGTATCTAAGCACCAAAATAGCTAAGACAAAGTAGTAAAACTGTGTGGTTGGTTGGTTGTAGAGCAGAACCACGTGAAAATGCAAAGAATCCCTTTTGTAACGGGTAGAGACAAGTAAGCCACTTGATCGTTATGGTATGAGATAAGTATACAAGCCACGGGAAATGCTGTGTTATTCACATTCCTCTCTTATTGTTTTTCCAAGGGTGGTTAATTTTTGCCTTTTTAAGGAACTTTTTTTTGTACGTGACTTGTTCTTGCTCTGGTTTCATAATCCGAGTCCTCTATGGAAAAACAGTCATAATGACCATTACACGAGAGAAAATGGGGGTGAGAGATCAGAACACCACACTGTCCTTTCTCCTGTGGCTTTTTTGGTGAAGCAAGAAGAAAAAAAACAAACCCAAACCCATATTTGACCTACCACAGCTTTAATTAGCCCTCATTCACACTGATTGAGGGTCAGTTGACTAGTCCCAGGTTCAGTACAGCTGCCCACAAAAATCCTTCTCTCTGTAGGGTCAGTCTCATCTGGCTCTTTGTGACACTGGATGTAGTGGCCTTTCTCTGTTAAGGGCATGTGAGAGAAGCATTCTGATGTCTTAACCATGTTTTTAAAAGTGCTCAATACTCAGCAACTTTTTTTGGGTTAATTTGGTCAGAATAACAAAAGACCTTAACATGCTGGCTGCTGAGTGATTTAGAAAATTCTCTTGTTTTGCTGATGACATGGAAGCAGTATCTGCTTCAGAACCTCCCCCAGAAGTGTTTGATAACATGAAATGCACAGTCTTGCATGTTGCCTTTATTTTTTCCTGTATTATTTCGTGTATCCTGTGACAGTGGTATGGCCGCATCTTGGATCATACATGGCCCATTCTTCACTTGCTGTTTGCAGTCAGATTTCCCTTGAACACACTAATTCAGCTTGCAAAAGGTTAGGTTATGGGCTGCTGGGTTCTTCATCTCTTCCTGTAAAGCAGTACAGACTTAAATTCTTAGGATTTAATTACTAGTATGAGAACAGCTTTGCAGCTTGTCTCTCCTCTTCAAAAGTTGCCTTTTCAATGTATTTCTTTGAGAATGGGCAATATTTGGGGTTGCATTTTCTGCTTAGACATTAAAAAGCATGGTTTTTTTTCTCTTAGTAAATGCCACCTGTCCTAAAAGGCAATTGGATGACTTCTGTGATAAACCACCTGTGCTGTGTAACGGCAACATGATTCATCTGCAGACCTAGCTATTGCAATAATAAAGGTTTTTCCAGTCAGTAGTTAAGATAATTTAATTACTTTATTTGAGCTGGAAGACATAAGCATGTAGAAACTTCCTCTAAGTGACTCACACACTGTTTGGAAATTCACCATGGCAGCCAGCATTTGCTTTTAAGTTTACTCTCCCCTATGTTTTTTTTTGGCTTTAGCAAGAGCTGCTCAGATGTGTGGGCCCAGGGCAGCCCTTTGCATCTTTCTGAGATGGGGATCTATGCGAGAGACAAAGCAGGATGACATTAGGTCCCGTGTCCCAAATCACACAACCTGCAAATGTGTGAAGGGTTGGAGAGGATGAGGAAACCATGCAGCCCTTGCCTGCTGATTGCTTCCCCCTGAGCCTTTTGAACGCTCTCTGTGAAGCAAAGACGCATGAAGAACAGGAGGTTGATCCTAGAAAAAGTAGATCCACACTTCCAGCAGTCACAGAGGTGTTCTGCTGTTGTGGGAACCCACTGAAATCGCCCTGACCCACTGCATGAGGCGATCAAATACAAGATGGGAAATGATGAGAGACTGTGCAAAGGCACAGTGGCTGTGTTTGTGGGCAGTGGCCTGAATCCATGAATGACTAATGTGGTGGTCAGCTGTCTTGGAACAGCAGATTCCCTGTGCTCCTCCTGGGGCTGGGGTTTGCAGATACCTGCAGGGGTGGCTCAGCATTTCTGGCCCCGGTGGGCTTTGGCTCAAATCCATGTTTCCATGACACTGCATTTCATTTTATACACAGGAAGAAAGATGTTGCTTGGCTGGTTGCTTACCTGTGCTCACCACAAACTTGGAAGTGAAGCGTGTTTGTTAACGCAACAACAGAAATTAAATAAGACATCACTCTGTGTCATCAGACCTTGTTATTCCATGTAATTCATGATTCTATGATCCTACTGCTCTGTGTCATCAGACCTTGGTATTCCATGTATTTCATTACCATTTACCTGAAGCAATTTCTGCAGCCAATGAATTTTCTTCATTTGGTTCCCTCCAGGCTGCTGACTTGCTTCAGTTATGAGTTTTGTAAAAAAACCCAGCTTTAACCTCATTGATCCTGTAATATTCTTGATTCATTTGTAATCAGTAGCAACTTAATCCCTCTCTTTCCAGCATCGTTGTGATTCTTGTTCTCCACTTGGAGCCCTCAGAGCCTGCAGGGTTTTGAGATACCTGAACCTAGAGCCATATTTTTTGTTGTCCTCTAATAATTCCTAGGTTGAGTTTTATGGTCTTTCATCCACTCTTGCTCAGGTTTTATCAAATTAGTTTATCAGGTTCTGTTGGGTCCTGCAGACTTTTCCAAGATCTCTGTTAAAGTAATATGTTGTGGTTTTTTTCTGAGTCCTGCCCTAAACCCGGCCTGTTTATCTGCAGTTATGTTTTTCACCTTCCCCTCGATTCCTCTTCTTTACCTTCATTGTTTACTCTGTTTTTATTTACATCCTTGAGGAACTGGTTTAGCTGTGGATTCCCTACCTGCTCATAGTATGTGTTTGCAATACCAGTTTTTAATCCTTTTTCTTTTATGAACTTTTTTTTCAAGACCTTGAGACTTTTGACTCCTTAGTCTAAAAAAACCAACACAAACCCCCAGCTAAAAAGCACAAGAAAGACAACAAAAAACCCTGCACCTGCTCTCTTCTATTCGAACCAGGAAGCTTTTCTAGGGTTCTTTCATCTGCTGTGCTCTGGGTTCTTCAAAACAATCTTTCCATTCTTATTTTTCCATTTCTATTTCTTATTTTTTGCAACCAGCCTCTTCATCTCAACCTCCCCACCCTTCTCCCATTCATGTGCATAAACTGATGTTCATAGGGAGTCCCTCAAATGCTGACCTAGTGACTGATCAAAAACCCTGTCAGAACAAATAAAAAAGTTGATACAAGAAAGGATTAGTAATGGACACAAAGTAAGGTTTTACTGTGCCCCTCTGCTAAGAGTGCCTCTGAAAGTATCCCAGGAAAATGATTTTTTTCTCTCTGTCTTTTTTTATCAGACTGCCTGGGTTTTGCTGGCTTCTGCCTTTATGCTGACAAAGATGACAGGAAACAATAGGACCTGTGTGTAATAGCCTGTGTTTCTGGTCTAGATTCTTTGCCAAAATAGCTACACTTAGCACTTGCACAGCTCTTTTCATCTTCAAAGCCTTGCACAGATCCAACGTAAACAGCCGGAGTTCCACTGATTTTGGTGGCAAAGAGCTTAGTAGTAATCCTTCAGAAAAGGATTATGCATTTGCATGGAAAGTAGGAATATCATCTGCTGCTCTGCTAGCTAAAATTCTATAAAGGTATCAAGCTTCAAGCTAGAAAGCGTTATTAGCTGAATGAGGTTTAGTAACTTTCCTTGTGATCAACATGCATTGCGTGAATCCAGGATTGATTATTGAATCAATCCTTAAATGTGTTTACAAGAAATGCAGTTGCTGAGACCAACAGTATTTTTGAGTGCAATTGATTTTGATGTTACCTGTATATCCTAATGCCTGTGCCACACCTGTGCAGGTATTGCCTTGGCAGGTTTTTTCAGTGTAAAAACAGCTTTGAGATTTATTTTGTGATGTTTCACAGTATTTAACAAATAAGAAACTTTATTTCACTAGTACATCCTATATAGCATATCCTAAGTCTATCCTAAATATATATTTATATACATAAGTATATAAAAATTAATTATATATTTTAAATATGTTTGCTATGTTTAACTTGGAGTGCATTTAAGAGGTCAAGCCCTGCTCCTTCCCCCTGCTCCTTTGCAGAACCAGGTCTGTCTAGCCTAGGATGATGTTTATCTACTCCTTTTGTCAGTTGTGTTCTGCTTTTACCTGTTTAGAGACTGATACCCAGTTTTCCTGATGACCCTGCTTCTGTAGTGAAAATTAAACCAATTGTTTCCAACTTTCCTTGTAAATTGTGTTGGTCTATACTTCTTATGATTCTCGTTGATCTTCCCTGAGCCATCTCTAAATATTCTATGTTTTTCTTAGTGGGATGTGCAAATCCAGATCCCTCAGCTACGTGTCGAGCAGAATGTCCATCTCCCATATCTTGCACATAACACCTCTGCCAGTGCATCCCAGAGCAGGATCATCCCTGTGTATACAATGTGATAGTGGCCATCCAGAAGGTCTATAGTAACCTCCATTTCTGCAGCGATTCTGCTGAACCAGTGACCCCTGACTCATGTTTTTGTGTTTGATTTCTCTTTGCATCTTTACTGAAGTTTATCACGTTGATGTCAGATCATTGCTTATGAACTGATGCCCATTTGTAATCTGAATTTATTAGCAGGAGGAAGAAGCTCTCCCTGTTGTGGAAATAAGAGTTTCTCCTCAAAACCTGCTTGAGAAGGGATGGATGAGGTGGAGTGAAACTCTTTCAATGGTTGGAATTGCTTTTCCAACTGGCCTGTTGGTACTGCTCTTCCAACTTTGTCAGGTACTACAAAAGCTTGGGCTTCATCAGAAAGGTTTTTATGGCATGGACATATTGAGATGGAAAGTATTAGCACTGACTCTGAAAAGAGGGCTACTGCTAGATCCATCCTTTACTTGGCTTTCTGTCAGTCTGGACATCAGATTCTTGAACCCAAACCTCCTGTGGTGTCCCGTCGTCTCCAAGATCCCTGAAATGTAAATGTAGATGTGTGTTTTATTTTTGCATGTGGTAAATGAGGCATGGGTTAAGCTGAATTATGTTCACTGCTCTGGGAACACCATGCAGCAAAGCCAGGATTTTAAGCCACTGTTTCAGAGTTATGAGCTGATGCTTCAGCACAAGTCTGTTCCTCGCATCTGAAATTACCTCTACAACCTCTGGAATATGAAAGATTTGAATTAAATTAAACATTGATCTCTTCCAATGACTCCTCTGCTTTTTAGTGTCAGTGGGTGGACAATGTTATATTTTCTCTTTGAAGAAGCAGTTTAGACTAATTTCCTTTTAATTTGTCACCAGTGCGCTCTGTAGGTCTCTAACCAAAGTTTTCAGAGGCCAGTTCAACAAACCTGACCCGTCCTCGTTGTCCCCAGAGCAAGTCCTTCTGCTGGGGGAGGGCTGTCATTGCTACTGTTATACTTTATCTGCAGCAGGCCATGGATAAAGAGCAATAAAAGTGTCTTTAGCTGTCTGTATAGGCATCATTCCTGCTGCTTGGAAGAGCAGGTAACAAGCCTGCATCAAAGAGAGATGTCCTGAAAAACATCACCGTAAGCACAAGCCTGTTAGTGTCTTTTTTGTGAACATATTGTTTGCAGTTAAGTATTTCACTGCTACCTTAAAAATGCAGAGTGGAGAAGGATTCAGAATTAATCCCATCCTTTCCTCTGTAATGAATATTCACCTGTTTTCAGCTGTACATCTCCTTTTTGAGGTAACATCTGAGGACATTATTCCTTTTGCACCCATCAGGATTCTCCTTAAGTCTGTCATTCTCTGCTCTTAAATATCTGACACTGGCTTTCTCCTGACTTGTTCTTGTATCCGTCATAAAATCCTTCATAAAATCAGACTCTTGTCTCCCAATCCTTTTTGACTATTTCCTGCTGCCCATCCAGTGCTTTCTTTTCTCATAACTTCTTTACTGCTTTCAGCTCTCCGTTCTCTACCCAGGCCAATAGCATCTACCTGAATCCTCAGATAGCTTTGAATATTATTTTTCCTCCCTTTCCTTTCATTTAAATGTATTGTGTTCCCAAATAGCTCCAAACTGCCACAACAATTATTTCCTAGTGAGACTGAAGGAGATACCTGTAAATACTTTCTAACTGCTACATTCCTCATTCCTAACATCCCATATTCCCTCCCTTCTGGATATCATGGGCAGCTGGCAAGACAAACGTGGGCTGTGACTAACCTTGCTTTCTACCCTGGACATCTCTCTGAAGTAAAATCCTCAGTCTCCACTCAGCTTTGATTTCGACATGGTGCATCTGCTGCTGTGCCTCCCTCCGGGATGCTGCCAAAGGAAGTTCTAGCTCTGTTTTAGGAAGCTGTTGAGATAGAGGTGGTGTTGTCCTGTTTCTGCCAAGTCACTGCTGTCCTTGGGCTGCCTCCAGCAGCATCCCACCCGCTGAAGCCCTCCTGCTCTCCCTGCCCAGGGCCACGCTGTGTCCTGTGGGGCAGCAGGTTCTGGGTGGCTCTCCCAGGCTGTGTCACCCAGCCCGGCGTGTCCATGCCCATCCTCTGCGGCTGCCTTTGCAAACCTTACTGGTGAATCTGTCCTGGCACCAGGGAAAGTTGCTGCAGTGAAAAGGCTAACCAGGGAGACAAGGATGAAAATATCTTAATGATATTTAAACCTGCAGTGCTTTCAGCTAAGAACAGCCCAGCTTTGCTGCTTCTGCAAGGCTCTGCCTTTGTGCTGTGGGGAACCATTGGTGTGAACCAATCCTGTAATGTGCACTTAATGCGTATCTGTAAAATACAACCCTGATAAAAATAGCAGCCCCTCAGAGTCTGCTGGGTGTATAAAGAAATGCACTGTGGTGTAGTTGGGATTAAACCCTTTAATAGCAGTAATTCTTCCATTACAGCACAAAGCATTTTACTTTATATTGGAATATGTCCAGAAAGACTGTTTAGTGGAATAGATTAGCAACTAGTTTAAATATTTAGATTATCATCCGGTATCCCAGATCCAGGCTCATAAGGGAACAAAGAACCTCTTTCCAAATCCAGAGGACTAGGATATTGATTTCAGGGCTCCATAGAAATAATGCAATAATGCATCCAGCTGCATGGAACTAACACAATATACCACAAATATATCAGATGTTGTATCAGCTGGGAAATTTTTTATTGCTTTTGTGAAAATGCATCTGTTTTGATGCAGATGTCACTGTCCAATGCAAGACCAAAATGAGTAATATCTTCGTGCCTCCTGGTAGTAATATCTAAATACTGTAGATTAATTTTTTTCCTCTTTTGAGCATATTATCTTTCATTCTGTCTGGAGCAGTTTTATTTTGTGCATCTGTCACTGATAGTGATGTGCTGGGAGGAAGTGTGAGCATGACCATTTAGTTACGAGACACTGAATAAAACAAATGATCTTTTCATAGATTCATAGTTTTTAAGTCCAGAAGGGATGGTTGCATTTAGCCTGACCTTCTCTATATCACATCTTCATAAAGCCAGAGCTGTCTAATAATTTTTTGAGGCCCATGTTGCATACAATTATGAGTCTCCTGGATAACTACCAGCTGTTGGGATGTTTCCAGCTATGCCTTTTCCTGAAAAGCGTTCTGTATAATAAAAGGGGACTGATGATGCTCTTTTTGAAAGAAAATTGTGCTACAGGAGCCAGGAATGTAAGAACAAGCTTCAGGTCCAGGAGGAATGAGGGTTTCTGGCACAACTCTGAAAGCAGCAAGAATGGGTGTTGAAATGAAAGGATTCCCAGTCTGGCAGGCAGCTTCTTCTCTTTCAGAGTGGGAGAATCACAGGAAGATCAGGCAGCAGTGCCCCAGAATAGGAGACTTCTCCCTCAGATTGCAGCAGCTGTTGACAGTGTCCACGAGGGAGGCTGCTGTGCGCAAAGGAGCAGGAACATTTGTCCCTATGACAGTAAAAGAGGCCTACATTATTCCTTTTTCTTTTTTTGTTTGTTCTTGTGCACGTTGCTTCAATAACGAGCAGCTTGCCCATGACCACGACAATCAGCAACTGTGTGATGGGTTTCTAATGGGTTTTCTGATCACAAAGGGCTGTAAACGTCCTGCAGTGAGACTGGGTTTGTAAGGTTTCTGCCTCTTTGTGCCACTGATGGTTAGTGCTGTCAGTGCCCACGCTGCAGAGGCTGCTGACTGTGGTGAGGGACTGTATTTTGGTTATGTTGTGTTTTACTCGGAGGCTTGTGAGCTCGATAGGCAGGTCCTGGAACTCTCCAAACGTTCATGTCAGTGCTTTTCTGACACCTGCCCGTGTAGATACAATTACAGCAGCACGGCCCTATCAGGCCATTAGACACCACCAATCAATACTGGTTACGGCTGCAGTTCCAAAAGTGGGGTGGCAACAGGGTGCCTGCAAAACGAACCTCCCTTTTCATTGTGTATAGAGCATGAACTGTGTCAGCAACTGCGCTGTGGCATCTCTCATTTCTGAATGCTGTCTCCCTAGAAAACGAGCGCAAAATAACCTTTGTCCTGTGTTTTTTGTATGTGCCTTGTGCCTGCAAGGCTGTGACAAGCTTTCTTGAGAAGATTGCCTCTCTCCCTTCCTTTTGTGGGTGACTCAACACACAACACACAACAGGTGGGACCCCAGATGTGGAGCCTGAGTGCGGCTGCCCAGACTTCTGTGGGACAGCAGTTGAGAGTTCTGATGGTTTCTCTCCTTCAGTCTGGTTTTTTCTTCTTTTTTTTTCTTTGTAATTAATTCTGTATTTGGTTGGGGTTCTCATCGCTTCTGAGTGAAATGCTTTCAACCTGATCTTGGATCTCTCCCTGGGAAAAAGGTACTCAGGAGAAAAATAACTTCCTTCTCATTTTGACACAGCCTTCTATACAGCCTGAATGTCAGGAAAGCCATTTATAGAGCATGTACAGTAATTGCATGCTTAATATTTCATCAGCTGCATTAAGAGTTATGTCACTAAAACCACGTATAGATTTAAAAGGATCTCTTTTGATTAAAAGTGACTTTAGAGCTCCTTGTGTATAATAATAGCAGCAGGATATATTATCATAGATGTTGCTATGGGGTTCTGAATTTAATAATTCAACACACGTAGACACACAGAGATTTGCATTGAGATTTTTGGACAAAGCATATGCTCCTATTTGGCAGTGATCCTCTAATTACACCAGGATTAGACTGGTGTGGAGTAGATTGCTGCAGCTTGAGCCACACTCCCCTTTCACAGCCAAGAGATTGCAATATTTTCAGGTAGTGCAAACCCCATGCTTTCTTTGCCATGCTCCAGTTGACAGCTGTAGGAAATGGAGATTAGAATCCAGAGTGGTTTTCTACCAGACTTCCTTCAGCCTCTCGTGGTAGGGTGTCATGCAATGTTTGGACTTGGGGCAGAAGTGTTTCCTTTGAAACAATGCTTCCATTCACTTGAATTCTACTGCACCATCTCAGCTACTGAGAACAAAGATCTGCTGCCAGCTGTCAGTGAGGCTGAAGCCCTTCAAACATGGAAAATAAAAGAAGGAATTTCTTGAATGTGTCTTAATAATAAATCTCTGGAGCTTCACTCTTGTCTTACAAATGAGAAATAACCTTTGCAAGAAGATCTTGTGTTAAATGGTAAAGAGGAATTCCTCAATAACAAGTGTCAGTGGTCTTCTTCAGAAACACCCTTGTTAATTGTAATTTCTTTTTATTATTAAGCTAATAATTTTGCTAAATATTAGGAATGGATACACTGGGTTTTTTGGCCAATGATGAGGAAAATATTGGTTTTTGATGCCTGTGTTTCACTGATGATAAATTTCACCCTTTTTCCAAGTTATCATCAGAGAAGGTTTCATGGGTATCCTCTTCCAGCTTGAGCATGTGTGCATTTTGAGTTGTGCAGCTGAATTTACATCAGCAACCAGAACTCATTTCTGTGGGCCAAAATGCTGGAATTTGTACATTCCAGGCACTGCTGTACTAAAAGATATCTTAAGAAATTTGGGAGGTGGTACCAAACTGCGAAGAACATGTCAGAGGAGCACTTCATTTTGCACCATTGGAACTTCAGTCTATCAGTACTCTAAATAAAGTGTATATATACACACATATACATACACATACAAAAAAGATACGGTTTTTTCAAGGTTAGGAATGGAGAAATTATTGCATGGAGGATACCCTGCCTTCAAAATGTGCACACCAAGCGTGGCAAACCATTGCACATTTTCTATCTGGATCAATCACATTGAATGGTAACATCAGGCATGCACAGCCACTGTACATCTGCTCCAACTTTTACAGGTGAGGAGGATTTATGCATCTGACTGAAAAGAAACTCAGCTTTAGTACTTACTTATGATTTGGCCTGTAATTAGCTGTTTTGTAAATGCTATCCTCCACGTAGAGGTAGTGGAGTGAGAAATACATCACTGATACTTGTGGCCCTACTAACTCTGTTGGGGTGAGAGCAACTATACTGCAGGTTCCTTTGAAGCTTGTGGGGCAGTGATTTCGTGGGCAGCACTCCCACAGCAATGCCAGTGGGATACGGCTGAAGTGAATTCCCAGGTGCCAGTGAGGTGTCAGTTTTATTTCTGGGTGTAGCACTAACTTAAACCAGCCATCTGCTTGCCTGCAGGAATGAACCCTCCTCCCTTTCCCCTGCCTGTGTCAGTAATCTGTTCCTTTTCAGCTGGGTGGAACTGCCCTTTTCTTTTCCTGTGTTTTGTTTGTACTGCACTAAGCATCTTCAGTTGACTATGGCAGCTCTTTCTACTGGATATTACACACCCGTGATTGGAAATTTGGAGGTTTTGTGTCAGGTAGTTGATGACTCCAGATATATTTTTCAATTAATACCTGCTTTCATAATATTTCAATATAATGGATATAAACGGAGATATAGAGTGAAGTAGACTTGGGTCTTGGTTTTGTAAGTGTTGGGGGTTTCTCATTGGCAGTTGGCAGAAAACTTTCATTGAAAATCCAATTAAAAAGAGGCAAACAGTCATGGCTAGTTCCATCCTTGAGGAATGTTTATTTAATGAAGCTCTTACAGGAATTCTAGTTTTTGGTTCAATACAAGGCATACTTACATGGAAGCCAAATCATCATAATGATATTAACTGATGTAGTTACTTAACTCAGCGTAATGTGATCTTTACATTGTCATTAAAACATCAGTGTTAGTTCTTGGTTCTACAACAGAGTTTTAATGAACACAAATCAATTGCTCTTCTTGCTGATCTGGACATTGCAATTAAACAACTGGTCACTAAAAGGTCAGAAATGCTTACTGTTGGAAAAAGCAATCTCCATTGTGTCATCTGCCTTTTAGCACTGATTTTAGTACTCATATTTAAAAGAGAAATAAATCATAAGGACCCTCAATAATTAATGGCTTTGCCTTTTTTCTGCATGGCATTGGTACGGTAGCTTCATCCTAGCCTTTCCTGGAATTTCAGCAAATGCTCCATTTAATGAGGGGATGAGTTTGTGTTTAAATGCTCCAAAGGATTTGGCTTCCAGCTCTGGGAGTTTTCCAAGCTGTAAACTGTTGATCACTCTTTCAGGCTCTGCTTGAGGTATTGGCTCCTCAAATCTAATTACATCTCTTTGTGATAGAACTGCCTGATGTGCTAATCTAAATAGTTTGCATCTGCTCTGTAGAACTAATGTATTTCTCTACACCTAATTTGGTAAAGAAATCCTGAAAAGTGGATTTAGTGGATCTAGGATCACTACAGAGTCTTTATTCCTTTGAATAAACCACTTTCTGATAATCTTTGTAAACAGTGTGTCAGTACTTCCTGTTTCATAAAGGATTGTTTCAACTTATTTTCTTGGTGCTGCTGTTTCTCCTTCAGTAGTATATTCACTTCTTCTCTAATATTCCCTAAATTCCCCCTGCCTTCCTGAACTCATGAGAGGATCCCATCCTTGTACTATGGAGCAGAGATCTGGGTTTTTTTCTCTTTTTCTTTTTTTTTTCCTACCTTTTTCTCTCTAGCCATACCATGCAGCTTTGCACCTTTCCTTACCAGCTACATCTGCCACTCCCTGTGGGCTGGCTCTACTTGCACCTTCTGCCTTGTTTTGCTTCAACCTTCAATCACCCCTTTGATTTTTTAGAATTTTTTTTTTCCCTGAGAGTATCCTGAAGCCCAGTAAACTGGCTCAGTAAAACTCAGCAAACCTGACTTTGGATGCTATCTAGATGCTCCCACTGTGAGGAATTCTGCGTGCTTTGCCAGGCAGGATTAGGCTCTGTTGGTGTGAACATGGTAAAAGGGATGTTTTGGGGATTCTCACGAGAGTAATGAATGTATAAAGAAAAAGAATAGTTTAAGTCCTGCCCACACAATGCCAGACTCAGAACTGGCACTGAGGAGTTAGGGAAGAGCCACTGCTGATGGCTCTTAGAGATCATGAGATCCACGTGCAGTGGCAGCCACAGGATCCAGGGTGTCCTTGGGAAGGATGCTGAGAGCAAAGCATTGGGACTTGTTTTACTGCTGAGAAAGATATAATCAAAGTTAGTAAAGTAATGAATTAGGTGGACTTGGAAGTGTTTCTCACCAAATTCTGCACTGCTTCTGGGTGGAGGAGCGCCTTGAAACTGGTAGGAAATGAGTGTTAGACAGGTGAAAGAAATTGCTGTTTCTCAAAGCAGGCAGTGAAATTCTGCGGTGTGTTGTCCCAGGAGATTCAAAATGGAACTAAACACATTTCATTTCATCCAGCAGGTCTAAAGTGGATCTAAACAGTGCAGGTAGAGCAGTGTTTTCCATGTCCCTATTGCAGTCATTACAGATCCTGGAGGAGCAGAGGGACAACAAGCTGCAGAGAGTGGCCAGGCTCAGGTACTGTCCCTAAACAGAGAGCCCTGGCCCAGGGCAGGGGGATTTCTGGCTAGGCAGACCACAGCTGCAGTCTCTGGGGGTGTTTCTTGCACATCCAGCCTACACTGCTCCCACTGTTCAAGCACTAGCCTGGCTTGTTGTGCCAAAAAATCTTACATCACTCAACTGCTGCTTGTTTGTTGATATCAAACCTCTGAGAAGCTGAGATCTCTCCTTTCCCCCTGCATATTTTTCCCCAGGCCCATGCAGCCCATATTCTGGCTTGGGTGCTTAAGTGCTGCTGTGATTTATACTGCTGAAAATCTTTATGTGTCATACAAATAAATTTATGTGCATAACGCACATTAGTTCATTGCTGTCATTGAAATAGCTGGACACAGGTGACTAATTTGAGGCAAACAATGAAATTTGTGTGATTCAGTCATTATAAGGAGAAAAAGAACCAACCCTGCGCTGTAAATGTCTTTTTGCTTACTTATGTCAGCTCACTTCCCTTTTGGCGTTTCCCTGTCACGGTGTCATTAATATTTCCATCCTGCCTGCATCCTCAATGATTTACTTGGTTGACCCGCATCATTTAAAATATTTTTTCATTATAGTGATTTTCTCATTTAGGTCTCTGGGAGATCTCTGTAATCAGTTTTCTCTAACAAATGACCTCCTTTAACTTCATTAGTTCAGAATTAATTTACTAGCATCCAAGATATTGAATGACTCTGATTAGTAAAATACAGCAAAAAAAAAAATTAAAGTTCTCTTTCATTTATGGTGAAGGCAAGCATTAATTAAACCCTATATTTCTTTGCTGATTTTGTTCACACTTGAGTTTAATAAAGAGGGGATGTTTGATGGGCTGTCAGTAGGCATCAGACGGGGGTGGGATTAGAGGATTTCTCTGTGTGTAACCCTTGGGGAGGGCTGGGGAGGACGTGCCTTCGGCGGGGCAGCGCTGCTCAGCCGGGCACCCCTGCTGCTGCTGCGTGCCAGCCTCAGCTCCCGGCTCGTCTGGCTTATCTCAGCCTTCTCTCGGCATCTCTCCTTCCGAGGCGCGAGTTATTTCCAGGCTCAGCCGGGCGCCAGCCCCCCGCGCTCTCAGGCTTTGCAGGTTTCCATTTCGCAGACCCGCCGCAGCAGGCGCTGGCCAGGCGATGATATTTTTCTCCCTGTCCCTTGGCACCGGGCACCCCACGTGGAGGGATGGCTGATGGGGCTGTGGGGCATCTCCGTAAGGAACGGCAGCAAGGCTTTGCTCTGGGAATGATCCTCATTCCGGGAAAAATCCAACCATGCCCACCTTGGAGTGACTGGCCCCACTCCCCATCCTGCTGGCGTTACTGGAGCTAAAGGGGGATTGGGTGGGGCCCACGGCCTTGTAAATTATTCTCCCCTATTCATAAGGAGAAAGTTTGTAGAGGGACTCAGGCAATCAATTTACATCTCTTGAAGGAGAAGAAATTGAAAACACTAAAGCAATTTATTGCCTTTTAAATTTGGGGATGAGGGGAAATGTAAGTAGCGCTAAAATTTAACTACCTGCAAAAGCAAATAAAAAAACCGGCAATATTTCACAAAGTCATAATCCACTATGCTCATATATAAGTGCATTTTCAATTTCATTGTGGAAAAGGCAAGTTGCTACTGCTTTCTGCTGAAGAACTTGCCCATAAAACATCATGTAATTGGTGGATTCTGTAGTGTTTCTGGTATTGTTTTTTTCCCTCTGACGTTCTTACAATTTGCATAAAACACTTAGACTGGATTTTTTCCCCCCAGACCTCATATTGCAGTATTCCAAATTTTCAGCACAATAAGTGTTTTGCCTGCAAGGCCTGTATGTAATATTGGCTCATTTTGAATGTCCTTTCCCATTTAGATGTTAGTCCAGGAAACCATAGTAATTGTAATCAAATGAGATGCTCAATAATATACAGGTTATATGACTACAGGGTGGCTTTCTCGGTCTAATTCAAATGATCTTAGAAAACAGGAGAGATGATTCAGGATCTCTTTTAAGAAGATTCTTGTTCCTGGCAATATTCACTCTTAGGTAGATTAGAAAAATAAGAGCTCGCAGAATAAGAGAAAACAACAAAAATCCAAATGGGTTGATATCTCTGATTACATGAAGGCAAAGCCGCTGCCACCAATGCAGCAGAAAGCTAAATTTGCCCCCTCTGCCTGGCAGAGCATTGCAAAGGAGCCCTGGAGAAGCTCATTGTATAAAGAGAATATAGGAAATACAACTTGAGCTTCATCCAGGCTACAAATCCTTCCTGTTTATTTTTCCCATCCAGGGAAAGTCACTCTCAGCCCAAAGCTTGCGTTGCCAAGCACTGGAACAGGTTGCCCAGGGCAGTGGTGGAGTCACTATCCCTGGAGGGATTTATAAGATGTGCAGATGTGGCACCTGGGGACATGGTTTAGTTGGGGCACGGTTTAGTGGTGGACTCTACAATCTCAGAAGTCTTTTTCAACCTAAGGAGTTCTGTGATTCAAAGACTTAAGATGATCCAGGATGAATTGCTGTTGGCTTGTTTGTGGAGGCAGACATTGCCTGAGCTGTTCTGGGACAGCTGCTGCTCTACAGGTATTCTGCAGTACTTTTTATGTCCAGATGAATCCAACTTCTGAGATAAAGCAAACTTCTTCCTGGCACCACTACTTAGAGAATGGCTTTTTTCCTATGTTAGAGCAGGTTCTCTGAAGCAGCTCTTGGGGATCTCCTTGCCTGGAGAGCTGAGAGCTTGGCCGTGTGAAAAATCGCTACTGGCTACATCCAGGCCAGCCAACAATCCCCGTGTGGGTCTGTGAGCCGCAGGATTCCCAAACCAACAGCAAAATATTTGTACCCTTTCCTGAGAGCCTACTTTGGCTTTCCACCCTCCCAGGCTGCCCTAGGTGGGATCTCAGTGCCTCTGCTTATCCTCACCCTCATGTGGGAACACAAGGGGCTGAATCTGGCCGTGCCTTAATCACAGAAAAGTGAGAAAACTTTGTAACAGCTCACATTAACCATAATCACACTTTTTTGTTTCTGCTTCACACACAAGTTTCTCCATTTTATTAGCTATTTATAAATACCTGATTAATTTATGCAGATGAGATTGTTTATTACTGCTCTTGAGGCACTGCTGGTGCTCTGTGCTGGATGCTTTATGCTGGACCCACTGAGTCTTAGCAGAGAGGGGAATCAGATGTATTTTTCCTTTTAGGAATGCTCCAGCTGCTCTCTGTAGTTGTCAATCTAAATTTGAGCAGAAGTATTGCACTGACCCAATCCCATCTGCAGAGATCTTGACTGCATGTTCACGCTGCAGTTCTGTGCATCAGGGGGTTTTAGCTCCAGGGCTGGATAATTTAGAGAGGATAGAGTTTTGTCCTTGCATAAATTCATTCGTATTCACTTCAAAGGCTGAAGGGAGCTTCCAGCCAAGGTGTGCTCCATGCAGAGCATGCTCACGGGGGTGAGTTTTACCCACCGTGACAGTGTGTACACAGCCCTGCTCAGATGATAACAGAAAATGACTGTGCAGAGGACTGCCTTTCTCCAGAGATGTACGAAATGCCTGCTGCTCCAAGGACATGTGAATCCTTTTAGCCCACTGCAGGAGAAAACCTTCAATATTGAAGACCCACTCTGGGGCTACAAAGTCCTAAATGTGTTGGGCTGTGCTGCTGCAAGGTGATGCAGCTCCACTGACACCAACCCCTCCCCTGGGGCTGGGGTCCAGGGCTGCAGGGGACTGGAACAGGGCTGTGCTGATCTACATGAGGATCTGGCTGTACAAGCTCACAAACCAGCCCTCTGTGATCTCCTATAAACGCGTCTAGTGAGGGTACAGCTCAACCCGACATCAAACCTGTGCTGAGAAACACTGAGACCACAGCTCCTGCTCATCAGCACTGTAATTAGGATTTCTGCTGCTTTGCTTTGCTGCAAGGCCTTTGGAGCATTGTGGCTGGCTGGTGACATAAAAACCAGATTTACCGTTATTAGCTATAAACATTGGAGCACAACAGAAAAAAAACCCCCAAATATTAATCTGTGCTGTAGCCTAAAACATGCACACAAGTCATGGCAATTAGCAATAATTTGTCATTCTGTGCTATGTTTAATTTTGAAGTGGCCAAACTATTGGACGAAATAGTACCAGTGCATGTACTGTGGATTTTTTGCTGCAATAGCTGTCTTCTGGTCTAAGCAGCAGCAGCTCCTCCTCTCTCAGACCAGCGTAGGATGCTTGGCATGGACAGACCTCATGTCTACACACAAATTTGGGGAAGGTGAGGTCTACCCGAAATAAAATCTTGTACTGGCGGAAAATTTTTGCTGTAGCTCTGGCCTGATGATTTACCCAGCTCCCTCCCACCCACAGGGGGCCTTCTGAAGATCTCAGCAGCGTCTCTGTTTCATGCAGGAGCTGGTCCTGGAATTGAAGTGAGCGTTGTCCTCTTTCTGGGCTGGCAGTTATTCCCTAGAACTGAGGTGGAAGGAATCAGGGCTGGCATTGTTGTCTTGAGATACATCACTTGAGCTGAACCTTGCTGTCAGCAGAACATGATGCTGTCTTGAGATAAATCACTTCAAGCAGTA
Organism: Dryoscopus gambensis; assembly: GCA_013389985.1. Lineage (NCBI taxonomy): Eukaryota > Metazoa > Chordata > Aves > Passeriformes > Malaconotidae > Dryoscopus > Dryoscopus gambensis. The sequence goes on along the minus strand of WEIT01009523.1, from coordinate 226,995 downwards.
TTTGTTTGCAAATTTTGTCTTTCCAGTCATAAAATATCTTTTTTTAGTAATACATCTTAATCTTATTGAAACATTTTCTTTTCAAAAACCTACCCTACCCACTCCTTTCTCTTTCCTAACCTGAAATATCAGTGCTTTGTAAAATGTTATTTAAAAACATGAACATTTTGAAAATAACCCTTTTCTAAGCCTATTTGTTTATTGCAAATTTATTTAGGATGAGCTTAAATTGTTTCCTAGCTATGATGAGCTGCAGGAGTGTGGTGATGCATCACGTGGTGTGGTTATGCACCGTCTGGGGCTTGATTGAAGATGTGATTCCTGGATTACAGATCTTGTTGCAGCTTTGAAAGAGGGTCCAGCCTGAGCAGTGGTTTCCTCTGGCTTTTGAGAGCAGCATTAGCTGGGACTGGAGTCAGTATGGATTTCTGGCACTGATGAGGGGCTGTACAGTTTGAAAGATTTCCTGTAAACTAGAAGACTGTCTAGCCTGTGGGCTTGGCTTGGATGCAGCCTTACCCCAATAACTATTTATTGAATATAATATTTAGGTCAGCGGAGAAAGGTCTGCTCCAGTTCAGAAATACTGTTTTAGCCCAGGCAAAAGGTAGAATAATTCAGAAGGAGTGAAGGAGGAATTTCCCCCCCCTTTTCTATATGAGAATTGTGTTACCATCAAATTATCTGTGAATTTGTATTAAACTATCCTGATTTCTATGGATCTGAGAATCCCATCAAGCTTATTTTCCCTGTGCTTTTTCAATGCCCAATGTATCTTCTCCCTCTATGCAATATAATTTTTGTCTGCAGCAGTGCTGTGTGCTTTTGTTCCAGGCTCTCACACAAGGAATGAAGTGGGGACTGATGTCCAGCCAGCTGTTTTCCCTCATTGTATGAGTCTGGCACTTGGGAACTCGCAGTCATCTTCTGAGCCTGGCCTAAAACCCCAAGACTGGCAGATGTGAGAATACTGCCTGAGTAGGTTTGAGGGAAGCTTTAAAAATGTAGGGGCCTGTCTCTTGGAGAAGTGACTGGCAGAGGGACACGCCAGGACTTCTGGTGAGATCAGGTGAGGACAGACAGCATCCTCTGAGCTGGAAGGGTTAACAGGAGATTGCTGCTTCTCTTCCTTTGCCTTTACTGGGATCATGATTTATATATTTGAAAGTAGGGGTGATTAATTATCCACAACCCCTCAGCCTGCCAGGGGAGCTCAGGCACTTAGCATACCAGAGCGAGCCATGATGCAAACAGTAAGAAATTATTAACAAGACTAACATTTACCCTCTTCCCCAGATAACTCAAGAGCAGCATCAATGGTCCCTTGCACTCCCTGGCTCCCAGCAGGGGGGTGAGAGCCACCAAAAGCCTTCTGTAGCAAAAGGTTGTAGCTAAAAGTCGGTGCACTGCAGGTACCATGGTGATGAGTCTGGCACAATCACCTGGGAAGATAAATATAGTTATCGTGCCATTCCTGGAGCTGGGTATAAATGTCTCTGTTCCAAATGCACTGTTACTCTGGAAATAAGGAAAAACTGGCCCATGGACTCCTCATTGAGCTCAGAAGTCAATTAAAGTACAGAAAGAATTCATTTGCTGTTTATCAGCTTGGACCTCAATGCTGTCCCTCCTCAGCACTGGGGTCAGCACAGAGGGAGGACAGTGTGGCCAAAGAAGAGAGGAACAAAACCAGGAAGGTAAATTGGAGGGAATTTGTCTCTGGGGTAATGGCATGTTGAATGCTGAGTTGCATCGATTCCTGATATCTCTTAACTTCATACAGACTGATCACTACCAGCTTTGTTCTGTGGTTCCTGGTGAAAAAGAAAGGATTTACTTAATTCAGAAAATCCTTTGGAGGTCAGAAAGTGTTTTTCTTTCCTCTGTGTTTTTCAATGCTGGCAGGGGGGACAGATTTAGTTTCTTAAATACAAAGAGGCAACCTAACAAGATACTGTCTCTGTGCTGATACTAAAGGCATGAAGGGAAGTTGTAGCAACCTAGCAAAAAATATACAGAAGAAAACTCAAATGGAGATGTGGGCAGCTCAGCTGCCCTTTTATCTTGTGACTGAATTGAATTAGAAGGTAATTTGCATCCTCACGTGAGAAGAGAGTAATGTTACTGTTTTAGTGCTAATCCACATCAGCAGCAAAGTGAATAGACTGGAACTGGTAAGGGTTGTCTGTGACCTACTTATTTCATAATGGTACAAACAACCCTTCTAAGCAAGATACAGTGGGAAAGCAGGACCTCAGAGGGGATTCTGGATCCTCTTCCTTCCCACAGGGTCAATGGGACCTGCAAGCCTTCAGTCTCTTGCCAGCTCTCACTGCAGTGTCCATGGAGAGAGGATGCTCAGCCCACCTGTGTGCTCCCTGCACAGGGAACAGCAGAGTGCATGTGCAGAGGTGCAGTTCCTGCAGCAGCACCCATGTGCAGTGCTGAGGTCACTGCACAGTAAGTGTGAGCGGGGCCCAAAGCGATGTTCTCTCGTATTTTAATCAAATGTTCACCATCCCCAAGTACAGGCAGGTTTTGTTGTGGCATATTCTTTCATGTTCCTTAAGTGGAAGTGTCTTAAGCTAAGGTTTTCTAACAAAACAAGAAATTCCCGTTCGTGTTATTTCAGTGGACACCTCAGTCTGCAGAGCTGCTTCACTTTCTCGGCAGCAGCTCCTCCCCAGACCTCCCACTGCTGCACTCCCCCAAAGTGCCCTCAGCACACTCTGCTGTGAGCCTTAAGGAACCTGTTAGATTTGCCTGAAAACATCCTCTGACGCTGCTTTTAACAACAAACTGGACTTCCTGTTAAGTTAAACTTTTTGAGAAAAGTCCCTGCTTTGTCCTTTACTCGCGTTCCTTAAGTCAGATAACGGGAAATAACATTTTATTTAGAAATATTGAAAGGCTGTCATGGGAGTTTTATTTCCCAGATGGACTGGCTGCTCCCTCCTGCACCACAAACAGCTGTCTCCTCGCCCTGGGGAATATTTCGTACTGTGTGATGTGGATAGAAGATGACAGGGTACATGGCTTCTGGAGAAACTTGGAGCACAGGAGCGTTACTCAAAGGGGGTTCCATGGAACTACTCAGCAGCGATATTTAACTTTTTACTTTTTCTTTCCCCAAATCAGCTTCAAGTCTGGGGGTTTTTTTCACTGTAAAGCAGCTTAGGTCTGATGTCAAATGTGCTGCACACATATTTGTTCTGGCACGCCAGCAAAGCTGAGCAGGGAAGGCGATTATCTACTGTACAGCCATTGAGCTACTCCGCAGTTTTGGGAGAAGAAACTGCAGGGTAGGTGGAGCCAGATGGGTTATAAACAAGGGAGGTGTGCATCCCTCCCATTTTGTTCCTTAGGATGGTTTCTCTGAGCACCTGTCTCTGAACAAGGTCCTTCCTACAGCTCTTTTAGCTGCAGTTTTGCTCTTTTCTTTATGGAACACTGGAGAAGCACCCTTTCTGCGAGGCTTTATGGGTCGTAGTGCAAACACTGTCACTGACACTAATCCTGGAGGCCATCAGGATGGTTTCTTTGGCTCCACAATTGCATTTCACTAAGTACCATATGGTGGTCTAGTCCTTCCTCAAGCTGTTGATGAAAAGGTTGAACCAAGCCATGGCCAACACTGGCATAAACATCCCTTAGGATGACAACTGGCAGAGGACAGAATGATCTGATATCTCTCAATACCCTCCTCCTGAAAAGCAGAGGGGGTTGAAAGTCTTGTCAAGACAATCAGCACAATGTAAAGAGCTGAAAATGATCTGCTGGAGAGTAACAGTGTTGAAGGACAGGGCCAGGTCCTCCAAAGAGTGGCTGGAGGATTGTAGGACATGGATCTGTATTTTCTGCAAAATGAAGGACAAGGCAACACTGCCGACCCTCTGCAGGACAGAGGGAACAGCACAAACAAAAAGTAGCAGCATGTCAGGGTACTGGACAGCTTCATCTTCTAAGAGATGTCACGGGCAGGCAGGGCCCGGCTGGAAAACTGCATCCAGCTCTGGGTTGTAGGCTCTGCATGACAGAGAAGAGCACAGGTCTGAGGTGGCTCAGGTCACCAGGGTAAATCTCATCTAACTCCAGTGTTATGTGGCTCAAAAGAGACCAGCATGTAGCCATGCTGGTAGAAAGGAAATATTTCAATCAATCAGTTCTGTTTGCTTATTCCCCTTCCCTGTTTCACTTACACTTTTCCTGTCCCTCCTTATTCTCTGCCACCTCCTCTCAGACCTGACTGCTTTCACTACAAGCTTGAAGGGCAGTGCCAAGTGAGTACATTAATCTCATACATTTTCATGAATATCATTTACAAGCTGCATGCCAGAAGATTTTTCTTATTTTCAGCGGAGTCAAGACCCAATTCTATGTACAAACCCTGTCTCAGGTAAAACCTGGGTGTGTTTCTTCCAAAGTCAAGCCTGCCATTTCTTTTTCCCACTCCCTCCCACCATGCTGATAGCCCTTTCCTTTTTTTCCTGTAGTATCTATAGACACAATGGTTATCAGGAAAAGCCATTCCCCTTTCTGCCCTTGAAAGGCAATATCCACACAGGCTCTCGGGCAGAATTTGGAGTGCAGAATCTCTGCTGTTAAATTACCATGGAGCTTATCTCTTTCATGTGTGACTAGATATGGTATTTTTTTTCTCCAGCAAGACTGAAATTTAAAAGGATGGAAGAATTTCTAGTGCTTGAGATGGAGGAAAATGTCTGGTGTTGAAATGAATTGAGTTTATGGACTACTGGGAAATAGGACTATTTCTGAGAGAATAATTGTGTCTCTCATTTTGCAGTTGCACTGTTGGTTACCTGATTCAGATGATCACGACAACAAAAGGTCAAAAGCATATAGCAAACTTTACAGCTGTTCTTTTCTACACATGAAACCACCTTGTGCAGAGCCCATTTTACCCATGGTACAGTAAACTCTGGCTTCATGGCAGCAAAGTAAGGCCAGAGAGAGCTGGATGCAAGTCCAATGTATTCTTTATTTGAATTACAAAAATGCCAGTGAACTTTACTTATGGGTTAGCATTCCACTTTGCTGGCTGCTCTGCAGAAATCAAGCAAAAAAGCAAATCCACCCCAAAGGGATTTCGGTCGAAGGCGGTGGAGCCCACAGTGGTTTGTGAGGTGCCACTGCTGGAGCAGGGCCCTGATTACCAAAGGCAGCAGCTCTGCCTGCCGCCCCAGCACTGCAGCTGCTCCCTTGTGGAGGAGACCAAGGGCTCAAGGCTCCCCTGGTGAGCAGACAGCAAACCAGCAGGGCTGGCGCGTTCCCTGCTGTGGCAGCTCTGCCTGCTCCTGGCTGGTGAACCCTGCACGAGTGATTGATCCCGCTGATGGCCAGAGCTGTGTCCCCAGAGACTGTGATCTCACCTTTCCACAGCATCTTTCCGATGCATGCCTAAGATGGCTGAGAGCTGGAGAGTGTCTGTGACATGCACGCGGGGCCAGGCAGGTGGAGAAAGGGGGAAATGTCTGATCTAAAATACATCTATTAATTTTGGGTCAAGATATGGCAGCCTACATGAAGTTTTATAGCTATAGATAGTAACAGGAGCAGTGACCTTTAATTAGAGTGAGATAATGGGCACTGCTCTAACACAGAAACAGCTAAAAATAAAAGCCAGTATAAAAATATAAAGTATCTCAGAATGTGATCACATTTTCCACTAATGGAAAACATAGCTCAGCTCGCTGTATCACTGAAAAATGTTTTCTTTTACAGACACTAAAGTTACATTTAGATCCTGAGTTGGTGTGGTTTAATTCAAAATATCATATTAGACTGGTAAATTTAGAGTAACCAGTGAAATGAGTGGATATTCCCACTTTGGTTTAAGCTGGAGTTATTAGATTTCGGTTGAGTTTGATTTGATTTAGTTTGAATTTAAAGTAAATGAAAACCCCATTGTAAAATTAAATTTACCACCTGTAAATTAAAACAAGAGAGATTTTTTCAATGCTTTTGCTTTAGCAAGTTATCCAGTGCTGGAAATGAGGAGGGAGGTATGGTGCTGAGCCCTGATATCCAAACGGTGTGTGTTTCTGGGGGGATGTTTCAGATTAATTTGGTCCTGAGGGCTGAGTGCCTCTTAAGGGGTGGGGCATCACTGCAGGTGGTTTATTTCCGTCTAAGAGGAATCCAGAGCATGTGCTCCCAGACCCCTCTGTGGACATCAAAAAAAATGAATGGTCAGGATGGCTGGCTTAAAAGCACATTTCTGACCTGGACTAAGATGTAGGTGTGGTTGTCTCCTGGCTCTCTAAATGGCTTTGGATGGCTTGGTGCATGTTTGTGTGTCAAAAGAGAGCACCTAACACCGCACTGGGACCCCAGCCTGTGAAATGGCTGGTGCTGGGAACTCACATGAGCAGGTGTTGAAATACCTGTGAGCTCACAGAGCAGCCTTTCAATTTCTTTCCTCAAGGAGGAACTTTTCAAAGTTTCCAGCATTTCTTCTCTGAATTGAAAATACTTTGGTTTGCTTTTCACATTTGCCAATCTGTAGCTAAAGCTGCTAGTAACACGCAGAACGTGGCTTCATTTTTCTCTCAAAGTTAAACTTGCCCACTGGAATTAAACCAGTGACTCAAGATAGGAAAGAACTGTTTATAACCCAAACTGCCTCAAAATAATACACCCTGTGGCTCTCAGTTTAGAAATGCACTCTTCACTATTACAAGAATTTGGGCATCTATCTCTTTGTGTCAGAAGCAAGGAAAATTCCCCACGTCCCTGGTTTTGCTGACAAACTGCCTGCATCTATTCAGGTAAAGTGATTTGTGAACTGTCTTGAAATGCCCCAACAATTGCAAGCTGTGAATAGCAGCTCTATTAATATGCAAGTCAGAACGGCCATTATGGCACAAATTATAGAGAGAGCTGAAAAACATTTCAAGAGTTGACTTGTGAGCACTGAGAAGCAGTCACAGCCCACCCCTGCCCCAGCACACATCCTTCCACAATAGGATCTTTCCTATATCTGTTGACAAACTTTGGCTAATGTTTCTGCTCACTGAAAGGTTTTCTGCCAATACAGCAACATATTGCAGATAAAACCTAATGAGCTGAGTTTAACAAAAAAAATGCCATGTGGCTTCCTTACAGTGATGCCCATCTGTCGACGTAGTGAAGCAGCAGTGTGCTGCAGCTGCACTCCTTTGCTTTTTATCAAATCAAAATAAAGCTGTGCACCCCAGAGTCAGGTATGATAAACAGGCCAGCAAATTGCCTTACATGGGTATCATACAGCTCCTTATCTGTCTCACTTTTCAGAGCAGCAGAACCAGATGGCTCCTAACGGTGGGTGAAATTTTCTCTGTTATGTTTTTGGCATTGAGCTGGAGGGATGCAGTCCAGAAGTCCACCACCAAAACAACAGATATTTAAATTGGACTGGGACTGAGATTACAGCCTGCAAACAGAACTTTTGAAATTGAAGCAGATTTCATTAATGGCAAACAAAATGCCTATTTAGAGTGGGTCTGGTGGAACAAAACAGACACAAAACCACAATTAAAAAAAAAAAAAGAGTCTTTGTGAGCAGCCTTACAGAACAATGAGGAGGTTGGCCTTCCTCCAGCCTCCCTCCCGGCTGGTGCAAAGCCTGGTGCAAGGCAACTGCCCTTTCCACACCCCCTTATCTGTCACAGGGGCAGTGGGAATAGGGAAGAATTCCCTGGCTGGTGGCTGGAGGCATTGTCTCCCACCAGTCCTCTCTGTGGCCAAGGGTGCAGAGAGCATCATTTCTGCTGCGGCTGGAACTTGGGTCATTAAGTGGGCTTGGGGATATGGAGCATCTGTCTGTGATAGAAATCCCTGCTGAGAGCAGAATGTCACAGGCTAAAGGCTTCAGTTTCTCCTGTCTCATCTTTTTTCCTGGCATTTGTCAGACCAATCTGAAGTTTGAGAGGAGTTTGCTCTTCATTTAACTGGCTGCTAAACAAATACTGGTGCTTTTGTCTCTGTGCTTTTGGCATCAGTTCCATGGTCTGGGAGACAATCAAAAAGGGTCTAGATTCAGGGTAGAGGCAGTTCTTGCTTGGCAAATTTGGAATGGAGAGTTTTTCAGTGTGTGGGTCATGCTCTGGTAGGTGAGTTTTAACTCCAGTTGGTTTTAAGTCTCAAAGCTGAATGTAAAATTCATTATTTGCTGCCAACAAGCTGCTTCTGTTGCTGGGAACATGCAGCAGATTTGCATGAGGTTTTGCTGTCACCAAAAGAAACATCTGAAATAGAGCAGACTGAAATTGTTTAAAAACGTGACTGCTGATGAACTTCTCCAGAATGTTAGGCTTTTGTGAATTTGGTCTTCTCTGAACATTTGTGGTGTGTGTGTGTGTGTGTGCTGGTGTCTGCTCTGTGAGCTGTCACCCTGCGGCTGTACCAACATTTCAAAGGCTAAACCTGGAGCCTCTCTGTTGTCTGCACTCCAGTGAAACAGAAAATAAAAATGTCATGTGTAGAAAAGCAACTGAATAGAAACAGAACTGGAACCTTTATCCCCTGGGTAATTAAAAATTATCTGAATCTACCACACTTCTGAAGATCAGATTGTTTGTATTCATGGGTATTTGCATGTAGGTAGAAGGTTCATTTTAGGCACAGATATCTGGAAAATCTCTCCTCTTTTCCCCCAAGGCACTTTCCATGTACGTCAGGAAAAGATGCCTCTGCTGAACATGAATGAAGCAGTGTTAAATAAACTGCAGAGATGTTGAAGATTGGTACTGAGATAAACCCCCCAAATATTTAAGTTTTGTGCATAAGACATTTCAGGACTGTGATTGCTGTGAATTTGGTCATTCCTTGTTGTGTGCATGAGGTGGTGAAGGGTGTATCAAATAGCTGAGGCAGGATGAGCCCATGATCAATGTCAGAGCCAGGCAGCTCTAATTCACATTCTTCCTCTTCACTATGTCATGTCTGCATCCTGCAGATATAACAAAATGAGAGGGTGCTTGTCTTGCAAAGGGTGTCAGAACCAGCATGGAAAAGGATGAGTTATGTACACGGCTGTGGCACCTAAATGTAGACAAATGGAATTTTCTTGTTTTGGAAGTGGTGACAAATGCCATGTTGAAATAGTTTTGCTTGGACAGGGCTGTACAGTGGTAGGCAAAGTTTGCTGGGAAGTATTCTGGGAAATCTATACTTTGGAAGTAAAATCTATACACGGGCCATTGCATCTGCTGTCACCTGATTTGCAGAAGCAAGCCCTCAGCTTAGTGCAAGAGGTTGAGGCAACTCCCTGTGACTGGAGAAATTTTGCTGCTCTCTCACCACTGTTTCAAATTCTGTCCCATTTTTTAAACTCCCAACTCTCACATTCCACTTCCAAGCAGTAAGCTGTACATAAATCCTTCCTAAGCAGAATGGGGAATGTTGCAGGTGCTAGAATTTGCCTGAAAGTGTGCTGTACAATTTGACTTTCTTCCTGCTATTTTACTAATGGCTGCAATGTCTTCCTTTTAGCCAAGCTGTAGATGAGAGGAAGAACGAACAAGATGGTTGAGTTAAATATAGCGCTGGGGCTGAAGCATAACAGACTGTCCAGGGCTCCAGTCATAAAAGAAGAAAGAAATTACTTCAGAGAGGATTAAGCACTCTCTTGCTATAGAAGTTGTACATGATGTCAAAGAGTGGAGAGTACTGAACAGCATGCTAGGAAAAGGAAAATCCTGGGATGCTGACCCAGAAAATTAACACGCTGCTCAGTGGTTAGCTCAAAATGGAAGAGGAGTTTCACGACTCTTTTCCCTGAACTGGTGGCAGCTGTGACAAAGCCATACCATGGAGTTACAACTCCAGCTTCATCCTCAGTGTGTGTACGTGTGTGCCTGTGGGTAAGGAAAAGTCACTCCTTTGTATGGCTGCAGAGGTGTCCCAGAGTGAGTGAGCTACAGGCTGAACATTCTGTGGACTGCACTAAAGCAAGAAATTTGGCCAGGTCCTATCCCACCCTGTGAATCTCTGATCACACTTCCAGGATTAATTTTCTCATGCCAGCTCTGTACCTCCTAATATTAGGAGGCATGAGAAAATTATTCCTGGACGTATACATGTAACCCTGAAATGAAGAGAATGTGTCTGGATGCTGTCCCCGAGCTTCTGTGGAGGCAGGGTTCTGCAGACTGGCTGTGGACCATCTGTGGGGCCACCTCAGGTTGTGCAGCTCCAAGGCCTGGCTCACCACTCCCTAGCGATGCTGGCAATGCTAAACCTTCCAAATACAAAAATAAGAGCTGGACTACACCAGAGCTTCTTCCAGGGCAAAGGGAGAGACAGGCAAAGGAGGCAGAGCTGGGTTCAGGGCTGGCAGCGGGAGGTGTATGGCCATGTCTGGTGGGTGCCACACCTCTGTCCCCTGAGCATGGCCTCACTCGGCACAGCAGCAAGCACGCTGCCTTCAGGCCACTGGCACAGGATGTGGGACCACTGCAGCTCTGCACAAACCTGTTGTTGTGCAGGTGCTTTGTCTCCTGAAACTGTGAGTAGAAAAAGATACAAACCAGTGGTTGCACTGCTTATGCTGGGAGCTGTGCAGCTGTGAGGGACATGAAGGGGGCAGGAGGTGCTCAGGATTGCTGGGTTAGTGCTAGAAGAGATCTTCCTCAGTGGCCAGCTGTGAGAAAACAGTGGAAATAGTTTCCGAACCCTTGCAAATGAAACAGTCCTGGGTTTTGGGGAGGTGACAGGAACTCAGTCACCTTGTTTGGTCAAACAAAGGGTGTAGGCTGAAGCAGGAGAGGAGTCCTGTTTTCCTAGGTGGTGAAAAGCTTTGCTTTGTTTTCAGTACCACTGTTAAATTGTGCTGTGATGAATGCAAGAAGGTTCCTGTGGTGAAAATCAAACTGTCCCCTCCCCACCATGCTGATAGGTGCCGTATAAAGGCTCGGAATTTTTTATTGCAGAGACATACTGGGAATTGGGGAGCTACAGAGAAGAAAATGTTAGATCAGCAAGGAATCTGCTCACTCTGCTGCCTCCCCCTCTCTCTACATGAATATAAGGGCCCCTTCTGTGAAGAGAGGATTTAAAGAAAATTGGACTTTGAGAGCAGAACCAGTCATCTGCTATCATTTTTTTATTAAACAACCTCATAATAGTGATGATTAGGAAAATATTTCATTGAAATACATCCAATACCTTTCTCTGTAAAGAAATTGCTATGGTAAAATACTACTTATGCTGAACAAATAATAAAATCATCATAAGACCTATTGAACAATTTAACCCACATATCCTCTAACTTCTAGAAAAACAACTCCCCTTCAATAGTTGCCTTTTCTAGGGAGAAAGAAAATGTTGGACACTGGTTTAATTTCAGTTTGTATATCTCCAGATCTACACAAAAGGCATTTGCTCACCGAGTTTTGTGCCTTTTATTAGGAATGACTTACTGAAAAAGAATGTGTTTCACTTTTAGTGACCCTGAGCACTAGAAACGGATGAAGAATTGATTTTTTGGTTTGCTGAGTGAACAAGGAATGTGTGAGGAAAATGCTCGTGGGTTGATCCCCCCAACTTTCTTCATCTTCCCACAGAAGTGTAAAATAAAAAAGCTAAAAAGGATTGCGTTGGCCCAAGCATTTCTTTGACATAGAACACAATATGTTGTTCAGAAAATGTGAAAATGAAAGGCCTGGAATGCTTTTACCAGAAACAAACATGTCAGCTCCTACTGCTGGGAATGAGTAAGGTCAGATCCCCTGCTCACTTCATCCTGAACCTCTTGTGTTGGAGCAAACCAGCAGTACCTTCAAACAAAACAAGAAACTACTGTATTGTGCAATAAAGAGAGTTGCTTGTGCTTGTCTCTAGTGATTCACCTGAATTTTACAAAGAAGCAATAGTGCCAGCAACAACAAAACCCCTTTGCCAGAATTTCCAGTGGCAAAAGCTTTGACAAAAATGGAGATTGCACCCATAATACCATTTTTTCCCATATTGCTTCAGTTTTTATTTGAGAAAAAATATGGAAAAAGTGTTTTGCAGCTACTAAACCCTAAGCTTTTGTGTTTAAATTAAAAAAAAAGTCAAGCTTTGAGTTTTTCAGTGCAACTTCAAAAATGCTCAAACATTTTTAAACAGAAAAAGGAAAAAGGTTTGACTTATTCTCAAGAACTTCTCTAAACCAAGTCACATCTCTGTAGATTCTTAAATGCACTGTGGTCACAGACTCCAGCTTCTTGTGGGTTTGTGCTCACAGAATTCATCATAAGGCTTTTATTTGCTTTCAGCTTAGAAAGGGTGATACAACAGCACATGAAGCTTTTGTACTTTTGTGCTCGCTCTCAGATGAGCTGGAACACTTTATAACACTTTCTGGTCTATTTTCCAGTCCTGTAACAAATAAATAAACTCTTTGATGTTACTAGCTGAAAGCCTAAATGTTCCTGTAATGATTCTCTGTTAAGTTACCCCTTTGCTCCTTGCCTGTGAAGATGTTTTCCATTGCCTGGGTTCAAGATGTTCTCTGAAAGGCCATTACGTGACACAGCTATGTGACACATTTTAGGACATTTTTCATAAAAGACTTTGGAAACATTGAATCTTGGTTATTAAAAGAGGAGGTGTTGCAAACAAGTGTCTTGAAAGCCAAGCAAGATAAACTTGATAGTTTCACTGGAATGAGGCTGCTCTATTTTAAGAGCTCTCCATTTAACTGTTCTTGTGTACTGTCCATTCTGGTAATTTTGGGAAGGGGGGTGCTATTAACTGGAGAAGCACGAATAGAAAATGGCTTTCTTTGCAAGAACAAACCACTCAAAAGGGGAAGCCTTGTTTGCTGCAGGGACATGATCTCTTACACAGTCCAGCATGTTCTGGCTGGGTCCGGCCTGGGCCCCACCCAGCTCCTGAACCTTGGTGCTTCTCCCATGGAATCAGACAACCCTAAAAGCTCTTGCTTGCTTAGAGGCAAGATGCGACCTCTCCATTTTCCCTCTGCAGAGCACAGGAAGTGTAACTTCCCACCTCTCATTTGCAGGGATTGCTTGCTGAGTTCTACCATGTTATTCCGACAACAGTAAATTTGCCTACTCTGCTCTTTCCAACAACTGAATTTCTTTTTCTCAAGTCTTCTTTCTTCCCCAAAGCTGATTCCCCAGCTGTATTTGTTTAGCCCAGTTAATACAGCTCTGACACAGAAGTGGCCATTGTATGATACTATTAATGCTGTTCCATTTGCAGGAAGAATCTTGTTTCGTTTCAAACTCATAGGTCAAATTTTCTAGTCCCTCTTTATTTATTTATTATGTGGAAAACTGCAGTGTTCAGCTCTGGGCTACACTCTACCTTTCACCCCACCCCTTCATAATTGTTTAAAGCTGTATAATTCTTCCTATTGCTCCTTGATGTGTTCTCCCATGTTTGCACTTCCTTTTATTGGTGTTGGAGCATGAAGGAACACAATGAAACACTAAATAATATGAGGTCAAGGAGTCAGTCAATGGAACTGTTAGAAGGTAAACAGAGAAAATGAGTATAAACCAGCTGCAAAAGGACCAGAGGCTGGGAACTGACAGCTTTTAGGCATCAGGGGAGTGTGGCCTTGCAACAGATGCAGCAGACTTAATTAGTTTAAGGAGAGCGTTTGATCAATTTATGTGCCATTTTGCATGGAAGAGCTATTTGTGATGGCAGGAGTGAGTCTGAGAAAGCTAGAAAGTCTCTTCCAGCCCTAACAGCTTTTCCTTGGGGAGGAAACGTGCAGTTCCCTGTCTGACCCACTCCTGCTTGCTTTCCTTGCCTCAGAGGATTAGAAAGTTCTATTTCCATGCTGTGGGAGAAGGGGGTCAGCAGCATAGGTGGACATGTCCCTCTCTGCGGAGGCGTGTTTGGGCCAGTGGGAGGTGACTGCTTGGCAGGATGGTCTGTGGAGTTGCTTGAGGTACCAAGAGATTCCTATTCTGGTGGCATCGGCCAGAAAAGTCTGGCTGTGCTGGAGAAAAGCCTTTGAAATAGGAGTCTGAGTGGACAGGTTGAGTTACAGGTTTAGGATCTGTGTTGAACAATAGAGCAGGCTGCTAATGAAAATAAGCCATTCCCTCCAGGTTAGGCTTTGCAAGCAAACATCCAGCTTGATTTGCTGACAGCACGAAGTGCCTAAGGGAGTGCAGAGCAGCTTAGTTCTCTGAAGGGGAGGAAGAGCAGGATCGAGTACAGGACATTTATCATCTGGCTTAGATGTACAGCATCATGAGTGAAGAGGGAATAAATGCCAAGGGGTTAGTAAATTCTGGGTAGACAATCTCCAGGCTGTTCAGCTGCCTGAGGTGCATCAAATAAAGGTCTGATAGCACTTGCTCCTCCCGAGCACAACAGCTCCTCTGGCTGTTGGGAGAGCTGAGCCAATTCCTTAGTGTTGCCAGAGGAATTGTGCCTCTTCCTCCCTTCTGGCATCCTTGCTCATGTTCTTGTCCCTCAGCTTCGTACTGGCTGTGGCACTGGAAGCTTCTCTTGGTTTTGTCCCCCAGATTCGATATCTGCCTGCTTAGTGCGTGGAATCAGCTGGAAGGAGGTTGGGGGTTAATGTAAGGGCAGCCCCAAGNACACTCCTGCACCCACGCCCTTTGCAATAAACCATATACTCCAAGAACTGACTCCAGAGATCTCTCGTCTCCATCCATCTCGACTGTCCAACCAACACCAGCTCCTACAGTACTGGCTGTGGCACTGGAAGCTTCTCTTGGTTTTGTCCCCCAGATTCGATATCTGCCTGCTTAGTGTGTGGAATCAGCTGGAAGGAGGCTGGGGGTTAATGTAAGGGCAGGCCCAAGAAAAAGGGGCAGGAATGTACAGACCTAAACTGGGGAGGGGAGGTGGAATGAGGAGCAGGGCTGCCTGGATTTGCAGGCAGCCGATTGCTGGATCAGCACAGCTGTCTGTTCCCTCAGCCCATTTGTAGTAATTGCACCTCAGGTTCAGGGGGATCATGCTGAGGGGGAAGCTGAGCTGGCACAGGGTGCCAGATATCCCTGGCACTGCCCAGCTGTGCCTTTTGTTAGGAGTGCTAAAACCATTTCAGCTGAAGAAGAAAGTGGTGAGGCAAAACAAAGATGTAATGCATTGTGAAGGAGAGACCCTGCCATCTCACAGAAAACCTGTAGCATCACATGCTCTGGCAGAGACTTCAGGTTGGCCTAACTTAATCAAATATTCATGTTGTGGTTTTCCCAGCTCTGACTGTGAGAGCAGCTGACACTGATCACCAAAAGCCTTTGAGATAATTGCCCTTCTTGAGCTTTGCTTCTATTTCAACATTCCCCTTGGCAGCATCTTTTCGTACCTTCATAGATCTGCACATTTACTCCCATTATTTGGTTCCAGGAGCTGCTGAAGTTCAGGTATCTCTCAAGAAGCCTGTGCAGGCACATGTTGATTTGGGCACAGAGCACATCCCCACAGAGGCAGCGTGCAGCATCCTTTGACAATTTTGATATGACATGCATTAACATGTTATGGCGTTTTTTGCACAGCTGACAAGGGTGGCACTTTTTAAGAGCTAAAAAAGGCAGTCATGAAATCCTACATCATATTGCTGGCTCTCTGCTGTCTTGTCAGTATTGTCCTCCCTTGTTATGCAGAATCAAATTGTGTGCCTGCAGAATTTGATAAACTCTAGCACTTCACATATCTGCAACAGGCTAACTTGATTACAATAGTTTAATTCTTCTTGATATCAATGAACTCCATACACAGTATGATTAATTATTGCTGTCACTTTGTCAGCTCTGTAATAGGAAAACATAGATTCTGAATGACAGATGCAAATTTGTTGGGAAGAGTGAGTTCACCTCACCTGCTCCCCAGGGAGGGAGAAAACCTGCAAAAGGTGAGCTGACCTGGGGAGGGATGCGCAGGCTGGAGCTGGGATTATCACCTGCTCTGTGCCATAGGTGTGCTTGTTAGTATCTAAACCAATCCCTGTCAGCTCACCAGAGCATCTCACAATTACATTTGCCCAGAGAGACTAATTTTATGTGCAGGTATGTGATGGTGAGGATGGAAACTAGGTGCTGCCAAATGTTTGTCTTCAGGAGACTGTGCTATATATTTGCCTCTCTTTATCTCTTTATAGTGATCTTCTCTGGTCATAGTGGGTGCAAAATGCTGCCAGACCAGAGCAGCAATGATTTCCACCTGCTCTGTGCCGCTATCAATGACTACCCAGGAAAGCTGGACTGAAAAGCTGCCTGCTGCTGCAGAGGTGACAGACATAGCTGTTATTTTTGCTTTGTTATTGTGCACTGGCATTCTCCTCCAAAAGCTATGTTGAGTTATAGATTAGTATTTAATACTCCACATTCACACTGGTATCAGGGACTTCAGTTATCTTACTGAAAGGGTCATGCTGGAGCATCCAAAATCTGCTCCAACCAGTCCAGGGTATGGAATCAGAATCAGGGAGTAGGAGCCACCTCTTTACTCTCCCAGCTTCATCCTTGGGATAGGGAATGGAGCAGAGCTTGGAGCAGGGAAGAAATGTGCTTGTTTTGGGGGGTGAGTTTGGTAAAGTGAATCCTCTGGGAGTACAGCTGGGAAAGGGACAGGCTGGTATTTCATGACATGAAGTGTGGTTTTCTGAATGGATCTGGTCTTTCTGGGTGTGTGTCTCCCCATTTGCTGGGTCTGTTGCACCTGCACAAAGCTGGACCAGATGATCTCTGTAGGTCCCTTCCAAGTGAAATGTTCTGTTCTATTCCCTATCAGTGAAGCACTAAGGATCCTGTTTTATCTTCAAGCAACAGGGTGCTGCAGTTTCCCCTGCCCAATGACACCAGCAGGAGAAATGATGCATTGTGCATAATTCCTGTTTCATTTCCTTAATACACAGTGCATACATCACTGCGGTGGCAGCTGGGCCATTAAGGACTACCCGGGAGCTGCCTCCAATATATCACACACACGAAAGGGTGATATTATGAGGACTTTAATGTCATATGATGAACCCCTGAAATTGTTTGTCAGACTCCTGTTTTGGATTGGTCTGAGGTTAAAGCCTGCTGCTGATGGCTATATCTGCCACACGACGTAATTCACACTGTCTTTCTCTTCAGAGTTTACTACCTGAAGTCATGCATTTAGGGAAAGTGAATGATGATAAACTACAGGAATATATTTGCCTTAACTGTTATTAAATGATAGCTCTTCTCACTGCTTCAGCTGTCAGTGATCAAATAGATACTTGCTAATGACTTCTGCTTTTAAATTATGTGTTGAAACTTCTGAAATTCATCAGAGGCAGTCGTGCTAACATTTTTATAGCAGTGAAATAGGACAGCTAGGGTTGGAGGAGAGGGATAAGCGCTTGCAAATCATTTAGCAGAACAACTCACTAAAAGTCCCACGTTCCTGCCCAAGAGCTGTGCTATGGGCCATGAACCCCAGAGCTCGAGGAGGGAATTTTAGTGAGCTGCACCATTAGAATGAGCAGGAAGGACTGTCCTGTCATGGGACTAGTGCCAGCCAGGGTAACCTGAGGCACAAAAACAGTTCCTTAGGTTTACAAGGGTTTTTTTCTCTCCCTGTACCTATGCAGTCTTTGAGCAGTGCACTCAGGGCATGGGGATTGGGTCAGCAATGTCTCTCTGCTGCCTCCACTTTGAAGACGAATTGTGTTGTGTGAGGGACAGGCAAGACTTGAACTGGCAGCATTGCTCTGCTCAAGATACCAGGGCATTGGGTATGCTGAAGGACAGGGGTTAAAGCTTTCTTGGTATTCCAAGTTTCATTTTATTTTGACATTGACGACTCTCTTACAATCCCATTTGTCTGCAAGCCCCAAAGAAAGTTGTCCTTCCCTGGAGGATGCTGGTGGAGGAAAGCAGGAGGTGGCACTTCTGCTGGTAGCTGACAATCCTGTGCAGTTGAGACCCTCACCACGGGGTTTTTTGAAGGCTCACGGCCCTCAGACGTTGCCTGAGCTTTGACCTTACTCTTATCCATTCACGAACCAGGAGCTAACAAACACCACCTGCACATGTTTTTATCTGTGTTTTTATGGTGGCAAAAATGTCCTTCTGATAGTGGTGTTCATTCAAAAAATAGCATAGTATTTTTATTTCAAATAATTTGAATTGCTCAAACCTACAACCTTGCCCTGTCTTTTGCTAAAATTGACAGCAGCTAATTTTGCAATGGGGCTGTCTATCAAATGTAAACCCGGTAGAGAGACCCCTCGTCTCATTTCTCCGAGGCTACAGAAGACTCATTTTCACTTTTGATTCAGGCTGGACTTGAATAGGTGACCTGTCTGAATGGGAAGGACTTTTCCAGCTGCTTCAATTGCTCACTTTACAGTAATTTTGATCTTGCTTCCTTTGATGTATTTCTACTGCTAACCTTTTTTTAAATGACACATAATTCAGTGTTTTTCTCAAATGCCTTGCCTTTACTGAGAAGCACCTTGATACAAATCAGCCTTTGTTGTATTAGGGATAGGTTCAAAGCAATGCTTGATACTGCAGGGCAAGCTAATGGCTCAAAACCAGAATCACTACAAAGTGTAGGTGTCTTTTTTTTTTTTAATCTTTTTTTTTCCCTCTCTGCTCAAAAAAAATCACACAAAGTGTATTCCCAGTAGTCAAGCGTACAGGAGGGGGAGGAGGTATTTATCACAGCAGCTTGACTGCTGGAAAGGGACCATTTCAAAAGGACAGAGGATAAAAAGCCATGAATCAATATTGCTATGCGCCTTCTGCTGCTGTTTATTTGAATCCATTTGTTTTGCTGACATATTTCCCATGTGGCTGGAAATGCTATTTCCTTTGATAGCATCAGCAATTGATGTGTTGCGTTTGCTGTACAGCGAGGTGCATCACAGGCAAAGGGATGTCACTCTGCTCTAACTCCACTTTCAGAATAAATGGCATGTTTCACCTTTATCTCCCAGCCCTGCAGCCCTGCGTGATGGGCACTGGGTTCTTGCAGGGAATGAGCTGACAGACGGAGAACAAATTGCTGTTGACCAAGGGCACACCATTGTTTTTGTTGCATGAGAGCTCAGGGATTCTGTGTGATACAAGTTGTCTTGGGGTGAAGGCCACCGAGGTCTGGCAGGTCTGCTGCTGATACTGGGCACCAGGCAGTGGTGGGGACATGATCACTAGAGAGAACTTCTGCAAGGTTTTAAAGCTGGAAAGGACCACTGCATCAGAAGCCAGAGTGCTTCACTGGGTGGTGATGCTGGTTACAGAGTCCACTGCTTCCTCCACCAGCCACATCTCCTGGTTACTTCTCTTCACTATTGAAAACATTTCCCTTAAGCCTAACACAGTTTTCCATCTGCTGATTGCAGTGGCATAACAAATGGTGTATGTTTATTCAAAAGTTGTCTAAGTCTCTAAACTTAGAATGCAAAAAACTATAAAAGATTAAATATTTCACTAGGAACTGACTTGATCACACTTTGAATAATGGAGAATTAATTTTTTAATACCAGCTTTAGGCTGGTATTTTAACAAACCCACAGTTCATATGAGAACATGCAGACAGGTTTTGTTAAGCTGCAAACTAGTTTGATGTGTTGTGCAAAAGTAAGAGGAGAAAACTTCTATTTATCTGACTCCATTTCAATGCATGTTCTGCAAAGATGACACTTCTGCTGAAAACTTCCCACTTAGGCAGTAGTAATTTTAATGAATGACATACCATTTTATGTCAAAAAGGCATCTTGGTCCCTGTCATCATTACTGGTATATGGAAAAAGCAATTATATTCTCTTTCAAATTCAACAAGGGAAGAGCAGCTTTGCAATGAATCACAGAACTATTTATGTTTGCAGGGAGCACAGGGGAGAATGGAGTGGCAATAGAAAACACTTTCTGTGTTTTGCCTGCTTTTAGTGACCTAGAAAAACGGGTTTTTTTAGCCTCTCCATAGTTACCAGAATATCCATTTTTCTTTTTTTTGTTTTGTTTTGTTCTCAAAGCCTGGCACCTACAGGAGGTGATTTCTGAGCTCTTTGAGGACTGGATCAGTAAACGAGGAAGAGCACATCCTCTTTTTGTACAAATGTGCAGTCTCCTATAGTTTTTTCCTATTCAGGAGCTGCTCAAAGGGATGTACCTTTCAAACATAATTCTTGCTATTCAGGAGGTGGTGCTGAACAAAGCTGAGGTTGGATACTGACCTCTTAAAGGGAATTCTTCCCTTTTCAACACAAAGCTGCATTCCAGCTCAAACCGGCTGCTGCTTCTCCTTTTTGAAAGATGAAGAAGCAGATACCAACATAAAAGGACTTGAACTGCCATGTGCCATTTGCCATTTACTTGAGTCTTACTGTGCACGTTCATACAGGAATTGTGAATCTCTGGCTTCAGAGCAGTGAGGGTGCAGAAGCACATAAATAACCTGGCATGGTGTGGTTCCGCTTCAGGAGACTTCTCCTGTTGTCCGGATTGTTCCTTTTATCCCGTCCAACATCTGCTCAGTAAATTGTGCAGAGCAGAGATTTGCTGCCAGATTACTCTCTCCTCTGGTGCTTGGTACAGCAGAGCCCTGGGACTGGGCATGTGTTTCCAACAGACTCCCACAACAGATGATAAATGGCCTGAGTGTTGCGGTCCCTTCCACCAGTGTTGTTCCTACTGGATCAGGCTAAATTCCATTAGGGCAATGTGGAAAGCTAGAGAGACTTTCTGGCAAGGTGCAGAGAAGGAAGAGCTTGTGCATAGCAGCCTGGGTACCCTGGGATCCTGTAATCAGCTGAATGGCAAACACAAGCTGTGGTACATCCTTCTCCTGACTGCCCAGAACTGCCACCTGCCCAAAGTGCCTTTACTTTCAACCTGTGCAGCCAAGTTTTACTTCTGGTAAAAGCAGAGCATCAAGGGCAAGATGGAGAGGGAAAAGGGCTTGTCGTGCCTGAGCCTTATCTTCACAGAGCCAGCACGTGTTGGGATTTCACACCCTGACCTGTGAACTAAGAAAAATTCCAGGAACTCCTTACTTATCTGAGTTAAGTGTCCCAGACTGCTTGCAATGCAGGGTGTTTGGGGAAAGAATATGGAAGCTTTCAGCATTTATTTAGGTGGAGATTTTGAGTGTTTGGTTCCAAGGCAACTTCTAATTTTATGAATTTAAAAATCACCAGGCAACTTGTCTCTGACATCCAACCCGTAAATCAGCAGCTTTAGTTCACTGCAATGAGTTGAAGTTCCATAAGCTTTTCAAGAGAGCTCACAGATGCACTGAATTCTAAGCTCCAAGACTTGTGGATGTAGCATTTCTTAGCAGTATCTGAAGCGTGTTCTCCTAAACCATATTTGACAGGTGAATGCAGCAGAGAAAATGTGGTTCCAGTGTGTATATTGAAAGCAGATGCAGCAAACTGAGTTCAGTGGCTCAGGAGGGGACAGCTGTTGCAAAGCTTAACATAGAAGATAAATTATGAGGTGCTATTTCTGGCCTCTGGCAAAAAGAAAGGTGGGTGATGGAAGATTGACTTGAAAACAATCACTTTAAATGATTTTGGAACTGTATGAGCTGGAGATGTGCTGCATTTCACTGATGGATGAGTTCAGAAGCTGACCTAATTCCCCTTATTATCATCATATGGGCTTTTCTTTACCTGTTTCACTTACAGAGGAAACATTTAAAGAGAGCTTAAAGTAATTCCTCTCTGTGAAAGTAACACATATCACAGGCTACTTGCAACCTCTTTTATTTAAATTAGTTATTTAAGATTACTAAGTATTTCATTCACTTTGTCTAATTCTGTTAGTTCCTCCACAGTGATTTATTTATCTAGGTTTTTTGTGGGTTTTCTTTTCTTTGTTCATTTTTTCACATAGAAGTTAACTTCTTACATAAAGCAGCAGATAAAAGCTCACCTATATTATGGTAATTCTGATTGCACCTCATCAGAGAATGCATGAAGGAAAACTCTAAGAAAGGTGGTTAGATTCAGCTGAGACTTTTTGCTGTAACAGTAGAGTAGCCCCTGTGCTTTTCTTAATTATGCCTTGCAGCAGTGAGTTTTACAGTGAAATTTCCACATGCCTTAAGCCACAGTAGTGAATACACATAAAGAGAAGTGATTTGTTTATTATTGTTCCCCCTCCCTTTTATTTACTGTGAATAAAGCTTATTTTGTTTTTCTATTTCTTCCTGCATTGTTTTCCATTCACTGTGTTGTTTTGTAGCACCTCCTCGATGATTTTGATCCTGCACGACATTTTCAGCTGATATTTATCAAAGAAATTGCAGCACTGAATTAAGATGTTTAAAGCTTAATCCCTTTGTTTTAGATTTAGGCATATGTCAAACTGGTGGTGTTTGGAATTAGGAATGCTATACTGGCTCTGCTGCCACTATAATTCTGCCAGCAAAAGTTGTCCTGGTAAAGATTTATGGCTTAGAAATTGTTGTCTAACAGCAAAACAGAATGGTTTTTACCACATGAATATAAAAGAATATTTTTTTTGAATTCTGCTTTCGCTTCAAGAGAGCCATCTATGAAGCCAAGTGGATAGTCTCTGAATTAGGATTAAAATCTGTTCTGGTGAATCAGACTTGAAGCACAGAAGGAACAGCTTGCAAGAGGGTGTGGCACGAGCAGAGAAACTGATTGACCTGAAGCATAACCTGTTAATGCTACTTATTATCATGGAAAAATCAAAAAACAGGATGGGATTGAATACTTTTTGTAACATCAGAGGATGGCATTTAAAAGGTGCTTTAGTCCCAGACTCCTTTAAAAGCCTCCTTCTTGTATTCTTGTTTCCGGATAAGTTCTACCAGTTCTACAAATAGTAGATAGACGCAAAGGTGTGAATTTAAGCTATGGTAATTATAAAAAACCTCCCAGGAATGCTTTTGCCTTTTCTTATCACTTTCCTGTTGATATGGTGCCAGGAACTCCATATTTATTTTTTCTTTCATTCTGGCATGAAGTCTGAATTAGTCTCCAATAATGCTCATCAGTGTTCTTGCTAGTTCATTGCTTCCTCTTATTACGTAGTGTTATATGTGTCATTTGCATCTAAATTCCTGCAGTGCGTGGTGAATTTGGGACAAATCTGCTATTAGAAATAAAAAAATTTGAAGCATAATTTTGATGGGAAGAGGCTGTGGATTGATTTACTCCCCTACTGTTGTGATACAGCAGCTGGTCAGGGAGCAAGACCCCACTGTGGTGGGGGCTGTGGAGGAGAAAGGCGATGTCTGTCCTTCACAGACCTCCCTATCAGACAGAACTAATGAATGGGTACAGACAGGGAGGGAGGCAGAAGGACATATGAGCCACTCTGAGTCAGAGGGTTGCAGCAAACCCACAGCCTAACACTTAAGGATTTTATTGACGCAACGTCACAGGAGAATTATAAGGATAATGAGGAGAGTTTCACAGATCCTTATAGCTGCCTGGGAAAAAGCACAAAGGTGCCTAAGTGAGTGTTTTAACTAGCGGGAGATAAGGGCTTTTATCCTGAATGGATTAGAGGGCAGAGTTGGTTTCCTGACACTTAATGAAAGACGAGAACTGGATCATAAAGAACCTTGAAAGCGAAGCTTCTGTTTGATGCAATGGAGAAGAGGGTCCAGAAACCCAAGAGGAGTCTGAGATGGTTTAGTACCATGGTTGGTTTGATGGATAAGGGGGGGACATAACCACGTCTGTTGAGGGGAAGTGAAAAAAACAGGCCACTGTAACAGAGGAAAGAATCTGCTCGGGAGACCTGCACCTTTGGGGGAGTGAGAGAGGGTGGATGCCAAGAGGTTACCTGAAGCAGTGTCCAAGAAGGGCAGGATGTGGGACACAAAGGCCCAGGCCAGGGCAGCACCCAGGTCCGGTGATGGGACTGCGCCCAAGGGAGAGCAGGGAAGGAGATAAGGTTGTGAGTCTGGAGGGAGAGTTAAAGATATCTTTGAGGTTTTTGATATGCTGAGGTTGTATTGCTGCCAGAAAGGAAGGGAGGAGAGAAAGTGAAGCCAGGGACACAAACACAACATGCGCGGGGGAGGAGAGGCTGAAGGGAAGAAATAACTGAAGAAGTAGGAAGAAAATTAGAGAGTACTGAGCAAAGAAGCCAGACAAGACAAGATTGTGGGTGGTGAATGATGCCAAAGCTCTGGGCAGACTGAAGAGGATGAGGCTGAAGTGCTGATAGAGAAGTTTGATTAAGATAAGGCCACTTGCTGTGCTGGGAAGAGCAGTAATCATAAGGGCCAGAGGCTGGCATTTGTGTGCCTTTGATCCTTGAATAACAACACATAAAAATCCCTTGCATTTGTTATTTCTGTGTTTAACTTTATCTCTAAAACATCTTGCATTTGTGCAGTTCCTTTCACCCTAAATCATTTTACAGAGAGGTCGTTAGTTTGGCCAGCAGATATTTTGGAGTGAACCAGAGCAGGTGTCAATTTCGGACAATGCAGAGAGGAAAGTGGGAAGCAGCAGCAGGTCCCACAGAATATATGGGTGGACGTTCCTTTGAGAGTATTAAATTGAAAGCAGATGAAAAAACCTCTTTAAAAAAATTAAAAATGAAAAAGAATTCTCTTTACAACCTTCCCCACAGCTTATGGGGGGAAAAAGCTTTAATGGACCAGTATCGCCTCTCTTATAGCCCTGGAAATAAAACAATCTGGTTTAAAACTTAAGGCGTGATGAATTCATGGGTTATCTTCCAGCAGGAGGAACTGTGGATGCTATTTTTCCATTTTCCGAGAAAATACAAATAATGAGGAAGTCGATAGCCAGTATCTGATACAAAACAAAGACTGGGCGCCCACTCTCTTGTTGCTGCACGATGGTAGCTTGTGCCAGCCCAGATAAGTGCTGTGCAAATTATTTTCCAGAATGTCTTAGACGTGAAAACCAGTGAAAGATGTGATGAAGAAAGCTTTCCTACTATCTGATTAAACTGTCCTAGAAAGGCCTGGTTTTGAAATAGCAAGAGAACTGCTGCTTAACACCTAAAAGCATTGTGAAAGGCAGTAATCAGCAGCAGGGCTCTGTGTGGTAGGGCAGCAAAACATTGCTCTGTAAGGAAGGTGCTACTTGTTCTCTTCTCCTTTATGCATGGTTTTCATTCGTGCAGTGATTCTTCCTCCCCACCCCAGGCCCCCTTCCCTCATTTTCCCCTGAGAAATTCCCTCGTGGCTATCACAACTGTCTTCTAAGCCTTCCAGTAATCTGCTGATCACTGCTGGGGAGGATGTATCACACCCACAGAGCCATTATTCAAGCAAATCCCTGACTTACACTATTACTATTTCTCAGTTTTCCTGCGTTATTGCTCAGAAAACATCTGCTCCTCTGTGTTCAGCCCTGCAGATGACTGGCTCCACCTCTAGGCCAATCACAGTTGGCTCTACAGGGTGAGAGCTGTTTATGCTCAGGTTTTTATTTTCGTTTTGGAGAAATCAAACCAGAATGTTTTGTTACATCGATGGCTCTCCGTTACAGGCACATTCTAATGTTACACTTACCTGCTTAAGTCTAGGAGGAAGGAAAGTTTTCACTCTGTTCACTCTTATCATGAAAAACGCCCAAATATTTCCTAAATTTCATGCATCAGTATGTTGATAACGTCCCTTTAAAAAAATGTTTCTCACTACTGAGAGAATACTATTGGCATCAGGTAATATCAAAATACTTTTCAATTTCTTTTCCCCAAATGAAAAAATTTCTTGTGCTTTTATACCAAACACATCTTATATTTGCATTCTCAGGTAAAAAGCTGGAAAGGGAAACATGGGTTTAAGGTTAAAGCTCAAAAGCTTTGGGAGATTCTCTGAAAATGTCACTTAATGCATACCTTTATGTACCTTATTTTACTGGAACCAAAGTTTTCATGGACACTCACATACCCTCTGAATACATTCTGAGAAAGAAATTAAATACTTAACGACAAAAATAAACAAAATCTGCTCTGGGAAGTCTAGAGTTTGCTTTTTGCTTTTAGTCAAGAAGCACTTATTTGATAAATAGGGTGCTTTTAGAGATCTTACAAGAGATTGCACACCCGAGTGGAGGCGGAGGCTCAGCAGAAGATTCCTGAGAGATAATGGAGCAAGTCAAATGAGAAAACATGATGAAACAGCAGAAAATTTACATGCTGTTTTGCTTCTTCCTTTTGCATTAATAAAACTGGTGGTTTTGTGTTTATTTCCAAACGCTGGCTGTTGCTGGATGTGCCCACGTGCTGGATGACCTTCCCATTCCCGTGGTCCCAGCTGTGGAAAGCTAATGCCAGGCTGGGAAACAGCACTGGGGAGACAGCCTGGGCAGCTCCAGGTGCCTGTTCTGTAAGGGACTGAACACATTTTCAGAGCCTCCTTTCCATTGTTTGCACTGGCCCAGTGTCATCCAGATAAATGAGACTGGCTGACCAAAGGCCCAAAAACAGGCCAAAATGAGGTTACTAATGAATAGCAGGCAATATACTTTGTTATTTACCATGAGTTTCTTTTGATACTGGCTCATGGCACAGAATAGTCTGGTCATGCCTGTAGTTAGAAGGATTAACCCACATCACGTGCCACAAAAAAAGCTTGTAGTGCCATTATGCTAAAAGAATTGTGCTTTGTCTTGGTGCTGTAAAACCAAACCCAGATGAGCAAAATACATGTCCTGTTTTACGGGGTACACACGCCACCCACCCTGCAGCCCTCAGGGCTGGGCTTAGGACACTTTTATGCTCCCGACTGATGTGACAGAGCATCCAGAGTGTGCTCAGCTGCGCCTCTGGCCCAGGGAACACGGCTGTGCAGGGCTGGCTTGTCTCCTGTTCCCATGGGCCAAATACTGAGCTATTCTCATATGCAGGAACTCGGTGACACAGACCTTGAGATAATCCTGTTAAATAATTTATGAGGGAGGAACATGTCAGGACTTGGCAGAGAAAGGTGACAGGGCATACACAGCATAGGGCAGCTGTGGAGTGAACCTTAAGCTCTGAGCTTAAACAGAGCTTGTGGACAAAAGGGCACTACTTTTATGGGAATCTAGGTGAGGCTGGTCATGTTAATGATAGCAAATTAGTGTACTCAGGGCCCTCCCACCAGGCACAGATGATGCAGGGAATGGGACAGCTAGTGGGGAAACTGGAAAAATTTCAGTGCATATACTCCTGAAGTCACTGTGCTCTTAATATCTTGGTGGTGAGAGCATTCAGGCAGAGGAAGCGGAGCTGGTTTGAAAATGCATTTGCATTTTAAACATTTTCGCAGAGTTCTGGGTCCTGTCCTCTTTGTGAGGCTGAGAAGTAGGAATGCAGCCTTGCTGAAGGACAGAAGCAGGGACACACTTGAGCCTTATGTAAAACTATCCCATGTAACCTAAATGAGAGTTATCAAGCTGGGTTTTTGCATACACACCCAGGGGTACCAGGAGCAGACCATGGTGTGACTCTTTTGTTCATTCCAGGAAAACAGGATCTGATTTGACTCTTTATTTTTGTTATGCCCTGCAAAGCAGCTGTATGGGACAGTACAGGGAAAGGACAGACATCCCTGGAGTGCCTGTGTTCGGCTTTGATCAGCAGCTCACATCTACCCTGCTGTTCCCTGGCTGCTCCCTGGCTGTGTGCTTCTCTTCTCCACCAAAGGCACTCTGCTGGCACCTGGCAAGAGCACACTCCTGCTGTCTTGGTGGGGATTAGCTGGAATTTCCTTTGTTCACAATACAGCTTCTGCCTGTGTGAGGATGGCAAGGATTGTTCCTCTTTAGGCAGGTGATTTCTGCTCATTCTGTGACACCTTCTACTGAACTCAGAAATTGATACTGCTGGTAAAACATGTGAACAGCCTTTATTTCCCAAAGACTTATGACATAAACTGTGGGTTCTTTGTTGTATTTTTTCCCCTAGGCAGAGACCAACTGAGACATCATGATAAAATGAGACTGTATAGTCAGTGTTCACAAATTATACATAGTCAAGAAACACTAAGGGTGGTCTCTCCATCCCGTAACTGGCACAATTTCAAGAAAACTTTGCACTAATCAGCTTGCCCAAAGTGGGAGTTGCTGGTGAAAGGGGTATGCCACAAATTGCCAGACTGCAGAGGGCCTATCAGTTCCCTGTGCCTGAGCAAATCATCAATTGTCAAAATATGTCTCAAAAATAATGAGTTCCTAAACCTCCTTTTTAGGTTTTTCTGCTCTCTGCCAGCACTCAGCAAGGGGCTGTCTTATTAAGCATTGAAAGAGCTGTGTTGTGTGCTCCTCCTGACACACTGCTATTTAAGGCTCTGCTTAGCATTAATTTTTCTTTCTTGCCAGAATTATTTTCTTTTTTTATTTGCTTTTTAGAACCAGAGCAATAAATCTGAAAAGCATTTTACATGCTGTGTTAGGGCTTGATTGAAATCCCATTGAAATCAATGAACGCTTTCCTACTGACTGCAGTGGAATTGGTGCTTGGGAAATAAGGAAGAAGTGTCTTTTAAAATAAGAATTGTATCCATGTCATAATGTTTATAACCAATAGCAGGAAATAAACCAAAACATGCAAGTCTTTTCCCAACATGCCTAATATATCATTTAACTGCTACATATGTACACCCAGCTGGGACACAGAGTGCAGAAACTGCTCTCCTGAGGTACCTAATAATTCTGCTTTATAAACACAAATAGACGAGAAAAACAAAATCTCCTTATCTGATTGATACCAATGTTCCTATAAAATTGAAACTATGCAAGAGGAAACATCCAGCAGAAGCAAGTGTCACAGTCTGCTTCTGAGAACCTGGAAGGAAAAGCTTCCTTGTAGTCTCATTTCTGTGAAGTTCTGTGTAGAAAATATTTCTTTAATGCCTCACACTTTCCATGGATGGGTACTGCTAGGAAATCTTGATCTTCCCTTTTAATTTGTAGCAAAGCTTGCGGCTGTGACCTGGTTATCAAAAGTTGTGAGCCAAAAAAGAAAAAAAAAAAAAGAAGAAAAAAAAATATGATGAAGATGTAACAAACGCTTGTGATACTTGTCTGGGTAATTACATACAGATCCGGGAGACTGAAATGAAAGTGTGACATCTGCATGTTACTTTGTCATCGAAATTGCTGCAGTCTACTGAAGAGCTAGTTACAATAGAGACAAGTCTCAAGTCTCCAGGGATGTTACAGAGCCGTGAGGATCCTCAGGTCTTGTCAGAATTGCATTTTTATGTGGTATTCACAGCTAATAGCGAAAATAATTATAGTTGTGGTATTTCAAAATGTAACTTTGCCAAGAAAGTATTTAAAGCCTGAGTCGAATTTTCACATGCTGACGAGGAAAAAAGGAAACGGCGCAGAGAGGTCTCCATGCAAAAACAAGTGCTGCTGCAGTGATGAACCATTTGATAGTGCCTTTATCAGCGTGCAGGCGTATTTTGAATAGCATGAGCCATGGATGACTGTTGCAGCTTGTCATCTGCCTCATGGGAGGCAAGAAAGGGCTTTTTGTTTGATTGGTAAGATGAGCTGCCTTGTTGCGCAAGGCAGTGGAGGAAAATCGGCAGAGAAATGCTTGGTGAAGTTATTTCCTAAGCTTTCTTGGATTCCTGCCACGAGGAAGTGCAGTTGAGTGTAGTCACAATGAATGGAACGTTGTGAAAAGGAATTAGAAGGGCAACGTACCTTTAAAGATTGTGGTAAAAAACCCCAAACAACAAACTGAACCAAACCCCCAGCTGGTCACTAAATTACAGAGATGGCAACAGAAATAGGTGTGGGCAACAAGAGAGTAGGAAAGAGAAAAGAAGACATTTTAGAGATGAAAATGAAAAGAAGAAATTCTAGAACTGAAAAATGCTAGGTTTGCCTTACTTTTCCACTGCTCTTAGATGTTAACATAAGCACTTTTGAAATTAGTAAAACAAAGATAAAACTCTGCTGACAAGAGTAAGTTTCTGATTCCTCCTCAGGTCACAATGTTTTTAAATACTGGCAAACAATCTGAGACCCACTCCTGAGATGAGCAAGAGCAGATGAGTGGGAGGCTACAGTGGAGTTGCTCTGAGGGCTGAGAACACAAACATGTCTTCCTTGAAGCAGCAAAGATAAACAAACTCCATTTACTTTTCTTTGTGGTTATCAGAGAATCACAGCACTTACCTAAGCTGAAAATGGTTTGCTGCTTTAGCTTTCCAGGTTTAACATCCTTTATAAACGACTGTACTGATACTTGCATTACATGGCACATCCAACTCACTAAACACAAATTGTAGCAGAGTGAACAAAAATGTCCTGTCTGTTCTCCTTCCAGATGTGGTTAAGGTGTAGATAGAAACAAATCAACAGCCAAAGCAGCCCTGTGAATATGCTGACCCTGTAATCTGAGATCTAAGCATGATGTGCCAAATCAGCTTTTGCACTCCGAGACCAGATTGTGACTTGCTGGTGTTTACCGAGATGGAAAATGGAGAGAAATGTCGGTTGGTTTGAGCAGAGCATTGATGTTCAAGGTGTGATCTTCCTATCTAAGGAAAACTCTGTTAGTTCAAAAATGTACAAAGCCCTCCCACGCAATAGGGACAAACTTTTAATCACTTGCCGTTATCAAAGCAACCTGAGATGGTCCCACAGTGCTGTGAAATCAGTGGCATCTTCTGCTTTTATAAAACAGAACAATTTTGTTTCATGCTAAAACAGAACCTGGTGTTTCTACTTGGAAAACAAATGACAAGCTTTTCACTTTTCATGAGACATTTTGGAAAGAAGGTAAGGCACCTCCGATTTTATCTATGTTCTTCACTTTTTTTTTTGTTGTTTGCCAAGCGAGGTCAAAAACCCACACAGTGGAAATCTATTTTCAGTAAAAACCCACTACTCATTTCCGTTCTTCCATCACAGTATCCAGGTGAAAATGAAAATAAAACTTAAAGTGTATTTGATGGCAACTAGGCAATAAAATCACAGAATCATGGAATCTGAAGGGGTTGGAAGGGACCTTAAAGACCATCTAGTCCCAACCCCCATGCCATGGACAGGGGCACCTTCCACTAGGCCAGGTTGCTCAAGGCTCATCCAAGTTGTGCCTGAACACTGCCAGGGATGGGGTATCCATGACTTCCATAGGCAACCTGTTCCAGTGTCTCACCACGCTCACATCAAAGAATTTCTTCCTAATACCTGACCTAAATTTCCCCTCTTTCAATTTGTATCCATTACTCCTTGTCCTGTAACTTCAGTTCTTGGCGAGCAGCATATTAAAAAATACTTTTTAGCTGTTACATTGTTTATCGCAAGACAAAGCGGGTTTATACGCCATTTGTGCGGGCTATTCCCCCTCTGAACAGGAGAACGGGAACGCTGCAAGGGAGCAGCGTTGCGCAGGCACTTCACAGGTCCCAGAACAGGCTGGGCTGGAAGGGACCTTAGGGCCCGCTTGGCTCCAAGCCCCGCCGTGGGCAGGGACGCGTTGCCCCGGGCCGGGCAGGTGCCGCGGAGCGGGGCCG